>JADWPU010000004.1:888068-1285756 GCA_016109575.1 Phialophora chinensis | reverse complement strand
CCCCCCCCCCCCCCCCCCCAAGGGGGTCGCCCTCCTCTATGCAACCTCCCACCACTGACCCGGGGCTCCGCAATGGTCGGTTCTATAACAAGCAACACTTGGAAAAGACATGACAATCGGTTCAAACCTGCCTCTGTCCCCAGCAGGCCCGCCGATCGGTGAGAACTTGCATTCCTATTCATTCTGTGTGAAATGTCCCGCCAGAACAAACATCTCTTCCAGACACTGATGAACATAAGACCACGAGTTTCCCATCGAGACGCCGTCGTCAGCCTTGCCCTCTCGTGCCTCCTCTTGATACTCTGAGATCCGGAGCTCACCACCGCAATGCCGTACCTGCGCATCTTGAGGACAAATCAAGCCATTCCCGGCGACTGCTCTTTCCCGCTGATAATAACGAATCGTCTCCCCGTCGCTGGCGGGTTGTTGAGCTATATAGTACAGTAAAGTAGACCGACCTCCATCAGTTCGCCACTCCTCTTCGCCGTCATTCATCTTTCCATCAGCTTAACCTTCAACAGTTGAGCCCGGCCGAAAACTGTTAGGTATGGGATAAGCTGCATCGTGCAATTGTCAAGGTCGTTGGTGTCGGCGCAGTTACGGTTGTAGTGAATATCGCTTCCTGGAGAAAGTGGTCATAAGCACCCTGACAAATTTGGGATTCCTCGAAGAAGGAGGTATTTAAATTTTCTGTTGGAGAATCGTACCAGGAAGATATGGCCATAAGGCAAAACGATGATGTCTTCACAGCCATGACAGTCGTAAATTGACGACGTGTACGTGGTAAGCGAGTAGTAAATGCTCGTTGGTCCCGCTTGAATGACCGGTGCAGTGTATGCTGTAGTGGTGCAGCCGAGACCGGGCATGGCTGACACAGCGCTTGTGGGCGTGCTGTTAAGGTCAGTCGAACGCTCTCACCAAGAGTCATGCTTCTGGCGTTCCCACAATGTGGCGTACCTGAGAATCGGAGGGGCCTGCGCTTCAGCTTTGATCGCCGCCGGCATCCTCCAAGCGAAGATCCCTAGCACTGAGAAGAGAAGTATAATGATAGGCATCATGGCTGCTTCTGCTGGTCCGAAAGGGCTGGCTAGTTTTTCACGCTTGAAGTTAGAGTATGGGAATATCTTAAGGTGCAATCGCTGAGGACAGGTAAATGAAGTGCTTTGTCGAGGCCGCAGAGACGGCGGTTCAAATCCAGCAGTATGACGTGTTGCCACACTGAAGGATCAGTTCCTTCCTTCCTCATAGCCTTCATATACCCTGGAAGAAGTCATTGATAAGGACTCGGAATCTAGGCATCTGGGGAAAGACAGAAGTGCGTGTGAAGGGCCGGAAGTTGCAAACGAACAATCAGAATTGCAAGTTTGCTACTCCGTGAAACCGTCACGTACAACATCATTCATCATTCAGGCCATATCAAACGCTTTGCAGTGCAGATGTGTTGTCGTGTGTATCATGCAGCCTAGAGTGTACCGTCATGCCATGCCACGAAATGAGAGTTTTATTGTACAATCGGTCCGGCGGGCTTCGTCAGCCCGGTAATGCCCCCTCGTGATACGAAGCAGCCATAAGAAAGGTAATTCGTCGGGTCTCGTTCAGTATTTTAGTGTGCACCATCACAACCATGCGTCGATAATCATTATCACTCCATTCATCTCCATACTTGACTTTCAAACTCGCGCCCTTCGTGTCGATTCGTTCATGCTGAATTGCCAGTCTGAGTGAAAGAGCCGGGTCGCACAAAGATCTCGTCGGTTTGCGTGGTTTAGTCCTCGTCACCAACCTGACCAAGTCAGCAAGCGCCCTAGGCTTCGGTGTCATCACCAACTCGGAGAGTGCCTTGTTCGCCAAAGCCATGAGCCCAGAACCCTTCGAGCGAAGGAGAACTGTAAGGACTGTCAGCAAAACGCAGTAACTTCAGGAGATAGGTTCAACATACGTGCTTGCCATGCTGTCGTGCGTGAACAAGAGCCAGAAACCGAAAACCTGTCATCAAATCAGCAAATGTTAGAGCAGAGGGTGAACATAACCGACAGGTTTGGCGAGCACATCGAGGACGGCGTAAGCAATGATCTCGGAGTCGACATCGATGACGTGGCCGCCCTCAGAGAGACCCCAGACGCTGTCAATTGTTAGTGACAAACAGCAGCAAATCGGCGTTGTACTCACATTGGGTAGATGGTCCACAGAATCAGGGTGAAACCGGCGATGGAGGCATAGAACGCTTTGGTCTTGCTATCCTTTCTAGCAACAGTTTCTCGGCCGCCGATAGCAAGTTGATAGACGACAACGAGGTAGGCAATGCAGCCCCAGGCGTACCATCCCCACTTCTGGCTGTCCTTGCCCTGACCCAAGGCGGCGAAAAGACCGGTCAATACCATGATGAGATCGGCAACGATGGCGACAAGGATGTTGGCGCCGCTAAGTCCGGCGAGCAGAGCAAGATCGAGAAGTAAAAGCGGGGTCGTGATGCTCCAATCAATATACCTCGCCCAGTAGATTTCGCGTCTGACCTCAACATCAATGCTTGGAACTTTCTTGTGATGCTCAGTCTTAGTGTAGCTGGCAAAGCTGATGCCGTTACCAGTGGCCATTGCGAAGTAGGACAAGAAGGCGAAGGTGGTGATGAAGGCGGTTATGATGTGGAAGAGACGTTTTTGCTACAGCTGTTAGCTGCGTTTCAAAGTAGTCCAAGTTGGTGTGACTTACCACTGGGACGCGGAAGGCCATGCCATAGAAGGCGAGCGAGGAGATGGCCATGATGACGACCACTACCCTACCAACGTGTCAACAATTGAGGCCCTCAGCCGGAGCAAAGTGAGCATACCACAACGTCCTATTGCCGGCATCACCTGCAGCGATAATGTGAGGAGGGGTGGGGACGACCGTAGGAATAGGAGCCACCGAAGTGGACGCTGTTGGAGCGGTCTTGATCATTTCTGGGTTGAGAATCATGTTGACAGCTGCTGCAGAGATCTGGGAGAAAAATGCTGGAGCAAGAGCAGCGTGATATGCGGTGCTTGAGTTCTTGCGATGAGAGCAGGCGAATGCAGTGGTTTTGAAGAACAAAGAGAGGAATATGAGACGGAAGGAAGTTTCAAGGCAGCAGTCAAAGAAGAAGCAAGTGGTACAAGTGAGGAGCTGGGAAGAAGCTTGCCGTTGGTCAAAAACAAGGGAAGGAAGCTGTGATGACGACAAGGTACTCCAACTCACCGGGGCCAGGTACATGTACGATTGGCCCGTCACTCTTCAATGAAAACGTGCATCAGAAGTAATAGTTGCCGTGTCACCAGACGGCTCAGCTCCCTTGCCCATGTGAGTGGCTTCCGAGCTTTCAGAGATTCCTAGCTCCTCACTACGATGCCTGCGCCTGATCTGAACTGTCAACGGAATGTACACGGTCCTCGATTCTGTACAGGTTGCGGGGCAAGCATGAATCGACCAGGGTGATAGCGCCACTCTTTGCATAGCTCCAGGGGAGGGAGAGCCAATAACTGCGGCCAGCGCCCACAACAGCCACTTCCCCTCAACTTTAGCAGCGGCTTCAGCCGCCGCCAGACATGCACAAGCCGCCAGCCCTCAAAGCCGCTTCATCCAACGATGAGGAGACGATGAGGCACGAGAAGACCGGCACATCACGCCATTGCTCAAAGGCAAAAATTTCACTTGAGGCAAGCCGTGCTATGTCAATAAGGTCACGGAGTCCGCAATGAGCTCAATGTCAGCGGACGGCTTACTGTTTCTTCAATGGAAGATGAAACTCGCGTCTCCAGCGCAGGCTGCACGCTAGTCAACAGAGCTATCCACCAAACGTCACTTCATGACGTCGAGAGACTTCCGGCTGTGAAGCTGGCTGCGATGGCCTCGATTTGCAGACACGATCATACATGCCTTGATCACATCAGCCCCCGCTAAAGGTTGGCATTTAGCCTCAGGTCGTGCTCAGACAACCAGCAGCTACAGTACGAGTAACTGCCTAGTGGTCGATCGAAGGTTTGTCTCCTCTCGATGTCCTCGTTCAATTCCTCTTAGTCATCTAGACAAGCGCTACCCCGCAATCTGCGGACGCTGATGGGCGGTAATGTCAACCTCTGAAAGTCCCATGACCCTCGAGACAAAGTCGCATTGTGGCGCTGCGATCGAACATGCACACCATGCAGCACGCCCTGCAAGCCGATCTCGTGCATCAAGCCCCCACGTCAACGCTTGCATCGTCTCAGAGGTCCCCCTTGTTGCTCGCTTGACCTCTTTTGGTGTGGTTTTATCCGTATTGCCCGTTTTCTGCCGTGCTTCCGCACGCAAGTGCCAACGGATTGAAGAGTCGATATATTGGTACAGGGGTATCTAAAAGCCGCAAGTCCTTATGTTCACCTCTGGAATTCTGCAACTGCATCTGCGCAGCGTCCACAAAGCAGTTGAGCCTCTTCCGCACTGGCTCCCTTCTCCTCCTTTGTTGAATCAACCACATACCGCCAGCATCGACTACACTTGAGACCGGAAGGACTCTTGACCATGACCACTCCAAGCTTCTGACCATCCTGTGAGACAATGTCATTTGAGTATGACCAAGTCGCAGATGATGCTCGGTTGTCAGCTGGCTGCGCATCCTCTTGGCCTTCTGTCGATAAGATGTCAACGTCTGAGACGACCAGGAGCTCCTTCCAGGTATCTCTAGGTACACTGGACAGATCGATATCTTTCCGCAGGTAGATGATAACATCAGATGCAAGGGACTGTCCCATGAGCTTTCGAGTCCGCGCTTGCTCCTGAGCTGCTTTGACACTTGAGTTGACGGCAACAAGCTGAGGCAACAGGGCAATTATCGAACGATCATGCCACTCTTCTGGCAGAGAAGTCCACACCCGTTTCAGCGGGTGCTCTAATACATCCTTGTAGAGGTTTGGGCTGTGCTCCCAACTCTCTTCAATCAGCAGCGGGGTGATTGGCCCAAGCATATTTTGTAACTGTATGAAGATGTGATGCAGTGCTGTTTGAGCACTAAGGCGCCTGTCGCTCGAGACACTGTCACAATACAGAACATCCTTAATAGCCTCGAAGTAAAAGCTCGATAGATCGCTCGTCACCCATCGATAGAGGTTGGCATTCACTTTGTGGAATTCGAAATCTGCGTAGGCCTTTCGAACAGAGGCGAACACCTGGTGTAGATGCAGCAATGCAATTTGATCCAGCCGGGACATGTCCTGATACGGCACAATTAGCTTGGGGTCGAAGTCGGCTAGCATACCGAGCAACATCTTCATGGTCAGGCGGTATTTGTCGAGCATGCTGTGGACTGACGAGACGACTGTGTCGCTGATAACGACATCCTTCGTCCATTCGCTTGATGCCACCCACAGTCGCAGCGCGTCCGGTCCGAGTGGATGGACTTGGCGCTTATGCTTCGTCTGCTTTGCGGGCACTCCGAGTCCAGCAACAATTTGGTCAGGAGCGATCACATTGCCAAGCGATTTGCTCATCTTCTTGCCCTGGGAGTCCAAAGTGAAACCATGTGTCGCGAGGACGCGAAATGGAGCATGCAACTGCGGCGGAGGATCCGAAGCAGGGTCCGACCTTGACTGGGAGGATTTTTGATATGCGATGCTTGTGAGCAAGCTGGACTGGAACCAACCTCTATGTTGATCTGTGCCTTCAACATAGACATCAGCCAGCGGGGTTGATTGGGTTCTCGTGTCCTTAAGCATCAAGCTCCAGCTTGTTCCGCTGTCAAACCAGACATCCATCGTGTCCGTGCCGCGGACATAGTCTGATGCATCTCCTTGTAGACCTGGAAGAATCCATCTCCTGTCATCAGGAGGATCTGACCACCATGCATCGATACCGCGCTCATCAATAACTTTGATGATGTGCCTGATGATATCGGACGTCAAGACTGCTCCGCCGGTACTCTTGTGATAGATAGCCGGGATGGGAACTCCCCAAGCTCGCTGCCGAGAGATGCACCATTCGCTTCGATTTTCTACAAAGCTCCGCAGGCGCGCCTTGCCCGTCTCGGGTAAGAAGGTAACTGCCTCAAGAGACATGAGGGTGTCAGTCTTGATCTTGGAGACATCGGCAAACCATTGAGATGTGGCACGAATGATTATTGGCTCTTTGGTACGCCAATCGATCGGGTACTTATGTTTGTAGTCATGCCGATGGACGAGTAGATTGCTTGCCTGCAACATCTCCAACACGGTCTTGTTGCCCTCGGTGAACACGTCCTGTCCTGCGAGTAGGCTGGGATCCTCGGGTGAGGCTGTCTCATCAAACCGGCCGAGATTGTCTACCGGAGCTCTGACGGAGACAACTGAAGCACTGATCAAAGGCTGCAAAGCCTCGTAGTCTTCCATACCGTGACCTGGAGCGCAATGAACCAAGCCCGTACCACTCTCGGCAGATACGAAATCGGCATGAACGATCGGTCTATTCGCGGCATCAGGCCCAAACTGCTGCAGGCCGGAGTAGGTACTCTGCAACAGCTTTTCAATCGGTACGCTGTCCATGATGACCTTCAAGCCTTCTCCGATAGTCTCTTGCAGGTATGAGAGCCTAGACCGAGCCACTATCAACAGCCCGTGGGTGGCGGACTCGACAAAGCAGTATGGTATGGACTTGTGAACTGCAATGGCTTGGTTTGCTGGTAGAGTCCAAGGTGTCGTCGTCCAGATCAACGCATGAATCGGACCACTTGCAGCCAGTCCAGAATTGGTCAACGGGAACTTGACCAGGGCGGCAGTAGAGACGTGATCCTCCTCGTACTCTAGTTCCGCTTCCGCCAAAGCAGTCCCCGAGGATGGCGACCAATAGACTGGTTTATTCTTGCGATAAATCAACCCATGCTCCGCCATTGCTTGAAAGACGACCAACTGTCGCAGCTCAAAGTCCTTTTGCATTGTCTTCCAGTGGTTTTTCCAATCGCCCATAACAGCCCACGACCGAAAGTCGGCCATTTGCCTCTCGATCGCCTTGTATGCAAACTTCCTAGCCGCGCTGCGGATTGCGACTGGATCGACGCCTTGCCCTCGCGCCCATCCATGCTTTTCTAGAGCTTTGAGCTCAATCGGTAACCCGTGACAGTCCCACCCGGGTACGTAGTCCACTCTCCGGCCCTCACTTAGCTTGGACCTGCAGATAATGTCCTTGACGATCTTGTTGAGTGCGTGGCCGGCGTGAAGATCACCATTAGCGTAGGGTGGTCCATCGTGAAGGACGAAGGCGTCCGAGCCAGGCCGCTCCCGGCGCTGCCAAGAATAGAGGTCATCTGTACATCTTGGAAGATATTTGGCAAGGTCGGCGGGCGTCGGCCGCGGTGGGAATGTTGACTTTGGGAGATGGAGAGTGCTCTTCAGAATTTTAGCTGCATCTTTCAGAGCTGCGGGCATATCACCCTACCACGCAGTCCGAAGCCGGAGAGCTGTTAGGTGACAGCAGCGGGCAGCTAAGTCCACGAAGAAGCCTAAGAGAAGGAAGCTCGATAGAGATTAGGTGAGAGTCATTACCTGCACAAACGTGCACGAAATCAGTCCAGAAGACAGTGTTGGCTGCGACGCGACTTCTATCACGCGCACGTTCCGCAGTAGAGGATAAACCCGGTCGAGCATAACGCTACAAGACGCAACGAGAGTACGACAGAGCGAAACTCATGTCCCATCCAGGAGTAACATGCAGGTATGGACGCAGGATCATCGCTCATGCTCAAAGATAATCAAATGTACATGAACATGGAGACACCAGTACACCAAAGTGCCCAGCCGAACGCCGGGCGCCTCGCTCCTGAAAGATGCACTGGATGCAAGCCAAAATATCACTCTGTCGATAAGGGCGAAGACTTTGGCGGACTCTCCGTGGACGACTTTCCTCGTTCCGAATCCTTTCCCTGAATCAAACCACTAGTCGGAGACACTCTCGACGCCCATTCCCTGGGACAAGTTAGCATGTCTGATTCGACTGACGATCGCAGGAGATACTCACGTCCAGCTCCCGTCGTAAAGCCTTCGATCATGCTCCGAGCCGAAGCCAGCCTCCTTGAGGGCGGCCTCGATGATAGCTGCGGTCACGCCCGTGCCACAGCTGGTAATGAAAGGTGTCTGTGGGTCAAGATGTTTAGACTCGAAGACCTTTCTCAACTCCTCGCCAGGAAGGAGGGTCTTGGTGTCTGGATCCAACAACTCTTGAAAGGGCACACTCGTGGAACCAGGCATATGTCCACTTTTAATACCTGCCCGTGGTTCTGGCTCGGTTCCTTCCCATCTGCCCTTGGATCGCGCATCAAGGATCTGGATGTCTTCCGAGCCCTCTTTCCCATGGTCATAGCCTATCGTCTTCATTTCTGCAAACTTCACCACCATGTCGGTGTTGTAAGCGGGCACGGGATATTTGGTTATGTTGGGGACTTCCGGGGGACCTGTCTCCACGGGGTAACCTTCCTGGACCCAGACACGGAAGTTGTTCAACACGTGAACTTTTGGATGGCCAAAGACCCGCATGGTCCACGCAACGCGAGGAGCGGAGAACAAGCCGAGCTCTTCTGTATCGTAAACGACCACTTCATCTTCTCTCCTCACTCCCAGCTTGGACATTGCATCTGCGAATGCATCGCAAGTCGGTAGCATGTGTGGCCATTCCGACTCTTGGTCCTTGACCTCATCGATGTCGAAAAAGCGTGCTGTTGGAATCCTCTTCTTCAGGAATACTTGTAGACCGGTCCTCTTCTCTGGGTCGTTGGGCATAAACCACGCGGCACATATGGGAATGACCTTGGGAGCTGTGGAAATGGCAGTGGGGGCGTTCTGCTTCAGAGCTTCGTCAAGCTCTTTCGGGGTGACGAGGTAAGAGGAAAAGCCGCGGCAACGTGAGAATGAGCTGCGATGGGGATGGCTTAGCAGTGGGCGAGCCACTGCGGGGCGCCAGAGCGACACGAAGCCCTTTGGCGATCGCATTTTGTTCGCTGCTATGTAGATCGGTTATCGTGACATTGTTGCAACCAGATCCAAGAGAGGGTTGGATCACTGCTCTCGGCTTCAGCAGTCTGTCTTGCCACAAACTAGCTGTCTAGAGGGTGCAGGGAGATAGGGAGTAGTAGTATGAGTAACAGCTTAGCAGAAGAAATCTACGGACGGGATGGTATCATTTCCTCCTCAAAGCTTCCCGAGCTTTTCCTTTCGACTCCGCATCTGACGTAGGCAGTTAGTGTGGACGAGAACGCCAGAACTGACCAGAGAGAACATCCAGAACTTACTCCACCTCGAGTTTCCGATCTTCAGATCGGCGGTCTGGAAGTTTGGACGCGGCGCTTTGACACGCGACAGGCATGTGAAGCAATACACAAGCACTGCATTTTTATCGTGTACCATTTCAACCTTAACATCACCGCATCCTCGACATTTGTCAGGCTGCAGCTTCACGACTAGGTGGTGCCGACATGAAGGTCAACATCAAGAAGTGGCACGCCGTCGCCACATGGCGATGGGACATGCCCGAGGATGAAGTCTGTGGCATCTGTCGCGTCCAGTTCGACGGTACTTGCCCTACATGCAAATTTCCAGGCGACGACTGTACCTTGCTCATGGGAAAATGTGGCCACTCGTTCCATATGGTGCGCACTCTCTGTTTCGATTTCCGGATTTTGCTGACGGGAGTAGCACTGCCTATTGACCTGGATTCAACAAGAGTCCTCGAAGGGTCTTTGTCCGATGTGTCGTCAAAGTAAGCTTCCGCCAGCCCTGTGCAACAGACTTGTTACTGATAACCACAGAATTCGAGTGGAAGCAAGGTGGTGGACAGGAACAGGTGGCGAATGCAACAGGACAATAACTGCTGCCTACGAAAACATCCCTATCACCTGGAACTTATCGATTGCTTGACGCCAGGCACCATATCTCACAAGGAGGTACTGCTTATGACATTTATGTCGACGAACTGGTCTGCCACTACGACAGGCTTAGGTAGCCTTGCAGTCCGACAACTCCAACCTGCTCTTCCGACGATTATCTGTCGGTCTCAGCTCCAGCATGTCGATCGGCGCTGGGTGCGGTCCACACTTCAACAACAACGCTGGACAAAAGTCATGGTAACTATCGACACACGATCATGCAACGTCGTGCCATACCGAAACACCGAATTAGGCAGCAGGTTGTCTTCGCTCCAGGGTGGAGCCTGGTATGCAAGAGTATGCCCCCAACAATCTCGTGGAAACCTCATATTGCAAGCTCCATACGGCCCTTACGACCTTGATAAGTATAGACGCCGGGACAAGGGATTCGCACGAGCACGTTTCTCAATGTCCAAACGATATGTCGAATGCCAATATTGCTCTGGGAAAGTGAGGAACAACTTCGACCGGATATCCTTCAGATGGCCGCCCGCAGCTATCAGTCTGCCTCATGGGCATACTGGTAACGGATGTCGACAATCGTCACAGCTTCCTCTCGCAGGGCTGGTTAATGTCTATCACACAGCAACATCCTACACTTATGCCGCGTGGCCGGTAATTCGAAAATCCGCTCAAGAGGCTCTGAATCTACCTCCACCCTCTTGGCTGTCTCCGATACCACGACTCAATCCTTCTTCATGGAGATAGTCTTGGTCATCTTACAAGCCTCGGTTTCGGTCGTATTGGTCTGAAAGGATGTGTGGAATTATTGCTTGCCTGCATGCTGTTCACTGTCGTCGTGGATCCATTGCCAGAGCGCCAACGCGTCAATAGAAGCACACCTGCCTGCCACCTGGGTTCAAAGCCATACTAGCTTACCTCCGATTCAGCATTCGGCCCTCGTATCTCTCAATTCAGATTGTACATCCTTGTGACGGCCACAGAGTCCGCTGTGTGTCTTTGCACACTCTGAGCACATTTCCGAAATGAAGACAACGTCCTTCAGCATACGCTATTGCTTCTCAGAATAGTGACCTTCATAGAGAGTCGACCTCCATGGCGTCCACGGCACCGTTGGGCGTTTCAGGATCGAAATCATGGACGCGATTGACTCGTTCGATGTTTAGGATATGAAGCCCAGGGGTATTTTCCTGTATCGAACCTGGTCTGTCTGCGCAAATTGGACACTTGAAGCGTGAGGTCCTGTCGGCGGGTCTTGTGGTTTCAGCACCAATAGCCCAAGCCATATATACCATGACATCGTCGTGTTTGAGGTTGCGGTAGTCGGGCTTTGCCACGTCTTCTCCCTCCTTGTACTTGCTGCAGTAGATCGAGTACCACAGGACCAGGTGGTCGTAGAGATGACGCGGTGGCTCTGGGGAAAAGACTATCGCGTAGCTCGGAGTTGACATTGCGCGCTTCAAAGCCCTGACAAGCAAGACGAAATCTTCGAGCTCCATCTCCCTGATGTGGGGATTTTGCTTTCCATAGAGCTGAAGGAACCGTTGGAAGATGGTGTGCGCTGTGTCGAAGCTCAGAGGGGAGGATTGTTCAGATCCTCGAGTCTCTCCGCTGGTGACAGAAGTCGTGCTCGCCATGCTTGGTGTGTCGACAAAAATCCAATAAGTTGCTAAGTTGGTAGCAATGCTGTTCTCTGGGGAGATTTGGGCATTCCGGAGAGATTGCGTTTTGAAGAATTTCTAGGTAAATCGTCATCAAATCAAATGAAGCAGCTGAACCAGTTTAAAAGGTGTCAAGGCAGTTGTCAAATCGGATGACAGCCTTCTTTGATAGCAATGTCACTTTCGCTCCTGTATAGGTGCTTGTTATGATGAAAGAGGCCAAAGTCAAATCCTTGCCGCACAGACACAAAGAGCCCTGTGCTTTCCAACTGCTTTCTTGGAATCCCAGCCTCGTTTTCACTGCGTAGCCAGCGACGTCCAGTAACGCCGCCATCTTGATAACTGGTCAAGACGCACTGCCGGAATCCCCGCAGTGAATCTTGTACCCGGCCAGCGGGATCTCATGGTTCTGTCATTGCTCAGTGTGGACGACAAAGCTGTCCTAGCTGAGGACTGTGTCGAGGTCTACGACAAGAGTGCATCCCTCACGTGTCGAGTGCTCCTTCTGATTGGGATATAGGTCAGTCACAGAAGGTGGATTAAGTGATGGTAGAGAAGGAGAAGAGAAAGAAGCCTTGGGGCAACATGTAACCGGTCACTCGTCAGGATTGTCCTCAGGCTGGCACAAAGTCCCTATCCCAAGTGTGGAGGACGCGTTGACCGCATTTCACCTCATTCCAATCACCGCAGTACATATGGCAACGCACTACATGGATGCGGGGTCGGGCACATCAAGCCAGGGACGACGCCTTGTTACTGTGGTTAACAAGGCAGACTCTGTCTGCTTATCACGCACGCATTCACACCGGTTATCTCTTCTGCGGCTAACAATGCACAGCCTTCTTCTTCAGTCAAGGTGCTCCGGTGACCTTCAACAACACTGACGGCCGCTGAAGATCAGTCTTTGAAAGCTTTCACTCAACATATCGGGACAATGGAGGATGGAAACAGGAGAGATGACTTCAGTATTGCCGACGTGGGCGATGTCAACGACGATGAGGTGCCTGAGGACCTCGCGCCGGAGGCTGCAATACCCATGGTCCCCTTGGCGGCTGCTACTGACACCGATCGCATCTCTCCCACACCTTTGGGTAGTGACGACCCGCCCATCGAACCGATTTCGAACGTCGG
Organism: Phialophora chinensis; assembly: GCA_016109575.1. Classification (NCBI taxonomy): domain Eukaryota; kingdom Fungi; phylum Ascomycota; class Eurotiomycetes; order Chaetothyriales; family Herpotrichiellaceae; genus Phialophora; species Phialophora chinensis. Next base: position 1,273,132 of record JADWPU010000004.1, on the reverse strand, counting down.
CAGCACCGTCAATGATGTTGTTTCGGGAGACCACGTCCCAGACACGCTTTCTCCATCCTCCCCGGGACTGGAGCAGGCTATAGATGCATTAGCGCAAACAATGTCTAGGCTAGACAGCACGATGTCGACGCAGGCGAAATTGCCGACTTGGTTTTCCTTCGCTCAGACACTTCTGGCAGTGTTCTCTCTCTTGACAGCGATCATTATGGCACGTCCGCAGTGGTTCGACCATCGGTTGAATGAGTGGATGGCGCGGTTGGCGTTGAAAAGTTACTGTGCCAATTACACGCAAACTGTGCGTCCCCTTGAACAGGCTTACAGCGGCTATCTGACTCCTCCAGGTCAATGAAACAGAAGCACAATCCGTTGCCTTGTGCGCCGGGACCAATCTCACGGATGTTGCGCCTCTACCTTCACTTGCCAAGCGATTGGGCTCGTTCCCTGTCTCACCTTTTTCACCAACCGACCTAGCCCAATTGTCTCGGATCGAGACATCACGCTTCCCCGTGCTTGTCGGGCTGGTGCTTGAGGTGATCATCTCTTGGCGAATTCTTCGCCACAGGAGAACACTCGCACGGACAAGGATTGTAAGCTTGTGCCCTGGTTGTGAAACCGTCTAACTTTTGTCATTTGTCCACAGCTATATCTCACACCGTGGGTGGCGGCCGCCGAGAGCTTCTTCATGCAACCAAAGCACATTCTTCTCTGGAGCGTCAAAACTCTCTTCGTCGTAGATTGTTCTCTCTTCTGCTGGCTGTGTTTATTGGTTTCAATCCTTTACAGGCCTTCTATACTCGATCGTGTCTTTAGATGTGGGCGTAGGATGAATATCGACGTTCAAGCGCCGACGCGCGGGCCGGACTTGGAAGAGGGGTGTTGGGGATGGCGGCATGCATTATGCAAGCAAAACAAGTCTGCCGATGGAGCGTGTCGAATGTGCTCCAGGAACTGTATATAGCTCACAGGTCAGAGGACGATCGAGTGTCGTCTTTGAAAGCGACTGCATCATCTCGTCGACTCGGGCCGAGAATATCTCGTGAACAGGCAAACAACGTACGAAGGAGGTCTGCGGGATCGTAAGAAGAGACGATGCGACTTTCCCTTCAAGAGAAAAGGTGTAGGAGAGCCCCCGCATTCCGTGTAGACCGAGCCGCGGAATCTTCATCAACAGCAGAAATGATGTTTCAAAACCGCTTCACTGCCTTGAGCAACTTCTTCAGTCTCCCTTGGACGATCGATCGCAAGCTCACACTGCTCAGGGAAAGTCTGAGGACTTCCCTGTCCGACATGTGTAGAAAACTACCACCATGGAATATCATTCGGGTATGCAGCTTTCACGCTCTCCTGAGCGTTGCCACTGGGGTAAGCACAGTAGTGCGTAGATGCCGAACAAACCATCGACTATTCAGATCCATGGACACACAAGTGAATTGCTCGATTAAAAACATCCGCCATATCTTGATGATTAGACCGTTGCTGAATATAATGGCTGACAATCATCAAAGGTGCTGGAGAGACCGACTTTCTCTGAACGGGCAAGTCCAGCTTCCTCAACCGGCTGTTCCGCCACTGTGTATGCGTAGAAGAGGGATTGCGAGTAAGAGAAGATCCTGCCTGAATCCAGGTGCTCTATTAGGGGGTAAACGATACTTATACAGCTCGTCCATACGAGCATCGCCCACGACCCGGGACACGGCAAGAGTGCATGGCGCAGCCTTTTGAGGTTTGGTTGGTCAGGTTGCGAACGAAGCCGTGGCCTTTCAAGCTACAGCCTGGTCAGATCCCAATACGTCGTCTTGCCACTCTAACTGGATTTAGAGTAGCAAGGACGGGGCTATCAGGCTCACACAGTTTGTCCGTACTCGTAGCACGTGGGCAAAACGGACCGTTATCCGTAGCCTTCAGCTCAACAAGCTTTCCTGCAGATCCCCCAGTGAGGGGACACAACCTATCTGAGACTGAAATGTGAACCGGCCCTGATATCAGTTAGGCATGCATGAACGTACTCAGTGACGCGGAATGTTGGCAAATGGTTGCTTGCGGCAGGTCTGGCCGCAAGTCATCCTTGACCTCTTGCCTTCATTTCAGTGTAGATTCCACACCATCTCCGATCATGGTTGAAATCAGAATGGAATACCGGTCGGCAGCCTCAAATGCTGGCTCAGATCGAGAAGGCCTCGGCGCCGATCTTGCTGTTCCACGCTTTGTAGGACGTCGGTGCAAGAGACTCAATCACGGACCCATCGGAGAGTCTTATTTAGCGGGAGGGATGGCGACATGACCGGGGGTGGTGTGTTCGACTAATTACACGCATGTGTAACCATAGTAGTGGACTGGGACGGCACAGTAACTAAGCACTTCTGTGTACGTACAGTAGCTAACTAGGGTAATAACCTGGAGAGGCATGAATCGAGAGAGTTGGAAAGGTCCGTTACTCACCCGACTAGTACTTACGGCCATCTCTAAGCGGTTGGGCGGCCTGTTGTTTGGTACAGTACGTCAGATAGGACCAGTGACACACATTTGGTGGTGGCTGTTTCAGCGACATCCGTCTGCCTGCCTGCCTGCCTGCCTGTCTACCTCCCGTATATACGTCTACAGACACGCCACGCACATATGTACACACACACAACGGCAAGTAAAACTGGCTACCACTTGGCCCCGCTATCGCCAATAACTCGGCCCCCGCCCCTTCAAGTACGTTTCCCACGCCTCATCGAGCACCTGGACCACCTCGTCCGGTAAAGGGCCTTTTTCCAAATCCGCCAGATTACTCTCCAGTTGTTGCAACGAACTGACGCCGATGATGACGCCGTCGTTGCCGCCGTCTTTGGCGAACCTGAGCAACGAGTGGTGGACGCACCATCGGAGGGCGGTTTCCAGAAGCGTGAGACCGTGTTTCTGTACGACGGGTTCGATGTGCTGGAGGGCGAGGAATGTGTTGTCTTGGAAGTAGCGGTCCCGGTACATCTAGCAAGGAGATGACATGGTTAGTATCGTCATACCAAAATGCAGGTCGTCCGTCTCAAGGGAGCGCATGCGCATGCGGCTGGTACAGTAGATGGATCGACCACAACTGAACAAGCAGCCAGCCAACCAGGGTTCTTCATCCCCCTGGCTATACATACCTGTCCTGCCCGGTGTGTGGACGCAAAGCGTCCTTCTTTCGGAACTTCGGATTTCGACTTATACTTCCCGCTGAAGACACCTCCGGCGAGCTATGACTGCGGGTCAGCGAGAACAATGAAGGTGCGCCGATGCCCTGGGACTTACCGGGTTGTACACCACCAGGTCAATGCCGTACCTATTGCACTCGATGTCAGTTCGATTGAATGCTGGACCTCAGGTGTCTCGTCACTGGAAGGGCCAGACTCACTTCCTACAAGCCGGGACCAGCTCCTTCTCAATATCCCTTGTGATAGCATTGTACATGGCCTGGTAGATCGTGGGCTTCACCCACCCTCTTTCGTTGGCGATGTTCCAAACCTCGGCGACTTCCCAGGCCGCAAAGTTCGACAAGCCGAGCTGCACGAACTTCCCTTCTTTGAACAGCTTGTTACACTCCTCAAGTGTGTCTTTAAAGGGCACAGATCTGTCCGGCGCATGCAGGTAGAAAATATCCACGGTCTCGGTCCCGAGCTCTTTCAGACTCTTCTCCAAACTCGCTCTCAGCTTCTCTGGCGCATGATCCCCAGGGTTGACTGGGTAGCATTTCGTTGCCAGGGTCAACCCCCTGTCTTTCCACTTCGCTTCTCTGGTAAACGCCTCTTGATCGCCTCCGATATACGCTCGCGCGGTATCCACTTCGTTGTATCCTTGCGACTGGAAGAAATCGAGGTTCTTGTTATATTCGTCCAACGTGGTGATGCGACCGCCTTTCGATTCCGTGCCGGGAGGGCCAAAAGTCATCAGGCCGAGGATTATACGTGGCTTTTGAGGGCCCATTGTAGAGGTGACGAGGGGCATTTTTGCAATCGGCGTGGGAAGTCGGAGCTGATGTGTGAGAGAGGCAAGGCGCGTGGTGGTGCTGGAGGTGAGTGAGGCGACGGAACGTGGAATAGCTCTATTCAACATCAAGATGAAAACGAACCTCTGTCACGGAAAAGAAAACTACAGTGGACTCGGGAGATAAGGTCGAGAATTGTCAATTCGACGTCGCGATCACCACATCGGACATTCGCCCGTAGTGCCGTGCGTGGATGGGGAGATGACGGCATTGAGGAGCTTCTCCAATTGTGCGGGACAATCAGATGGCCTTGCAGCGGATGGAGCACAGGAACCTTCTCGGGGGGAATGGCTTTGGCACGTTCTTGTGCCGCACGTGGTCACCATCGTTCCAACTCTTTGCTGGGGAATAAAAAGTAACGGCTTGCCCACATCGGACGACACGCAGCCGCTCCAATGGTTCGTGTCGGGCCACAATTTGAAAAGAAAAAGTGTATACCCTTCGGAAACAATGGGTGCTCATCGGTGCATGTGGTGCACGTATGCATGTTGCAGCTCGTGCCTTTCCACCAGATCCCACGTGGAACTATCAACCCCGATCTCAAGTCCGGCCTGTTCCGCCCCTGCCCCTACCCCTGCCCCGTCTGGCTCTTGAACCAAAGCGGAACTTCATGTCGTCGTCATCGTCACTATCGTCTTCTCGGACAGTCGTGACAGGCAAGGTCTTTTGACGCTTGGGCTTGCTGGCATCGGCAGTCGAGCTCACAGGCCTCTTGCCCTTCTGCGCCTGTGTTGGTCTCTGTGTCGGGTCACCACCTTCCGTTTCGGAACCACTCCCGCTGGCTCCCTGAGTTCGGTCTGCGGCGCGAGTCCGTCTTGGTGTGTTCGGGTTGACTTCATGTTCCGCAATCTCTGCTGCTTCGCGCTGTAGACGGGATATTGCTGGGCTTGTTTGCCTGACTAATCCGTCTCGACCATCCTCTTCACCAGGAGCACGCATATCTTCGAAGTCGTCATCGTCAGGCACCACTCTGGTCTTCGATCTCCGACCGCTGCTTCCACTCAGCTGTTGCGTCTGACTCTGGGTTGTCCACTGGCTCCTCGCCTGCTCCTTGCGTTTCCTGTCCCTTTCAATCTCTCTGTCTTCTTCGGTGCGTGGCCAATACTGGTCGCCCAACCCGCCGCTCTTGATGGGCACCTGCTCTAGCGGTACAATAACTTTTCTAGCATGAGCTCTCCGCTGCGGCGGATCGCCCTTGCGACGGAATCCCTTGAAGTTCTTACGACCATTCCACTTCGGATCCCACTCTGAGCCGTGATCTCCATTCACCCGACCTTTGATTCTCTCACTCTTGTCACGGAGCGGAAGATCGACGGTAACGACTTCGACCAGATTGGCAGGGCCCCTATCTTCGATGTCTGGCAGACCCAGTTCGGACTCATTCTTTCCGGCTGTCTCCTCCTCGAGTCGTTTTCGTACGGCTTCGCGCACATCAATGACCTTTTCCTTCTTGATCTTCTTGACGAGCGCTTTTCGCGGTTGAGGTTCCTCTGCATCAAGGCGACCATTTGTGGTTGTTTCTGCTAGCTTTCGTCTCTTCAGAGCGGTTGCATTTGGGAGGAGGTCGTCCATCTCGTCAGCGAAAACATCGGCAGGCTCCTGAGTTAGAGAGTGTCGTCTCTTCTTGGCCGTTGAGAGCGGCTCTTGTTTGATGTTGGATACTTGACTCTGCAGCCTCGGCTGTGTTTGTGGTGATTCAGGGTCGTCCGGCTCGTCTTCTTCAACAACCTCATCCTCGTCATAATCATCAACAGCGTCGGGATCAAAGCCATCGTCGAAATTCTTGAACTTGGTGGCCTGCGAGATTTTCGACACGGAGAATGGTCGGGGAGCGAGCTCTTGCGCAGAATGGCTATTTTGAGAGATATTTTGAGAGATATTCTGAGCCGAAGTCTGTGAAGGTTGGGTGGCTGAAGCTGCCTTGGTTGCCAGTCGTGTATCTGCTCGTGAAGCTACGCCAATATCCGATACCTGAGATCCGGTGACGCCGTTCGTGTGGGCCTGTGTCAGGGGGTTCGAGACAAGAGAATTAGCAGCAGTCGGTGCAGGCGCAATGATACTATCATTTGTGCTTTCAAAGGGCACCGTCTCCTTCAGGAGTCCAGCATCATTCGACAATATGGCCTCCAGAAACTCAGACTGGTCAATGGCCCGTTGGTCCATCTTCAACACAGCCTCGTTCATGATTGTGTTTGTCCATTCCTGTAGAGCGTCATCCTTGAGGGAAGGACGAACCAAGATGACTCCGCCTTTTAACGAGCTATCCTGCACGTCGCCATTCTTGCGTCCAGCTACGTTCTGCACGAATTGTAGGAGGTCATCGCCCGTCGTTTCAGCATTGACCACTTTGAACAATAGCGCCTTTCCATGCCCGTCTGTTATGACAGGCATCAGGTTATCATACTGATTCTGGTCGCAGAACACAAAGGTGTAGTGCTCGAAGACATTAGCTCGAGCTGAATCTGGTTGATAAGCCTCCGGCGGTTTCATGGTAGGTTCCTTTCCAGGAGGAGGAAGGTAGTCTTTCGCGTCAGGCCAGTTGACGTCGAAGTCGATTTCTAGTGGAGACAGGGTGACATCTTGGCTTAAAGTCGTAGGAGTGGTGGCATAGTCGAGAGCATCTAAATATGCCTCTGTCACAAGGTATTTGCCGTTGACCAATGCCTGCAGTCCTTTTGGCGTATTCCTCTTGGCGGCAACAACATGAGTGGTGTGTCTAGAGAATTCACCGATACCCTTGATATCATAGTTTTGCACTCTTGCCTGCTTGTCCTTCAGCACGCCCGCCTTGATCTCTTTTTTGAGCAGGTTGAATGTGAGAACACAAGGCTGCCATGTGACCGTAAACTCGTAAGGGCATGTTCCCGGTCGAATTGAGTTTTCAGCAGCTTTGAGCTCCGTGGAGGGATTCGGTTCCGACTCGTTCTTTGGGTCCTTCTTTTTGAGAGGTACGCCGTTGACCAAGGTACCGGTCTTCGAATGATCTTCGACTCGTATCTTCGTCCGAGCAAAGATATTCCCCACATCGCCTTCTTTTACCGGCTCAACGGTAATGTTGAAGTGTTGTCTAGACACTGTCTTGTGGTCAATCGCGAGCATGACACCATCTTTCTTCACCCGACCGAAGAGGTACCGCTGACCAGGCTTGAGCCACATTCGCTTGCCCTGCATGAAGTCGGCATTGCTGTCGAGGATCCACATCTTGGCTGCATCGTAGAGGAGAAGAGGAGAAAAGGATAGAGGTGTCTATTGCTGAAGTTCAGGTGAGGGTCGTAGCAGGCGGCAAACAGCAAGCGACAGAGCACGTAGAAACAATTTCTGTGACGCGCGACACGCTCGGACGTTTGACCCTGACGCCTAGAGGAGATGCAGGCGTGGAGAGGCTAGCGGATTAGCGGCATAGGTGCCTAAAAGGTTGCTCCCGCAGAAGTCGGGGGCCAGGACTTTAGCGGCCGCCGATGATGATGATGGTGGAGGGGTTTTAGGGTCCTGGCCAAGTGCGGGGCAGCCCGGACTCGCTGGCTCATGGATGTTCTCGGATCAGCAGGGCCATTCCAAGGTCGCCGCTTGCTCATTGTCATTGGCAACGGGCTTGAGCAGGGGCCAATCAAGCAGATAAAGCGATTGCAACGCCAGTCTCATCTGTTTATGCCCTCAGCTTCCTCCTTCTGATCTCTCTACGAAGGTCAGAGCCCGTCCAGCAGAGCGCATCTATTGCAACATGTCCAATTCGATCGAAGAGAACAAGCCGGACCTCAAGGTCGATGAAACCCCAATCTCACCCATCGAGCGCCGTAACTCTCTCGAGAAACACCTGCAGCATCGCCCTGATGTCCAGGACCTGAAGAACCGCAATATCCTCTACGATACCAATGCTGCGCCGTAAGTCTGCTAGGCGCTCTGGAAAGGCGACTTCAGCCACTGACTCCGGGTGTAGGTCGTTGCAAGCCAAGCAACACGAACTCGAGCGCCAGCAACAGTCGGACAACCTCAGAAAGTACCTCGAGAAGCGTCCAGAGCGAGAAGAATTGGTTGAGCGTTAGTTTCCACTTGCACTGAACTGAGGACGTTCATCTGACTACTCGACAGGAAACATCCTGCCCGATTCCAACGCCGCCCCAGCCCTTCAGGCCAGCCAGAAAGCATTGCAGAAGCAGATGCGGGCAGACAGTCTGGACCAAAAGATCCAGCATCGGCCGAAGCCAGAGGATTTGATCAAAGAGGGCATTCTGGAGACAGATGAGGACCCGACCAAGCCATGAAAGAGACCGAGTGTTGTCGGGAAGGCTTCCTCATTATAAAGCTGATCTAGGTTGTAAGGGGTTGTGGCTATCTCTGAATGGAGGACCGAGACACAAATGCTTCAGTAGCTCACGAATAGGCCCAGCATTTGACAAGAAACCCAGTCTTCTTCACTGTGAGCGTTTCCCCCTTCCCCTTCAATAGCTCTCGACTGTCAGACCGTCACCCCCTGCGTCCGTGGAGGACGTGTCCGGTCTCCAACCTTTCGGCCTCTCCTTGCCTCGTACGATCATCTGGTAGACGCCGTTCTCGACCTTCTCCACCGACTGCCTCGTTGTTTTGAGTTTGGACTCGAACTCCTTTGCCAAAGGGTAAACTTTCCCGGGGTTAACCCCTTCGAGGGCCGCTCGGAGATCTTGCATATCGGTCAGGATCGAGGACTTAGACGGCTTGCCTTCTCCTGAATACGCCGGAAGCTTCCCGTTCGTAGCCATATACGTGATGGCAAACCGCATAAGCTCGCCGGTCATGTCAAACAGACCGAGCGCATAGTCCTCATAGGTGAGCATGATTCCTTCGGGGAGGTGTGCCGCTGCGTCATCGAAGCTCATAACTCGTTGGGTCTCTAGATAGTGCTGGAACGTCACAGCCTCTATGTACTCTTGGATGCCTCCTGTGATTCTGTCCCGGTATCGATATGTGTTGATGCTCTGTAGATCTGGGACGACGCTCTGCAATAGATTACGAATGGTAGTGTACATGGGCGTAGTTGTCTTTGATATTGAAGGGTGGATAGGCTTGCCCAGTTCACGAACTCTGTACTTATCGCGTGAGCCGGCTTGCTCGCCCTCTTTCTGTTTGTGAGCGTAGTGTCCTACCTTTGTAAAGCGAAAATGCTGTGGGCGAGGTTTCAGTGTTGGCCACATCGTCAAATTAAAAGCGCCAACTCACATCTTCTTGCTTTGAGCAGTCACATCTCTGGACACTTTGGTGATACTCTCTCTCCGATCGTGGTGCTCGTCAAGCTCTGCCCGGAAGGTTTCAAAGATGGGGATGAACGGCGACTTTGTCTCTTCAGAAGATGCGGCTGGATCGGCTGCCATATCCTCTGGTTTCCTTTTCACGCCTGCCATGATGAATTCTGAGGTCTAAGGTGTGGTGACACAGATGACACAAACCTTACACAGTAACAGACAGATGGCGAGAACGGAAGTGAAAGACAAGGTCAAAATAATACGGTGAAGTTGATCCAAATTCCCACCCTGCTTCCCGGAGATCGGATTGTTGATTCTTCAGTCGAGGTGAGATGCACGAATTTCTGCTTAAACTTATCCCTGCGACGACAGTTCTTCCAGGCGAATATGACCTGGCAATTCCATATACCGTGGCCTACTTGCGTGGTCCTATGTCACTACTTGTGCTCATTGCCGGTGCAGCAAGTGGTGCAAGCCCTGTGAGGCTGACGTAAAAGATGTTCCTGACTCTGCCAACAGTAGCCGCTAATGCAGCCCCCTGAGACCTTAATTCGCATGTGTCAAAGTTGTGCGGCTCGAGCCTGTCACGCCCATGAATCTCGACACATCACATCCTTGGGCGACGGCGGCACAACAGAGCCACCGAGGGTGCAGTAGCTGCGAGAGAGTTGCTTGAGCACAACAAGAGGCGGAAGAAATGCAGACAGTGCCAACGCTATGGGGTCTCTCGTCAAACATTTCCTCTCGTCGCGCACCTCAATCTTCGGCGCAGCCGCCCTCTTACGCGCTGTCCTCCTCGTCTACGGAATCTACCAGGACTCGGTCTCGGCCTTGAAGTACACGGATATCGATTACTATGTCTTTACAGATGCAGCTCGAGCCGTGTCGAGACACTCTCCTCCCTACGACCGTGCTACGTATAGATACACTCCGTTGCTCGCATGGATCTTGTTGCCCACGAGCTGGGGAGGCCTGTGGTTTCACTTTGGCAAGGCGTTGTTTGCTCTGAGTGATCTAATTGCCGGAGGGCTGATTCTGAGGCTGCTGAAGAGGAAGGGTCTGCACGAGAAACGAGCATTGAGTTATGCCAGTGTCTGGCTTTTGAATCCAATGGTCGCGAACATCAGCACCCGTGGGAGCAGTGAAGGGTTTCTCTGTGTCTTGGTCATGGCACTCCTCTGGGCGTTTGAGACAGGAAAGGTTGCATTATCGGGACTTCTGCTTGGATTGTGTGTCCACTTCAAGATATACCCCTTCATTTACGGTGCAAGCATGCTATGGGCCCTGGAGACGCCTGCATCTTCAAGAGAGTCGCCCAAGTCGCTCATGCAGCGCGCATTGCAGCTCATCAATACCAACCGCATAATCCTAGTTGTCACCTCGGCACTCACTTTCACAGCACTCAACATCCTAATGTACAACATCTACAGCGCTCCTTTCCTCCAACACACCTTCTTTCACCATCTGACACGAATCGACCATCGGCATAACTTCTCCCCTTACAACACGCTCTTGTACTTGTCTTCAGCCCAGACCACGAGCACATCCGGGATTGAGCCAGCACGATCCGTATCGTTCGAGTCCCTAGCTTTCATCCCGCAACTCCTCCTTTCCACGGTTCTCATTCCTCTCGCTCTGGCAAAACGAGACTTGCCAACAACAATGCTGGCCCAGACTCTGGCATTCGTCACATTCAATAAAGTGTGCACGTCACAGTACTTCTTGTGGTACTTGATCTTCCTGCCCCTTTACTTGCCGGATTCATCCCTGCGCCGCCGGCCGTGGCTGGGTGTCACGGCCTTAGCGATGTGGGTGTTGGGCCAAGCTCTCTGGCTGCAGCAGGGATACCAACTCGAATTTCTGGGGAAGAGCACCTTTGTTCCGGGGTTGTTTGGAGCAAGCTTGCTCTTTTTCGGCATCAACTGCTGGGTACTAGGAATTGTGGTCGGGGATGCTGTGCAGAAGCCGCCGAGCTCACAGCGGTTAGTTCCGACTATGGAGGAAACGAAGGGGCTCTCCCCTTCAGCCAACACTTCGGGAGAGACAAAGGACAAGACAATCGCGTCCGATGTCAAATCCAAGCCAGTCGCCACTCGACGGCGCGGAAACAGTACCATTGATACCAGCAGTATCGCGAACGTCCATCTGGGGCCGAGGAATCGCGTCTTGAAGAGTAACTGAGGTACCAAACCTAACAATATCTATCACGAGCCTCCCAGACATGAACATTTGCGACAACAATGTGCGATCATGCGACTGCCCCAATTATTTCTTTGGTAAACCTACAGTACCCCACACAAGTTTGAGTTGGGGAGCTTTGCCGTTCCGATTTCCTGCATGACTTGAGCCCCGCAAACTCCACTTGCATGGAGAAGCTGCTCTCTATGTGGGTGCGGCGTCGCGACATGGGATGTACATAAATGTATATTAGGGCCAGGTGGGTTCCAGTGGAAAAACGATGGACGCGCCCTTGATTCTACCGGGGTCACACTGTGTGCTCAATCATTGCTGAGCCAGCCTGCCGCATCGCGACGATGGTCGAGCTAGAAGGTACCGCTGCGAATGGAATCGGCCTTGCCAATGGCGCGAATGGCACCCTTCCCAACGGCGGAGGTGGTGATAAGCACGATGGGCAACAGAAGGACAACGTTATTGTGGCAAGTAAAGGTCTTCTCGAAACCTCGACTCTTGTTCTGACATCGCTCAGGTTGGCGCAGGCCCAGTGGGTCTGCTAGTCGCTCTGCGTCTGGCCAAAGCCGGCATTCCGACAACCGTCCTCGAAATGCTCCCCTACGTTGAACAATCGCCTCGGGCAGCGGTGTACCACGCCGTCTCTGTTCGAGAGCTCGACCGAGCAGGCGTCCTAGAAGACTGTCGGAAAAGGGGAAGCACAGGCTCGGATGTCTGCTGGAGAAAGGTCAATGGCGAGATCATCGCAGAGATCGATCGTAGGCCGGAACCCGGCGAGTATGAAGTTCTGGTTCTGGGACAACACGAACTTGCGGAGGTTATATTCACGCACTACAAACGATGTGAGGGTAGTCAGGTGTTATTCAACCACAAAGTCACCGAGGTTCAAAACTCGGATACAGGAGTGGATGTTACGGTTGAGACACCCGAGGGCGTCAAACACTTCCATTCCAGGTACCTTGTCGGCGCGGATGGAGGTCGAAGCAGTGTCCGTCGTCTGATTGGCATCCCTTTTGAGGGGTTCACTTGGGACTTTAACCTGGTTGCCTGCAACGTCGTTTACCCATTCGAAAAGTACGGGTTTCAAGGCGGCAACTTTGTCGTTGACAGAGATCATTGGTGTCTCATCGCCAAGTTGAGCGAGCCGGGCTTGTGGAGGTGCTCCTACGGCGAGCTTCCTGGCTTGACACATCAAGAGCTCTTGGATCGACAACCCATGAAGTTCGAAGCGATTTTCCCTGGTCCAAGGCCGCTCAAATATGACTTGAAGATGGCGTCACCGTATAAGATCAACCAGAGATGCGCCACTACTTTCCGGAAGGCGTCGGTCCTACTTGCTGGGGATGCGGCGCATCTGTGCAATCCGTTTGGAGGTATGGGCCTCACTGGAGGCATTCTGGATGCTGGCGCATTGGGCGATGTGCTGGTGGCAGTCATAAACGAAGGCAAATCAGAGAAGCTCCTGGACAGGTACTCTGAGTTGCGAAGAAAGGTCTTCCTCGAGCTGGTAGACCCAAGGTCGCAGGCTAATGTGCGGCGGATATCGGAGAATGACCCTGATACCGTGGGACAAACCGACCCGTTCCTGAAGATGTTAAATGATCCGGCGATAGACAAGACAAAGTTGAGAGGGTTGGAGGATCTGTATGTTGATGTGATGGCGGGATATGAATAGGCCGAGTAAGCACTTTTGTCCTGCCGCTGCCGAGGGTTAAACACAACACCTACAATAGAGGACACAGGATGCCGAATGAAGACTCGTATTCGTGCTCAACAGTATTGGCAGACGATATAGAGGAGCTTGTGTGCCCAAATAGTCACGCAGACGCCTTAGGCGGCAGCGAGGTGGCAGTGGCAGTGCAAGCGATGACCAGCGCATGTGGCTGTGCTGCTCGCAATCAAAACGCAACCGCCTGATAATCGAACCATCGACTTCAGTTGCCAGCCTCCTCAGCCCCTTCACACGTCCTCGACCTGTTCGCGTAGCAACATACAAGTCCTTCAAGGGCATAACCCGGATCTGTCATCACCGTCGCACCCAGCGTAATTTCCCACGACAAGGTCGGGACGCAGCGAGAGCAAATTTCGTTTGAAGCATTCAGCTACTCCGCATTCCACCATCCGAGACGCCGCAAACACAGCAACCACCCGACAACTTCAACATACAACAGGATAACAAGAGTTCTGTGCGTATATCGAGTCCGGCCCTCGAGGCCGGCGCCGTCTCCTCACCATGCCTGTGCAAGAAGTGATCCTCGACAACCCGACAGCTTCGCAAGATCTTCAAGGGCGGCATTCAGTCCCTCCGTCAAAGGTCTCGCGCTCCGACGTCGCTTTCCCCCTAATGACGCCTCGGAAACGAGCGCCCTCTGTGGCAGACGCACTCGAGCAAGTGGGGAAAACGATGGGAGTTCTCACCATACGAGCGACGGACTCCCTGGTGCAAGATACGGAGACGGCGGACGTGAACGAATACCAGCCAGACACATCAAGGCCTCCACTCTCGCTGAGTGACCTCCCGTTGGAAGTGCAGGGGAAAGTGCTCGACTTCATCTTTGGAGACATGCATTCAGTCTACGCCGGGTCGACATCACTGCGAGGAAAGAGCGTCTCGTCACTCATGCGACATCCGCGGAGGAAGGCCGTCTCAGACCTCGCCTTGGTCTCGCCAACCTGGCGCGACTTGGTACAGGAGCGAATATACCGACACATCAAGATCAAGGGCACAAGAGCCGGGTTGAAAGAATCAGAGGAATTCTTCTGCAACCATTCCCACCTCACGAGGTTTGTCCGACACATCGAGTTCTGGGTGCCCGTCTGGGGAGACAAGGCATCTCTCGACGATCGCGTCTTGAATCCCTTTCTTGGACCTGGACTTCTCCTCGACGGCACAAACGCGTTCCACCAGCTCGCCAATTTCCCGGCACACGAGCGAGACCTGATGCCGGCGCTTGACCCGTTGAGCTTCAGCTTTAAATTATGCCTCTACTCTGCGACCCTCTCGGAAATCTTCTCGCACATAAACTGTTTCTTTCCCCATGCCCGCGTTTTCACTCTCGAGGGCGGCCACTGTAAGAAATCCAACATGATCCGACAATTTCCCCAGACGCTGTTTCCGGACCCAAGGCAGCGCCTCGAACAGCTCCCCAACATCCGCACCTTCGCCATGCGAGGGGCGTGGAATATCATGCGCGAGTACACCCACTGGGCCACTATTGAGAAGGCCCTTCCCAACGTAGAAGAATGGCATTGCGGCTACGCGAAACCTCGCTACGAGGCCGACATCACCATCAACGAAATCCTCACCCGCTTACCCTCCCAACTTCGACACGTCAATATCTCCCTCGACGGTATGTACAGCAAAGACCCCACCACGCTGGGGTCGAGCTTCCCGGGCTCGCCAAATTCGCATGGCCATCAGACTCAACACCTGTGCGAAAGCCTTGGCCGTGTCCTCCCCCACCTCGAGTCCCTCTCCTTTACCGGCAAAATCTGCGAATGCCTTTGGACCAGCGCACTGTCGGCGCTATCGTCACAGAAAGAAGAGCCCAGACTCAAACACCTCGAGATCGTGGTGAAATCGTGCTGTCGACAACGTGTCACGGAAAGAGATCCCGAGACAGGCAAGCCAGTAACCCATGAGTTAGGCGGCGTGATTGCAGACGGGGCGGGCATAACGAATCTCGTCTTCATCAAGGCCTTTGAACGACTGGTGCTCAAGACTGTGGAAGCCTTACCGTTGTTCCCAAACCTAGAGTACGTGAGAATACGATTCATCGATTTGGACTCCCCATGCACCTTGCTCAATCCGTACTGGCTGCTGGAGAAGACGAAAGTCTATGGCATCTGGAACGAGGAGATTGTCGAACGGCTCGGTGAATTAAGACCCGAAGTCGGCTATGTCGAGTTGGGTGACGGGATCGAGTGCGCAGGTGGCAGTTACCACAAGCGATCGTCTTCGAATCCTGCGTCAACGGGCACTGGCACCACGACAGATGGGTTCGGCAGCGTCGCGGCCTCAACTGGAGTCGGATCAAACTGCAGTCTCTATCCGAAGTCGAAACCCAAGAGCATCAAGACGAGTTCGTACAAAATCATAGCCGAGGCAAGGGGACAGTGAGTGAGTGCTCGACAGCCGACTCAAGCAGAATCCGAGTCGAGAAAGATCGGAGGAGCGTAGGGACTCGGTGTCCGGTGTCACCATTCTCCGGATGAAGGGCATGGGGATATCTTATGCTACCTCTCGAGGAGACGTCATTGCAAGCGCGTATCACTTGCCGGCCACATGAATCCGGGTGTCTGGATAGCCAATAAAAGTTCGTCGGTCTAGCAGGTTTCATGGATTGATGGATGAATGGATGGATGGAGTAAATATTGTCGTTCCAGTGTTCCTCGCAAGTCGTCTCATTCCATCTCATCTGAGAGCTCGGATACAATCGATGAACCCACCCACATGATCACTCAGCGCGATTAGAGCAGGGAGTTAAGGGCGTTTACTGTACGTTGCGCACGAGATCTTCCTGTACACACTCCAGAAGCTTTTGGTAGGATTTGTATATGACACTTTGCTCGGACGCACGCAGCTCGAATCTAATCGGTCGAATGACGCGATTGAGTACACGGGAGTAGACGTACCGCAATGGAGATACGGAGTACGTACAGTAGTACCTAGCTAGATATGCAGTCACCAGATGATATCTTCAACGAGCCCTGGCTCTGTTACACAATCCTGGATATGCCGAGGACATACTGCGTTTATGGCAGTGCGGTCGAATCCACCGTCGTTGTTTCTGATGACTCGCAGAATCATAGCGCGCTCGTGTGTGTGTGTGTGTGCCCTCTGTAGACTGTGATACGACGGGCTTGCCATGGATGCATGATTGGGTTCTCGGTTCGTTCATTATTATATATCGCAGCAGCCTTTCTCATCTTCCGAGTTGTATCAGCACACGCCGACTCGCGCTGCATCTCCTCTCTCTCTCTCTCTCTCTCTCTCTCTCTTTTCTGCCTCAGGGAAGTTCGTTCCTCGACAGCGACGACGACTCCATCTCGGTAGCAGACTGTCCGCTTGTTTCGTGGACGACCGTCTTCATTGTGTCGACGCCACCGGACCTTCCGAATCCCGCGTGCGATTTCGCCTCCGACACATACAAGATCCCGGGGTCGGACAACAACCTCGCTGGTGCGGGCGCATTGGCGGCCGTGTTGGCACGTGGTCTGTCTCTGCTTCTGCTCCGCCACCTGCGACCTAAGATGAAGAAGCCCAGTGCGACGGCGACCAGAGCGGCCAATACCCCGATGACGACTCCCGCTATCGCCCCTCCGCTGAGTGCGGGCTCAGCGGTCGCTGTGGTTGTGACTGCTCTTATCACGGTCTCGGTGGCCGTGACTGATACTGTATTGTCGGATGCCATTGTACCGGACTGTGCTGGCAATGCCGCAAAAGTGGTGGTGAGAAACGGTGCCTGATCTAGTACAGCCATCAGCCATCTCCATCAGTGAGCCCTGGAGAACTACGACAGAGAGCTCCTGGCGAGACTTACTCATGGTCGTGGAGCCGCCGGATGGGACCGCCGTGGGCGATGTCCCGAGCAAGGATGACTGCAAGGACGAAGCTTCTTCTGGAGTTTTGCCGGCGTTGGGGTTGTCGAAGGGACTCAGACATATATTGATGGACGCGATGTTGGAGGGACATTCTTCCCCAGCTAGACAACACCACGACGGAGCTTGAGGTGCCCCATTCAAAACAGGCTGTCAGTATGATCTGGGCTTGACGATACAGGTGATTCTTTCCCTTCACCACCTTCTTGTTTTCATCTCCGTCTCCTCCCTTCTTCCAACCGGAGAGAAGAGGTGGGTGGGAAGAAGAGCAAGGACCTACATGTTGTTGAAAATTTGTTCAGGCACAGAATCTGTCCGTCTCCAGGGGTGTCGACTCCGTCAGCGGCCGTGCCCAGGCAATTTTGTGCCCATGCCCAACAAGACCTGTATGTGAAAAGCGTCTGTCAGTGATGTGTATACCTGCGAAGTACCCTATCATGCATGGGTAAGAGTGCCATGAGTGGATATGAGGTGCGAGGGAGCCTCGAGCATCCCAGTCAGGCACTAGAAAGACTCGAGTTGGCATTCACCGCAAGGGACCAGTCAAGAGTTGAGGGCCAACCTTTACGACGGGCCAAGCTTGCACAGGAGAATAAGGAAGTTTTCACATACGCGTCCGGCGCGGGGCACCCGAACGTGCGATGCGTACCCAGATGGTACGCGCAGATGCCTCCATGTGTGCCCAACCAACTGTTGTTCAACGAAGTGACGACCCAGTCGAGGTTGTACACACAGTTTCCGTCCCAGGTTGCCCAGAACACAGCCGAGTCCGAAGCCGGCGCTGGAGCCGCCATTCTGATACCCTGTAACGTCAGGGCGGCCTGGAAGAAGAGATGGGTTCTTTCAAAGATAATGTTATATCCGGAGCCGCGGTTTGTTGACTTTGCCCTTGGTCTTCGAGTGCTTGACGGGATTCATGTATCAGGATCGGGATCAGGCTGGGCTGGAACAAAGGGCCCGCCCTCCCTTTTCAGTTCTTGCCCCCGCCATAACCACCGCCTTCCGCCATGCCCGAGCTCTTGGCAGTTCATCGACGAGAGAGAAACCGGCCAAAGGGGCACAGGCCATAGATGGTATGCTTCCGAATTAGGTCACATGTGGAAAATATAGCATGATCGAGCGTCGGGCCAAGCAACACCGCTTGTCTCGGCTCGCTTGGGGGTTCCAATGAGCAGCACCGGCGCGGCAGGGCGGCACCGGTAGCGAAAGCCTAGACAAGTCGGACGTCCTTGCATCGCGACGATGCTGCACCACTCCAGTCAAGGCAGCAAATGTAGCCGAGAATCTATCCTCAAATCCTGTCAAGAATGCCAAGAGGTCCGTGGAGGTCCTTACCGAGGGAATCCCAGTACCTAGACTCGGCCAGCATGAGTGACAGGTACACGGCGGTACAAGTACCCTACGTCGAGAAAGTAGCTGCGGGAGCCGTTGTCGCTAGTGCACTCTGCTCTCGCTGTGCCAGGATCGCAGATGGATAAATCTGGCTTTCCAGATAAAGCGTATAGAGTTCAGTCGGAACCTCGCTTTCACTAGAATATATACTTCTCTCCACGGCGGAGCTTGTCGATTTCTGCACGTGTCCCTTCTGGTATCCGTCGGCCTCTACTTGAGAAAGGAGCTGCCAGCAGTCTCCCTGACACGAATAGCTCGAGCTTAGTTGGACAACGACACTGCGATGGAGCCTTGCACTCCTGCGTCAATGACATAAATTGCGTCGACAGGAGGGACTCATCCTGGGCCTTCGAGAACGTTAAAGTGTGGGGTGTGCCGCGACCGACTCGCACGCCTTCCGTGATTCGCATGGAAGGCGTTTTGGCAGCGGGGTTTGATGGCCTTTTGCCGAGAATAAAGCAGGTACGTGGTGCTGGTGCATGAGGCTGAAATGGTCTTGCCCTCCCTCTATTCTTCACCGACACCCGGTACCGTGAGAAGCTCACCATGGCAGCCGCTTTTGTGGAATGATATTCGCGTTGCCGTTCCGGTTGCCTCACTTGGCCAGAAGGCGACGGACAGGGGCTCGTCCATGTTGGACGAGCTGGTCTTAGATTCTTGATATACCCGAATCTCTGGCAGGATCCTTGTCACTCGAATCATACACATTCATATTTACGTCCAGTACGTCCCGTGTATCCCCCCCCCCTCTTCGCGAAGTCGCAGCAGCCACAGCAGGATGGCGTTTATATTCTGAATACCTTTTGCCTTCTCAGGTATTCTCCGACAGGATGGGCTGGCGTCCGAAGGTGACGGCTTCCTTGCACTCGTACAAGTATTGTACGTAGTTCTCAGATGGTCACCAAGGCCTGGCGGGGCCATCCAGGATCCGACGTCTAGCAGGAGCTACAGTGGTCCGGACGTAGTAGTAGTTACATTGTGTATTGATTTACGTCCACTTGCCTGCCTGCGAGACAAGGAGGATGGGGAGAGGCCCCAGCATGACTTGTCTGGGTATGATTACTATTCACTACTCGTACTGGTAGAACTGTGCATAGTATATGTACTTCGTACGTACACACTGCTAGGCAGTCTGACTTTGCTTTATTTGCCTTGACAATTACATTTCCAGACATTCCACTGCAAATGTGAGTTCGAGTCAAGGCCAAGTCCAGCTCGTCTCCTCTCTCCGTTCTCCCCTCTCATTACCAGTACCACTTTGTTCGAGGATTACACCACCCACATCCCCAAGTCCACAGTACCCTCCGCTTCTTCAGGCCAACAAAGCCAACGACAACTCAACAAGTCAAGCCATAATCCTCCTTGATCAGCACGGCCGCCTTCTCGGCGATCATAAACACCGGGCCCTGCAAATTCACATCCGGCAATCTCGGAATGGTGCTCACGTCCGCGACCCTGAGATTCTGCACGCCATAGACTCGCAGTCTCGCATCGACGACCCCGCCGTCCGCTTCCGGCAGCATCTGGCATGTCCCGCTGGCATGCCAGTTCGGGATCGTGTTCGCCTTGATGTAGTTAAAGATGACGTCGTCGGAGGCGTTGGCAGGCACGTGGGCAAACCCGGGCTGGACTTCCCCATTGTTAGGACCCACCGTGTATTGCGCGATGGCCGGGTGGGCAAGTAGTTTTCTGAGATCATGAAACGCGTTGATGGCCACGGCCCGGTCGGTGGTGTTGCCGTAGTAGTTTGGGTCGATGTTGGGGGCGTCAAACATGGACGACGACTTCAGGGTCACGCTGCCGCGGCTGAGCGCTACGAGCGGGGACGCCGTCAGGGAGATGTACGAGAGGTTGGACTGGGGTATGTAATAGAACGAGTTTGCGGATCCGGGACTCGTGGATATCGTGGAGCCGGAGCCGACCGGCAGGGCGGCCACGCCGCTGGGGTAGAAGACGGATTCGTACAGGAATTCGACATGCGATTGGTTGACGAGGCCGGCGTCGAGGACGGCTTGGGCGCCGATGGCCTGGAGAGTGGCGTTGGAGAGCTGTTGGAAAGCGTTGGTGATCCCAGAAGGGGCGGAGTAAGGGCCCGTGCCGTCCGTGAGGAACTGTTGCTCCGCGGCCGCGAGGGTGGTGTCGTTGATTGCCATGAAGCTGGTTGATGCCGACTGCTGGACTAGGGCCATGATGCTGAAGACGCAGTGGTCGTTCATGCTGCGAGCACGGGCGGTCAGTACGGACGTTTTTACGGCTGTGAGCATATGGGGACGGGAAATGAGCGTGCGAGTCGGAGACTTACTTTTGACCGACGTTCTCGTTAATGTACACTGGAGTGATGCCGTTGGCGGCTAACTGAGCCTGGGGCCCGATACCCTGGTAGAAGCGGTGTCAGCAACGAGAGAGCCGCGGTTGTATGCATGCATGGCTTACGCACCGATATCATCAGAAGCTGAGGTGAGTTGAAGGCTCCCATGGTGACGATGACTTCCTTGGCGGCATTGACGTTGATGAACTGCCCGGTTGGCTGGTCTGTGAAGGACACACCCGTGGCGATGGACGTCCCGTTGCTGCTCTTGGTGAACTGAATCGCCGTGACGGACGCATAGTGGAGGACATCGAGGTTCGTGCGATTCTGGATCGGCACATAGAAGGCCTCGTAGCTGGAGCTGCGCCTCAGTCGACTGTCAAAGCATCCGGTTCCCTGCTTTACGCCTGTGTTGTTACCATTGTTGAGTTCGTTGACGACAGGAATGCCAATTGCTTCGCCCGCTCGAATGAACCCGACGTTCGAATCAGGGACATAGCCTTGGAACGCGATCTGTAGCTCTCCATTCGAGTATGCGGTCGGATCCCACGTCTCAAAACTGTGGTCATTGGTGTCGTTGAAGTTGGGGGCGTTAAAGTGTGTTTGCTGGAAGCTTCAGTCATGATCACGGTCCTGTGTCCACACCGTGGAGGGTACCCACCTTGACCGCTAGGGGGTAGAGGTCATCCCATCCCCAGCCTGGGTTGCCCAGTTGAACCCATTTATCGAACACGCTGGCGCTGCCTCTTCCATAGTACAGGCCGTTGATTGTTGAACTGCCACCAAGCCCTCGGCCTCCTGAGCGCGGGTCAGCACATAGGTTACATGCCAACCCAAAGGCTGTAAGGCGCACACTTACGGTGATAGGGAAGAATCCGGTTGTTCAGGTTCTTCTGCGGCAGAGTATAATAGTTGTAGTCAACCGCCGTTCCTGGACAAAGCAGTGCTTAGCTACGGTAGCAGGAGTAGAGGGGGAAATCGTCAGAATTCACCACCGAGATACTGATTCCCGCCTGGCGTCTGGGTGTTGGCAACAATATCTGGGACTGGGCCGTTTTCGAGCACGAGCACTCTAATATTGGGGCATTCGGTCAAGCGGTTCGCGATGACAAGCCCTGCAGTGCCGCCTTTGTTACGTTAGCAAGCATGCATGCATGCATAAGGGATATTGTCCTACCTCCAGCGATGATGTAGTCGTATGTATCTTGAATTGTCTGTCGCTTGATCTGCTTGATCGGCTTCGCACAGACCAGACCGGCCGAGGCAACGGCAATGATTGCGGAAAGATGCATGGCTGAATGACTCCTCTGACCGCTCCTCCGACTGATGGGTGAAAGTTGGCGGCCAGCGAGCAGACGAGGCTCCACGTTCGTGTTGTTTATACTTCCCCAGACCTGGGTCGCCGAGTTTCTAACCCATCGTCGTCATGGGATGCCAACAACGGACGCAGGAATATTCAGGCCAAGTCAGCGCCTTGACCAGACACGGCTGGACATGGTGAGATCAATTGCAATAGGTATGCGCAAATAGGAAGCTGAAATGACCTTGTCGATCATCCTCGTTCGTGCTTTGCTGCCTTACCAGCCATTGTCCAACAAATGTTCGGTTCTGGAGGCATTCGCATGACAACATAATATCGCACCGAAGGAAAGCTTTGCTCTGACACAAAAGGATTCCAGGGGATACTGCAGCCCACAGGATTGCTGACAGTTGAAGATCAATGCTGACCTTACCGCTTCTACTCCGTTGGCTGTGTAGGATAATTCGCGCGACTTGAATAATGTTGAGTGTTGCGGCGCTCCCTTTGCTCTCGCAGCGAAAACCAACCCGGGGTCTAGCTGCTCTCCTGTACCTGATGGAGGAATTCTCTGCCAAGAGAGGTTGATTACCTAGGCCCACCACGGCATGACTGCAACCAAGTGCGAGTGAGAGTCTCGAGGGCCTCAGCTGGGCCTCGGATACCAGATAAGCATTAGTAAACGGGTGGCTTCTTGAGAGGCTGAAGTCACTTTCCCCTGTCCACATTTCGCATTCCCACTTCCCAGAGTGGTTATCTCACTGACGTCCTGCATACCGTTTTCATCTAGAGTCCCGAGTCCGGGGTACCGACTCCACTTACCCAATCAAGGCTGTATGTACGCGAGTCGAGCCTCGTTTGGGTCGTCAGCAGCTCATGATGAAATTCGCTGTGTCGATCGTTGCCCAGTGGGTGCTTTAGTATCAAACAGCGCATTGCCTGAGGCATCTGCCTGGTTCCCACCTCTAGGAAGGAGAAGGTGAATAAGGCAGCCTATCACAGATGAATCCATGCCCGGCTTGAGCCCTGATCACTGTGCTGGACCTCATAATGCAGGTGCAAGCACGTATTGCTGATTGCGGCCTTTAAACAAACGTGGTATCTACTCTTCACATTGGCTTTGGGTGGAGGAGCCGCTGAAGTAAGGAGTAGGCTGCAAATCAACCCAAGGTGGCAGCTGCGAAGGGTTTAGCAAGATCGCCATCTACGGCGTCTGGGAAGAATCATGGTGGGACATTATACCAATTCTCCTTGCGCTCGATACTCGCTCCTCCGTCTGCTATTCGCCGGTGACCTTCGCCAAATTGGACCATGGCAAGGAATGGAATTATGTTGGCAGGAGCAATTGAGCAGCTGGTTCATGTTGTTGAAAAGGATCACTTGCCGTCTTCGTATACCGCATGCTGCCCGGCTTGATAAAGCAACCCGGGTAGGCACACGAATGGGCCGTCTGCCGTTACCGCTGAGGCTTAACAGGTCTTTGCGATCCGCGACCCCTGGAGCTGGAAGTCAGCGGCGGCATGGCAGATCAAAGTTAGATGCTTTGACAAAACAAAGAACTTTCCGCTACAGTGCTTTGTGCAAATATGACAACCGTGTACTGGAGCTGGGTGCCATTGTGACGTGGTTTGACAGCGAACGAGTCCGGATAACTCGGCGTGAAGGTCCGCTTGTTACAGGGCGCGGACAGAGCGATTCGCTTCTCCCATGTAGTCATTCTCTCCAGCTATGGAGGGATGGCAAGAACGGCTTGATCGGCGTAAGCCGAGCCATGGACCAGGAGGAGGCATCGACAACCAGACATGGAGAATCGTTGACATAAGTATCGACGAACATACTTCACCGTGGACATCTCACTCCGTAGTCTGTACAGAATTTGTCGAACAGAGCGAGCTTTCGTTGAAAGATGACTGCATCACTCCTCGCCCCTCGAATGAATAGAGAATGTCGCCAGGCTTCCCCTCGGTCACTTGAGCATCTCAAGCGTCTCTCCTATACTGCCTTAGGTAGAACAAAACACTTGTAGGCCACCAAGATATCTTAGTTGTGCATGATGTGTGGGTCCATAGTTTGTCACTCGGCAACTCGGTACCTAGACAGGACATCACCAACGTCGACCACACAGTCACGCGGAGACACGTATTGGACCGAGAGTATAGTTTCGAGGCTTCTGAAGCCAGTCATCTGAAACATTCAGGTTGAGCATAAAACCCTCTTATGGAGCACCGGTTGACCCGCATGGGAAGCTCAAACGCAGTCAGGCCACCCGCGTGTCAGATCCCACGATAGCCCTCAGCAACCGGGCTTCCCGGCCTGACCTCGATGCAGGACCACAGTTCGCATCTGTCATGCAGTACATCTGGATCTGTCAGAATTTGACATCTGAACGCCAAGGTAGCGTCATTCAAACATGGCGATCGATCCGAAGCATATCGACTATCTCGGCTCGATATTGAGTTCCGAGGAGATCGTCCTTCCCTCGTCATATCGATACCGGGCTGAATCATTGCCGTGGGCGGCTCAGAAAGACCAAAAGCCGGCGTTGGTGATTCGTCCGGCAAATGTCGAATCCTTGAGCAAAGCATTAGCATATCTTTCAAACACCGATTTGGATCTTGGAGTTCGCAGTCAGGGCGTGGGCTCAGCTTCGGCCAAGGATGTCTTGATTAGTTTGACCGCCTTCGACGGCGTCGAGTTTGACCAGCAGAGTGAGACCGTCACGGTCGGAGCGGGTCAAAGTTGGGGAGAGTATTATGAGAAGATGGACAAGATGGCGCCGGGCTATGCGAGTGAGCGGTTCGTCTACAGGTTTAATAGGTGCGCTGACGTTCTTCGTAGCTGTCTCTGTACGCACGCCTTGTGTAGGCGTTGGTGGAAGTATTCTCGGTGGTGGATACTCCTGGCTGTCCACTGAATATGGTTTGACATCGGATCCTGTCAACTTGCTGGACGCTCAGGTCGTCAAAGTCGACGGAACCGTATTATGGGCTTCGGAAGATCCCGACCTGTTCTTCGCCCTCAGAGGAGCGTATGGCTTTGCCGGTATGAGCCTACACGATGTGGTCCTGCTGAAGAGCTGATTTCGTAACAGTGGTTACTCAATACAAACTCCGAGCTCGCAAGTATCGGCGCGAGATATGGGGTGGGAACATCTTCATTCCAAGGATTCAGCTAAAGGCTGTCGTCAAAGGTATCGTGGCCATGGACTCGAGACCGCCCAATCCCAGAGTAGCCTTCTATCTCTTTATGATGAGAAAAGAGCAACTGGCTTTCATGGGCGCCAAAGAGGACATGTTGATGATTCAAGCGTTCGATGCATTAGGCGCAGCGCATGGTCGATGTTCTGACGGCTTCAAATGGGCACTTGACTGTCCAGGAGCCATTGACAGCACCAAGATCTTGAGCTTGTCAGAGTTGGCCAAGCTACAAGGTAGGTGGCTTGTGTTCGAAGTGGTGATCCCACATTGTTAATTTTGCCACAGAGAATGTTGGTAAGGTCAAGGGCTCCGCGAACACGTGGTGGGCACCAGTGGCCTTGAACAGAGTGGATGAGGCAATGCTCCTTCGAGCGTTTGACTGGTATGACAAGGCTGTCAAATCTCCTGGCACCGTTGGGAAGCGGGTGGCAATGTTCTTTGAATTCTTCACCACGGTAGGCATTACAGCCCGCCTTGTGTTTTGGCAGCGTTGACCAAATGTCCTAGCGAGACTCCCTGACTCCCGATATCGAGTCGGCTTGGCCGCGTCCACAAGGCTTCCAGCACAAGATGACGCTAAGCGCCGGGACGGACGTCGTTGCGTCTGAGCAAGAAGCGGATATGGCGAGAAGTCTTGTGCACGACGGTCCGAAACAAGTGGTGAAGTTATCGAGCCCCATCCAGATCGTACCCAACGCCATGGAGGACTTTCACGACCCTATCGCGCAGGTGAGTCCGAGTCCGTGACGCGACAAGGCGTTGCTGAACATTGGTCACAGGTATACAAAGAGCACTATCCACGACTGCAAACTTTGAAGAAGAGATATGACCCGGACAACAAACTCGGAGGTCCTGTTAAAATGACGTCGCCAATGCCGAATTGAATCCTGCAGTATGATACTGGCTTGAAGCCGCGACCAGTGAACACTTTTCGTCTTGCGTTTCAGGGCCGTTGAATTGTGCTCTGAACTCCTTTGCGCTGTCAGCTTAAGGAAGTTCTTCGAAATATGGCTTACATGCTGGACGGAACCACTGGGGCGGTACGGAGTGGGACGAGATCAAGTCGGTGTCTTTCGATGGCATCGGGTGCATGTCAGTAGGGAATAATACTGCCATGTCAAGGCCTATGAGCTCCGTGCGGATGACAACAGGTGCCTCTTGGAGGAGTCCATGGCGAAGAATGCTCGCTGAGCTCTGGCGCCCGTCATCATCAGCATTGCTTCGCTCTTCGTTTTCGGTCTCGCTGGCCCATTCGTCGCTGTTTCCATCCTCCTCCCCGTCGGAGTCCGGATCACTCGCATGTCTAAAAACATAGCTGTCACAAAGCCCTTCGTAGTCATCGTGGTGCTGGCTTTGGTAATACTCGTCTTCAGTAAGAAGGGCATAACGAGCTTCCGCTCTGTCAATCCGACCAAGGCTGAAGTCGGCCTCGTCTCGGAGCTCAAATTCAGTCCTGCCGAAATGGTCGCAAAGAGCAGCCTCCATGACTTCTTGTGGTAAATCAAAGTGGTGTAAGTCATAGTCGGAGTCGTCCTCGAATTGGTCAACAGCTCTTTGGTTAAGATTTGGATAGAGGAGCTTTGTCACTTCGTCAAGAGCCTTTCGCCAAGGCTCGAGTCTCTCTCCCAGCCACCTCAGCGGCTCCGTGAAATCTGGAGCCAAGCCATCCGGAATTACATCTCCCAGAGAGCCTGTTTCGATGTAGGACACGATCTTCCAGTCCATGTCGAAGCGGAACTTCTGTTCTAGTCCCAAAGCGCTGAACTTGTCCCGATCACTAAAGTTTAGTGTCCCACCCCGCTTTTGCTTTTGTCTGGCTCGTTGATGGCACAGAATCGCCATGTTGCTAAAGAAATCGAACATCCTCTGACGGGCTATGGCTGCCCAAGCTAACAAAGCTGGATCTTCCCTTGGCAGAGCCCGAGGGTCAACCTGGAAAAGCACATAAAGCGCTGAAACGTAAGAAGGTCGCACAATATAAATCTCATCATCAACCATGATGTCTGCCAGAGCGGCAGCTCTGTATAACCGCGGCGAGACTTTGTACGGCTGATCTTCGGGATGGAAGAAGTACTCGATGGCGAGTGTCTCGCGCAGCCAATGTGCATTGCGGGTTGCCCGTATGGCTCGTTCTTCGAGGAGTTTCCAGAAGTCCAGTGATGATGGTTGTGGATTCATGTCCTCGAGGTCCAATCCTATTATCATTGCCACAACGTCGCGAAAGGCATCCTCACGTTGCAGGTGGTAACTCAGTGACTTCTCGTCACCGACAGTCAACACCCCGAAAATGCGCATCTGACACTGGAATATGAGCTCAAAGTCCCATTCCGCGGTGTAGGGATCCTGGTCATAACTTTCCTGCCTTGCAGCTTCCATTTTCGACTCGTCTTCATAGATGTTCCTGTCCCTTGTCAAGCGGACATCCCACATGCGCATTTCCAGTTCCACCCAGCGTGTTTCCTCATCTTCACCCCACCATGCCCGCCCCAGCAGTGCTTCTGGCTCTATCTTCCCCTCCATGAGCAGGTTGAGCCAGTGAGGGGGACTTGTCGGCTTAACAATGGCTTGGCCTCGTGACAGAGCATGCAGCAGGTTGTCTGTTAGCCACGACTTTACTTGACCCCACGTACACCAGGAGCTGTTGAGCACAGCTCGTGTCATGCTCCGGACATCCCAGCTGCGAAGCGGGAGATCAAGGATGGGGACAAGGTAGTGCAATTTGTAGATGCTGAGCATATTATCAACGTCATGGCTGTAGAAAGCCAGGAGAAAGGCAGCGCGGTAAACGGCTTTTGTTCCTGACAGCTTGACAGCAATCCGTGGGGAGGCTGTGAGCAGATTTTCGTTCATGGCGGTGAGGAATATCTGTTGTAACAACTCAGCCGGCAGACTCTCCAGCCGGCAAGATGCGGAGGCACGAGTTCCTACGTCCATGCTAGCTTCCCGACGTTTGTTCGCATGTCCGTCGAGCTGACGCAAGGTTGAAGTCGTGTCCGAGTAGATCGAGCCAGTCCGGGTTCGCTTCAAGGAAGATGTCCACTCCATGGCCGAAGAATATTTTCGGTAGCTATGAAAGGCGGTCCACGTCCTGCTGGTTGTGGTGACCGGAAGGAAATGGAACGTCGCACTTGAAGAAGTCGAAAAGACGTTTAAAGAAGTTGGGCGAAGGCGCGTCCACGTTGACGCGAAGTCACGTGGATCACTGGCGATATCGAGACAAGAGGGCGGAAAGGTACAGAGTGGACAATTGAATATGGAGGGACTCAACGAACACGTGGAAAGGAAGATTCACGGGCCTCATCTAAAGGGACATTCTATGCGATCATCATCAAGTCATCTCTCATAGTCTCGTTCCCGTACGTGTCGAAATCATCTCTTGGTCTCTTCCAACCCTCAAATGCTTCGCCCACATGGCTGGTTTGCTACCCAGTTGCCAGATTCCAATCAGCAAAAAAAAGTGACTCCTGCACACGGAAAAGCACGCCCTTTCCTATCACAGCTATAAAGCCATTTGCCCCCGACAATGCGGTTCCGAGATGCTGACGCTGCCTCGACGCTGTGACAGAGAAGAGACTGGCCGAACTTCCGGTGGCCCGCAGCGCCATGCTGAGAATCATTCCATATTCCAAGGTCGTAACATTCATCAAATGCCCATCAACTCCTCCCCGAGATCAGCCACAAAATTGCCGACTGTTGCTCTCGTCTTCTCCGGTGTCTTTTTGTACGAATTGTTTGGTGGCGGTGACTTGGATGTGCTTCTAGGCCTCTTCTCGACCCAAATAGCGCGTCAGCGCATCTTGACCCTACTCTTGTTGTTGCTCGCACTCAAGAAACAGGAACAAGATAAAAGGGATATCAGTAGTCGCTCCCGCGACCGCGACTCACCGCACGTCGAGACCTGGACCGCCTGCTACGGCTGTCGTCGTAGTTCTGGGAGACGCCACCAACTTCTTCATATATATCTCTTGCACGATTCGAATCTTTGATTGCGAGTCTGTCGTCGTAGCGACCACCAGCGCCGGATCCACCTCCACGGTAACTTTCACTACTCTGGGGTTCAGGGCCATCGTAATACCAGCGACCGTCGCGACCCTTGTAATAACCACCATGTTCTCGTGCCCGTGCGCGGCGTTCTCGTTCCAATCGCCGTTTGTGGTGTTCCTCCTTCTGCGAGAGGAGTTCCTTGTGCTGATTGTGTTCTTCCGACACTTCATTCCACTCGCTCACTGCGCCTTTGATGCCCAGCGCTGCAATACCAATCGCCGCAGCATCCTGCCACCGTGACGCTCGTTGTTGCTTGTGGGCATCTTCAGGTGACAGTTTCCCTTCACGGACTTTTTCCATCCGTTTGTCGTGGGACTCAATCGACGAATACACCTTCGAGGCGGCATGTATGGTAGCCACACTGGCCAACGCAGCAGTTATCCATTTTTTGCGTTGCATCTTGTGAATGTTTTTTTCTTCTTCGGTCGAGGAAACCAACGAGGAGGACGAAGATGACGTGGAAGAGCTTCGTTTGCGGTGAGAGCGACCAGCGGAGGATTTTGCACGTACCCGAGAGCGTGGCGGAACAGAGCCTTCGGAGTCGTAGTAGCTGTCCCGATGATGTTCTCGATCTCGGCCTCGATTGTAGGCAACTAGAGCTCCAGCGCCTGCGCCTGCGCCAGCAGCTCCCACAGCTCGAGCGTTGTTCATGGAACTGGATCGCCGTTGCTGATGGGGACGACCGGGTCGCCGAGGCAGGATATCACCCCGATGCCGCACCACTTCGACGACCTCTTCGTCTGAACCCACATCCTTCCGACGCCGCAGAACAAGACCTTTCTCTTCCATTGTTCGCCGATCGTAGAGATCGGGATCTCGTTGAGGACCGTGTCCGCGCATCTTCTTGTATCGACGATGTAGAGGATCCAAAACCTTCTCCTGATGGGTAAGGGCGAGGTTGACGCCGTTGAGGCCTATACCGAGAGCCTGATCCATTGCGGAACCAGGCCAGTGTCACACTGCTCGGGTCCTTTCGTGGCCTTTCGGCTATGCAGCTCGCGCAGCGAATGCGTAGTTGGGGTTCACGGACGCCTTGCAGCAGTCGGCGCCCGAACTGTAGACGGCTGGGTGCGGTGTCGGGGGTTGAAGGCGCAGGTTGCAAGGGGCCGACCGACCTATTGGCTGACTGATAGCCCGACCTTATGCTTGATTGGGATGCTGATCAACCGGTGCTATGCATAGCAAACATATCGCAGGTGCACAAAGCAAGGCTGAGCTATCTATCGCGATGTCGACGAGATCTCGTAGGCGGTTATGCTTGCACAAAGGCTCGGGTTGCGGGTGAATGTCAGAGGGCAAACAGACAAATGCAGACCATAAGCAAATAGAAGTAGAAAAGCGCAGAGTCTATTGAGAAGACGTCATCGTGTAGCCTGCCACACCGACTTTGCAGGTACTCATTGGGCTGCTGAAGGTATTCAAATGCAATAGGTTGGGTAGAAAGGAACAGAAGAAGCAGCGGGCAAGGGTTTGCTGGCCCTTATAAGATTGGACAAGCAATTCTGCCAACTCGGCAAGCGGTGCTGAGCAGAGACCGCAATTGCCCCTGTGCGGTTTAGCTTCTTGAGGGGCAAGAAAGAATCCCATCTTTCCCGTGGTCCACATCATAAAGGGCAAAGTGCCACGATTCATCGCTGAAGATCGCAGATCTTCCACAGGCACCGCAGGGAAAGCTTGAGTGGCATGATGGTCGATCCGATATTCCTGGATCGACGACCATGCGGCGACCGCCTAGCCGAGGCCTTGAGATGATGAGGCGAAGGAGGAAGAATAGTGTCTCAGCAAGTACAACGAGTACAAACAACTGTATCCCGTCATTCTGTACACATTTGGAGCCCTTTCTACTTGGTAGACTTTAAGAGGAGGGCGGTTCTAGCGCTCCCGAACGGAAGGCACGAACCAGCCTCCTCGATTCCTGAATGAGCCCCTCAAGTGGTGGTTCGACGAAGAGACCCGTGGCAAAACAGAACACTGGAGAAGGCGATGACGTCGGTGCCATGGCGCCGGCATTGTCAATTGGCTCCCCGGTTGACGCGCGGTCATTTTCGGTATCCATTTTGGCTAGCCTGCACTTGGAACCATCTCATTCGTGGTGCGCCCTCGAAAGTCCATCTGCCGTTGGGTGACGAGCATGAATCCACTTTGTCCAATGCACCTTTGCCATGTGTGTGGTAGTGTAGTACGAGCGCCGCGGCGGCGGCGGCGGTGATGATGATGATGGTGATGGAAAAGCGTCAACAAAATCCTGCTTGACCGAGGAGCAGTTTGAAGTCGTAGTAACAAGAAGTTTCTGGAGTGGGAAGCAATGATGTCCAACCTCGGAGATCAAAGAAAATTGCTCATCAAAGGGTCTACCTTTACCCAGGACTTGTCTCGGGTGAGTTTCATGATAATGAACAGGCCTCTGAGAACGGAGCCTTGACACCACTGGTTCGCTCTTATAAATTGGCGAGGGGGGCGAGGACGCGCTCACCGGTACACGTAAACTAATATTCTGCCGAGGAATTGAAATACCTGTGTCGTCCATACGAGTATTCCGTATGAACCACATATAGCAATAGCCGTATGTGTATGCTCGACTGTAACAGGACCTCTCAAGGAAGTAATCTGAGGCCTGTCAATTGTCAATGGCGAGCATTCTTATAGATCAATATCAGCACATCTTCGGCACAACAACAGTCAATGAAGCGGCTGAGTTGCAATTTGACATCCGTGCTTTTGAGTCATCTAACCGCAAGATCAAGTTTTTGCAGTTCGTTTCGGGTTGCTGGGAAGATATCTTGGTCCGCGAGGAAAACAGGTAATATGTCCAATTAGTTGTAATGTACACGTTCCAGTGGTGACATTGGCACTCATAGTTCGCCATGACTCGTAACATTGGTCAGCGTCCGGTTCTGACCCCCGAGACCTGGAATGAGACCGCTCGCCTTGATCTCGACCCAAGATTTCTTGAGTTCCTCAAATGCCACGTCGAACCTAGCACCTGCGAGCCATGCAACACCAACCTGAAGACAAGTGAGCACGGGCATATGAGTGAGCAAAGGTGCACCTACCATGCAAAGTGTGATGAAAAGCAACATGCCCATCACGGCGCCCAACAGCATCAATGTCTCCTTGGTACCTGCGGTGCCTGCTTGCTTTTCTTTCTGTGCGAGCGCCGCTCGAGCCTCGTCGGCCTTTGTTCTGGCCAAGGCATCCTCTACCTTTTGTGACGGGAAGATGGATTCAATGAACTGCTCCACTTTGCCGCATGCGATACTGATCTTCAAGAAGTTGGGATCCTGAGGTCGGTTCTTCTTGCGGATGGAGTGAATATGTTTCCGGAATACATCGCAGGCGATCTGGAGATTTTGAGTCGACTCGATCATGATCTGGCAAGCCTCGCCCTTTGTGATTTTGATGTTTCGGAGAAACATGTTGTAATTTCTGAAGCAGAGATCCAGTGTCGCAATCGCCATTGTCTGCGGAATGGCGCAAAAGTTGAAGACGCTCTGCTCCCTAAGCCCAGCCATGAAGAAGAGACATTCATCGGCATGGTTGAGCGCATTCAACACCATCTCCGAACCGCAGTTCAATGCTTGCTCTTTGTATTCTGGCTTGAACAAGTCCTCGAAATCATCGACATGTTTGGACCAGATTTCTTTAGGCCAGAAGATCCGCTTGTCGTCAAAATCTTCGCGTACGTCTCGGATGATGTTCGTCTTTTGTAAGAACGTACCCATTGAGTTGTGAAGGTGGGGTCGGTCGAGGAGAGCTGGGTTCCCGAACTTGGCCTCCACAAACATTCTCGTTAGGCCTTCGCCCACCAGGCCGGCCACATAGTAGCAGTACTCGTCATACTCGGCGATAGTGTTGACCCCGAATTCATTGCTTTCCGACTTCAAGCAGTAGTCGGCCATGCCATTGCCCATCTTTTTGGCAATGTCCTTGATTATGGCTTGATATGGAGTTTTGATCTTCTTAAACTCCTCAATGACACATCCATAGTGAAGCATCAGCTCGCGGTCCTTCTCTTCTGGTCTGTTCTCGGTGAATGTCCACCCATCTATGTCGAGAACGTCGTCGAAGTTACGCAAAATGGGTTCCTTCTTTTTCGCAGGAATTGACGTATCATCCTCGATCGTGTCCAGCCCGCGTAAGACAAGGTAGAAGAGAGTGACGACCATGACAAGTTCGGGATGTAGTTCCTGGATGACGGCGCTGAAGGAGCGGCTCGTCATGTTCAAGTATTTGTAACATTCTTTCGCCGACGGGGGATCCTTCGACTCATTCCGTTCGTGGACTGGGTTGTGCCAGACTTTCCTACCGTCTGTCAGTCCTGAACACGGCCACTCAGAGCACGAGTCGACTTACCACTGGATTATCGACCGCAGCTGATTCGGATGGAAGAGGTAGAATATAACCTCGCTGGCTTTCGGCATAACTGCAGTTGGATGCGCTCCTGCAGCGTCGTGATTGAGGGTGGTCTGTTTATGCAATCAAGCCGGCAGGATATAGATCACTGAAACTGAAAAAGAGCGACGAGGGGACTACTCGGTACTGTGTAAGGAGCGAAAGGGAAAAAAACTTTCTGGTTGCTGCACCGCGCTCGGTGAGTACTAGATCATCTCGTGTCTTTACCCGTGGGATGCAGAGAGCCGAATGGCACGATCTTTACCCCGAGGAACCAAGAAACTGCTGCCCAATCGGGGTTTAGGCATGCCCCGGCCCTGCAGGGGCTGGTCGCTCAGGGTGAATCGCGGCCGGGGGCCCATCCATTGGCCACCTTCGCAGCCACTGTGGCTCAGCGAGAGCGAGATATCACTCATCCTATGACTTCACCGGCAGCCTCCCAAACAAGGCTACAATAAATCTTAGTACAGGCATATCTCTCTTTAGTTTGCTTTCTCATATCCCCGGTGTCCCTTGTCATAGCGGTCGAGATGGTTGTCGACACATCATATTACGATGCCCTGGGCGTCAAACCAGATGCCACCGAGTTGGAAATCAAGAAGGCCTACAGAAAGCTCGCGATTACGACGCACCCCGACAAGAACCCCGGCGACGAGACAGCGCACGCCCGCTTCCAGTCGGTGGGAGAAGCCTACCAAGTTCTTTCCAACAAGGACACTCGCGCCGCGTACGACAAATATGGCAAAGAAAAGGCGATGCCCAGCCAGGGCTTTGAGGATCCCGCCGAGTTCTTCAGCATGATCTTTGGCGGAGATGCGTTCGTAGATCTCATAGGGGAACTGACCCTCCTGAAAGACCTCACACATACCATGGACATCACCATGGAAGCAATGGAAGAAGAACAACTCTCTAAGGAAGCAGAAGAGAAGCTGAACGTGCACGACTCGCAAGAAAAGGATACCGCGCACGCACCCGCGCCCACACCCGAGCCCGCCTCTGCAGGCATGAGTGCAAAGGAGAAAGAAGCAAAAGAATACTCAACATCAGAGTCTTCGTCCGCACCACCTCCGCCGTACGTGTCGGGCGGCGAGGAAGCGTCCTCATCAACACCGAAGCCCTCCGGCTCCGGCACAAGCACGCCGCAAAGACGC
The DNA here is from genome assembly GCA_016109575.1 of Phialophora chinensis. Classification (NCBI taxonomy): domain Eukaryota; kingdom Fungi; phylum Ascomycota; class Eurotiomycetes; order Chaetothyriales; family Herpotrichiellaceae; genus Phialophora; species Phialophora chinensis. Next base: position 1,238,338 of record JADWPU010000004.1, on the reverse strand, counting down.
TACCTCGGCCAACAGGCGATAATGGACCGTTCAGAGGAAGACGCCCGCATGGACGCCGCCGGCCTCACCCAAGAGGAAAAGGACCTGCAAAAGAAAAAGAAAAAGGGCGGTCTGACCAAAGAACAACGGGAAAAACTAGAGGCCTACGAGCGCGAACGCCGGAAGCAGCGCGAAGAACGAGTCGACACACTCGCCAAAAAGCTCATCGATCGGATTAGCGTGTGGACGGAAACCGACAAGGGCCCCGAAGTCACGCATGCGTTCCAGGAAAAGACTCGCCTGGAGGTCGAAAATCTGAAGATGGAGTCCTTCGGAATTGAAATCCTTCACTCTGTCGGGCAGACATACGTCCAAAAGGCAACCTCGTTCCTCAAATCCCAGAAATTCCTCGGTATATCAGGCTTCTTCTCACGCTTAAAGGACAAAGGCACGCTCGCGAAGGAAACATGGAACACCATCTCCACCGCAATCGACGCTCAACTGACCATGGAGGAAATGGCCAAGCTGGAGGAGAAGGGCGGTGCAGACTGGACCGATGAGAAAAAAGCCGAGTACGAGAGGAAAGTTACAGGCAAAATCCTCGCCGCGGCGTGGAAGGGGTCACGATTCGAGATCCAGGGAGTGCTGCGCGACGTCTGCGACAAGATCCTGAACGATAAGAGCGTTCGGTTGGAGAAGCGGGTGGAGAGAGCGCATGCCCTTGTTCTGTGCGGGACGATATATCAAAAGGTAAGCCTGCAACACCTCACTGGATCTTGTCCTCTCTAAGACTAACCCTGTCACACAGGCGGAGCGCGACCCCGACGAAGAGGGCGACTTCATGGCCTTCGAACAACTCATGGCCGAGTCGATGAAAAAGCAAGAAAAGAAAAAAGAAAAAGAAAAGCAGAAGGACACCACACCCCATGACTCACAGCAACCGCACGGTCACAGGCACAACTTTTTCGGCGGGGGGAGTGGTGAGAAGGGCTCGCCGAGGGGATCGACGTCCGAAGCAAAGTAACGCTCCGAACCAGATAGAATGCACTGTGCTGTCTGCGGTATCCGGCGAAACTTTAGCAGACGAAGACCCCTTCATTCTTGCAACGATCGGAAGTACAGAGCCGCGATGAGCACCAGCACCGGCAAAGCGACCAAGCACGGTAGAGCTTGAAACCTGTGCAGCGAAGCAGAGGTCTCGGAGCTAATTGTGTCGAGTCGATCTGATGCTGGATGTTGGAGAACTTGGCTACTCTGTGCCGGACTGCATTTTACCCCCAGTGTCTTCTCTCTCGATTGCCGGCCTGTTTTTCGACGATCGAAGACACGCGTGGGCGTGTTATCCAACAGGCTCTTTTGCTTCTTCTCGAATTCCATTTTGTGGTGGCGCTCTTACTGGATGAGAGCGTAGGATAGAGCTCGACACTTGTGTGTGTCGGTGCATTGTTTCGCCTTGCCAACTACATTTACCTTAATGCGAGGATAGACTGTCAGTTTCCCCCAATCACTACTCCGTTTTTGCTGTTGCGGCAGTGTGCGAAGCCCAAAGAAAAACAAAAATAAAATGCAGTCGTGTATGTCCCTTGATGTTGCCCGTCGTGGCTTGGATCTCCTCCCCTATCCCATTGATGTCGTAGCTGACGATGGCCTGATCGAGAAGCACCGGTCTGTCGAAAAGGAGCGCAGAGTGAACGGACTACCTCCTTCGGCTGCTGGACTTGATTTATCTCGCACATCACTGACATACATACTTGACTATAGTATGAGCATTTGGGAAACAAGGTCCTTGCGTTCTACGGTTGCTGGAGGTTGTAGCGGGAGGAGTATTGTGGTTTATTGTCTGTCATTCTACTGTAGATGAGGTGAATCTCTTAGCATGGGGACCAAAGGACACACCACCACACACACATCCATGCTAGCTGTACTGTGTAGTCTCTATCTCTTCTCCCTTCTCTTTCTCCCCTGCTCCTGCTCCGCTTCATATTTGCGACAAACTTGAACTCCTAATCCAGTCTTCCTCAACGATGGGGTATCATTAACAATTTGTCAAAAACCATTCGGCCTCCAGTCAATCTTTTGCCTTTCTCGCTTGAATTATTTGATTCCGCTTAACTTCGCTCCACTTCCTTTCACTTAACCAAGCCAACTCCAACGGCAACCCAAGATGCTTTAGATTCTGCGAATGAAAGCTAGCCCAGCCAGTTTCATCGCAGCTGGCATGCAAGGCCAAAACAGTATATCGTGCGTCGTTACAAAGAGAAATGTTTTCAGCTTGTTAATTCAAGGGATCTGCAGTTCCGCGTTGACGGACTCGAGCAAGTCTGTCAGCTCGTCCAGCGAGGCAATGCCCACTGCGTCTGAGGTAGGCTCTGGCGCCATCGGCGCCGGGGGAAACGGCAGGGGCAGCTTCTCGGCCGCCCAGAGCTGCGCGTGATCTAGATTTGCTTTGGCGACACTGGGACTTAATAGCCCTTGCCTCGCCTCCATCTCTTCGACTCCACTGGTAAGTCCTCGCTCGTCGAGTTCATCGTCGTTGAGAACCCTTCCTCCGAGCTTGACATCGCCGATCCCGACTCTGTAATTTAGGGCTTTATTTCCTTCTCGGATTAAGTCATCGGTGCATGTGAGACATCGTTTTATGCTCTGGTTGAGTCTCTGGGAGTCGATGAGGAGTTGTTGGTGGCGGGAGAGGTCTTGTATTAGGCGTTTCTCATCTCGTGCTCGCTGTCGCGAGCGTGCGGAAGGGCTCGAGACGGAGCCCGAGTCGTTGGAGAGGAGGGAGGAGTCTTCGTCATCATGGTCGGAGAGGTCGCTCTCTCCGTCGAAGTCGGACATATGCTGGCCCTCGCCGTCTATTTCTGTGACTGTGTCGAGGCTGAAGTTGGTTTGTTCGGAAACGGTTCGTGCACTCGGAGCGATGGATATTCGTCCGGATCGCGATAAGCGGCGGTAACGCCGTAGCTCGGTCGACTGTTTGCGGAGTTCCCGCTCAAGTGTTTTGTTGATGGCTAGTAGGGATGAATTGGAAATTTCTAGGTCAAGGACTTTTCGCTCTCGGCGGGCGTTAGAAGCCAGGTCTACATGAGGCTGAATGGGGGTCGCCGGTTGCTCTGCGTTCTGGTCGGAAGGTGTGCCCATGGGGAGCGTAGCCGGTATAGCAATCTCCGACAGCTCCGTGTCGCTTGTGACAGAGGTGGCGATGGTGTTAGTAGAGGCAAGGCTGATTGACCTGGGACTTAACGTGGCAGGTGAAAGAAGATTACTTGCCGCAATGCGCGGGGACAGCGTAGGGGTGCCTCTTAGATCCAGCGGCTGAGGCGCCTGAGCTCGAGGGCCGCTCAATCTCCGAGTCGACTGAGACGTCTTAGAGTCCGCGCTCAGGGATTTTCTGTGGTTGTGTGTGCCGAGTTCGAAGGGGCTGCCACCACTGGAGGTGCTCTTAGGACGTTCGGCTGTCGTTCTCGGTGCTGCTGCTGCTGCCGGAGACGATGTCGGTCCAGATTGGAACTTCCGGGGCGAGGAGGGCTCTGGTGGTATTGTACTGTAGCTTTTCTTGGGCGATTGAGGCGGGGTACCTCTACTCGCCGGCCTGTTCAATCTGTCTGTAGCGATGTGCGGAAGAACTGTACGTTTCGACTGAGCGTTCTGGGGTATGTCATTGGCTCTGAAGAACTTCTCATCTGGCTCTGACCGTCCATTGACGTTATCCCTTGTTGCAGCCAGAGGCGGAGACCCGACGAAGAAATGACCTGGCTTTGGCGGAAAACGGGGGCTTTCTTCGAGTCCTGGAGATCCAATGGCGGATTTTACCTCGCTGGCATGAAAGAACTTTGACGATGCGTCCTTGTTCCCTTCGACTGCACTCTTTGTGGCGGATACCCTTCGATGAACCGTCACCACAGGTGTTGAAGTAGTTGTTCCAACTTTTGCTAGAACAGGTGTGCTTGCAGCAAGCCGTGGACTGGTGATCCCAAGTCCTTGGGCAGGTGACTTCTGCGACTCATTCCCTGACGATGCTCTGGATCTCCGCCCATTTGTAGGCACCCTAGGCAGAGTGGGAGGCAGCGGTGACTCTGTGCCAGCCCGTGAATTTCTCGCAGCAGATCGGGGCGTGATGTTCCCACTCAAAGGCGTCGCCGTCTGATCGTGTTTCGCAGGCGACTTGGCTCTGACAAATGGCAGGCTCGACGAGGGAGTTGGCGACCCTGCAACCCTTGGAGTCAATGGGCTCTTAACATTGCGAAAGTTGGAGCTGAGGGCAGGTGTGAGTGGCTTCGAGGTATTCGATTTGGTCGGTCTGTCGGTGGGCATGGTTGTCGGGAGGGGTGACCGTCGAGAGCGAGAGACTTGAAGGGGCTGATTGCGGTCTCGTTCTCGCATGGCAGCGATGTGAGCAGTTCACGTGCGGCTGGAAGAACATGGTCGATTAATGGAAGTGCACAGCCGTTCCCTCGGTGTGGTCATGGCAGGAAGCGGGATGTCGAATGAATGTCAACAAGACATGCGAGATGCACGCTCTGAATGGTTTAGTTTGGCGTCAGGGCTCGTCATTGACGAGAAGTCCAAGCACCTCCAGTAACGGCCTAGAATCCCGTGACTGGCAGACACGCTCACCCTCGGCTCACACGTCCCTCACCGCGCCTCCCCTGCAAAGTCGCGTCACTTTCAACACAACTATCTTTCTCTGCGGGAAAAACCATGTCCACCTTCGCTGTCACTCTAGTCTTGCCATGACCTCAACTGACACATATGATGCCTCTTCTTTAGATGTCACGCGAGCCGACGACGGCGACAGCAATGCGAACCAGGCAGAGCCAGCGGAGGCAGCGGTGCCGGAAGCATCCCAGAACCATTCCCTAAGGCACCATCTCCTTGGTCCGTCCCTGACAAAGGCTGGGCAAGATGGCGTGGATCAGAAGAGGGTCTCTGAGATCATCTACGAAGCCTCGAAGGGCTCGAAATATTTCAATAACGAGGAGGTCAAAGACAAAATCCTGACCCTGAAGATCGACCGCATTGTCAAACAGAAGGCTCAATTGGAGAAATTGGACCTGAAGTCAGAACTCCGTCGAGCAGATGACTATATCGCCTCTCTGGAGCTGTCAAGAGACTTGTCGCAGTATGTTGTGCACATTGATTGCGATGCGTTCTACGCAGCTGTCGAGGAGATTGACCGGCCAGAGCTGAAAACAGTGCCCATGGCTGTTGGCCAGGGTGTACTGACGACATGCAACTACGAGGCTCGCAAATATGGATGCCGCAGCGCGATGGCCGGTTTCGTCGCCAAGAAGCTTTGTCCCCAGCTGATATGTCTCCCTTTGAACTTTGACAAGTATACCGCGAAAGCCAAAGAGGTCAGGGCCATACTAGCTGACTATGACCCGCGTTTCGAAAGTGCCAGCATTGACGAGGCGTACTTGAACATCACAGAGTACTGCCATACTCAACACATTGACCCGGAAGCTGCAATCCAGCAACTTCGGCACGAGGTCCACGAGAAATGCAAGATCACGATCTCTGCTGGAATCGCGCCGAATGCAAAATTGGCCAAAATCTGTTCCAACAAAAACAAACCTAACGGTCAATTTCGAATCCCCAACGATCGAGCTGCCGTCATGTCGTTCATGTCGACTCTTCCAGTCCGCAAGGTCAATGGAGTAGGCCGCGTGTTCGAGCGCGAACTTGACGCAATCGGCATTAAAACATGCGGCGACATACATGCCCAGCGAATATATCTGAACAGACTGTTCGGTGAAAAGGCATTCCAATTCCTGATCCAGACTTATCTCGGCCTGGGGCGGACCGTGGTGCAACCTGCAGACCAGTATGAACGGAAGAGTGTCGGTACGGAAAGTACATTCCGAGATATCAGCAGTAAAGAAGACCTCCGCGCGAAGTTGCGGCACACCGCTGAAGAGCTAGAAAAGGACATGGCGCGCGTCGAAGTGAAAGGGCGAACTCTTGTACTCAAAGTCAAGCTACACACGTACGAAGTCTTAACGAGACAATTCGCTCCACCGAAGGCGGTCCATCTCGCAGAGGATCTATACAATTACAGCGTCCCAATGTTAGCTAAGCTTGAGAAGGAGATACCGGACTTCAGGCTTCGTCTGATGGGACTGCGCTGCACGCACCTTGTAAGCACAAAGAAAGACAAAGGCGACTTCTTCGGCCGAAGAGTCAACACTACTCACGTCAATGAGAAACCCACGGATGATGGCGAATGGGAAGTGTGGCCAGACTCCGAGTTTGAAGATGCAGCACGACAGGAGCGACAAGATGAGATGGAGGAGCTGGAGCGATTGAGCCAGGAACAAGAAAATCGGCGGCAGCAACAAGCTCATGACCCAGCCGTCGACGCCGACGTGGGAGAGGGATATACTTCTACTGCGGATTGGCACGAACCTTTTGGGCGATACAAATACGGCAGTGAACCAAATTCCCCAGCTGCAGTTGCTAAGGCAGGGCATTTGAGGAATCAAGGTCCAGCACCCACCCCAAGCAAGCAAAAAGCGGTACAGTTGTGGGAATGTCCAATCTGCCAACTTCCACAGCCAGCGAACGATCGGGATTTCAACCATCACATTGACCTGTGTCTTTCAAGGCAGACGATCAAGGAGGCTGTCGCCGAAACTGACGTGCCTTCACGGGCCACCTCTTCCCGATCATCCCCAGAGCTCGTCGTGCCTAAGAGGTCTCAGTCAACGAATACCACCAACAGCAAGGCAAAGAGGAAGGCAGCCGGCAGCATATCAGCACCCAGCGAATTTCCTCCAAGCAGGAAGCAGAAGAGGCTGTTTTTCACTTGAGATGTATATCGAGATACCCTACAGCTAGAGCAGCTGTTCACGAGACACGAGAAATGATATTAGTTCACAGGACCGTGTAGAATTGACGAGCATGGAATATCACAATCAGCCAACTACCAAGGACTACACAATCAAAGTAGAAGGAAGATCGGAGCTGTGGGTTCTTGGGTCGTAAAAGTAAAATGCATCGATCGTACTCCGTGCAGTGCGACGTAACGTAGGTGGACAGTATGTACTCGTCCTCGTCAATGTCCTCTATCTGTCCCTAAAGAAAGAAGCTAAACGCACAGAATATAAATACAGTAGAGGTGGGCTGGGCGTCGAGGTCGACGCACTCACGGGCAGGGTGAGTGAGTGAAACAGAGAGATCCTTCATTGCCACACAGGGCCTCCCTCCTCCGACTAACTTCCCGACCGAACGGTTCCATGATAGAGGCAGCAAGCATTGGGTGTAAGACGCGTCTCGTCGATTCCCAAGCCTTTCGAAGCTCCAAGTTTCAAGCTTGCGCCGTGTATGCCTGAGGTGTGACTCGAATACTGGAATAGTGGAATACCGCAAGACTGAGTACGTAGTTATGTCTTGTTGATGAAACTCCCATCCTTCGTAGATTGAGGCCTGCTCGGACCTTTTAGTCGTCCTACTTGACCGTCCGATTCCGGGTACGAGTGCGGAGTCCTGGCTTTCGCCATGAGGATATTTGCAAAGTGAGTCTGTACCCTTACTGGTCCCGTACCCGCACGAGCGTGGTGCGGGTCGAAGTGGCTATACCGGGGGTCTAATGTAGGTCGGTAGCCGGCGATTACTGGTGATTGGGCACCATCTGCTTTGCTGGGATCGATAGACTGATAGACGGATGGAAGGGCGGGTTGGTGGTAAACTCGAACTCGAGCTTCAGTAGACATCGAAGTCGTTCATCCAGCGCCGGCTTGGTGGATTGTCCATCCGATTTCCTCAAGAGCTTCCTCAAGAGCTTCTCAGGTGACTCATCCCTCTGAAGGACACCATCTCCGCCAGGTCAGTACTCACTCGACGGTCATACAATCCTGCATTTCCAGGTATCTATCCTCAGGGCCTGCTGGGCATCAAAGTCGTCGAACTGCACCACCACTGCATTCGACTGCGAGTAGGCGATGTTGGGCAATGATTTGACACAGTCGAAGTTTGTAATAGGTTGGAGCATGCGTTCAGGCCAAGGGTGACTCTTAACTATTATCCCCGACTGGCCCTCGGATCGGCGGTCAATTCAGCAACGGGACTGCGCTCGGGCGTGTGGTGGTCGAGTTCCGCAAGAGACTGATTATGCAACTCTGCCGGCGCCCCGTCCTGGTAGGGTATCTTGGTCTTATTCTCGTGCGGGAAACTGGCAGCCTCGTACCCTTCGTAGGGGGTCGCAAGTTCTTGGACCTGTGCCTGGAGGAGTTGTTGCTTTCGGTTGGCTTTCCTTCTCCGGCGGAAGAAGCAGAACAGAATGGCCGCGAGGGCGAGGACGGACACCGCGACCGCGACGCCAATACCGGCGGCGGCACCGCTAGAGAGACCGCTGGACTGGTGCGAGGACGACGAAGCTATGGCGGACGTGGTGGCCGAGGCGGTGGTGGTGGCCGAGGAAGTTGTCTGTGTTGGCGAACCCCGGGTTGTCGTCGTCGTAGGGTTTGTTGAGGTCGCGGTCGAGGTGCTCGCGGCGGGAGCGACAATGCCCGTTGAAAAGGCCGGATCGTCAATCGGCATGATGGATTGGAAGCCCCATTTCACGCCCTGCTCGGTCGTGTCGTTGGTGAAGGCCACGGCGTTGGACGCGTTCAGGAAGAGGTGATAGTCCGAGTACAGCGGGTTGGAGTTGCTCAGCTTGATGTCGAAGGTGCCGTCTCCGTTGGAGGAGAGGAGCCATTGCCGCTGGATGTCGGTCGCCGCGCCGAGGGCCATGCATACGTCCGTGTCGTCGGGGTTGGCGTCGGTCGATGCCGTTGCTGCGAGTAGTACAAGATCCCAATCAGCTCTCTTTTCCTCTTCACACGCACTGATATACCTGACCGGAGGGTGGCGGGCAGCGTCGAAACAGGAACGATCAAGCAAATAACAGGAATGGTTAACATACTCGACGTCAATTGCACGCACTGCGACATATACGCTCCCGAGCCTGTGATCTGCGCACGGAAATTCCATCCTCCACTACCATCACCACCTGAGACGGGGAAGATCTGCCACCGCTGCTGCGGCGACGTGAGGTTCGTGTCAAACATGTAGATGGCGGTGTGACTGTCGCCGACTCGCAGTGAGTCGACGCTCGGGTCGAATAGGTCGTTAGAGATCTGGTACCAGACATTGGGATCGATGTTGAATTCGTTGGCCATTGCTCACAACGGGGCGCGCGAAAGGCGCAAAAACGAAGCGTTGGTTGACAGTCTTGAAGGACAGCCAGGTTTTGGTGGGAAGCCCTGGGATACGCAGTGAGAGGAAGGACGATGGGGAGAAGGTCAAGTTGCTAGTAGGCCCAGAGTAATTACTCGGTGAGGGACAGAGGGAGGGGCCTGGCACAGCTGGGCGTCGAGACCCCAGCCGTAGGTGGAAACGCAAGCAAGGGCATACAAGTACTCGGTACAGGGTAGACAGACGTCCCCATGGATCCAGAGTTTGGCGCTGAACTTTGGCTGCCCGTAGGAAAGGCCGCCCCCCATGGTTGCTCCAAATATCCTTGTCGTCGCCGCATCGCGAATCGAAGCCTCCCAGCCACAGGCGGGGCACTGCCTGTGGAAAGCGCAATCTCTGGCAAATTCGCCTCCATTGTTGAACAGGCTGTGTTTTGAAGGGGGCCGAAACGGGACGCATGGCTATGGTCCATTGGCTGATCTCGAGCTTGTCGTTTCTGAGACATCCGGGGCGCCTTAGCGCTGGTGTTGGCGGTTCGAGGCGGATACTTGTGCAAGGCAACTACTGTGCGAGGTTACTGTATTGGGGCTAGAGCTGGGGGGAAGGGTAGAAAATAAGTGAACACTACTGGGTATAGGGAGTATCAAGCAGGGAGATGCCGTGTGCTCCGACTGGCCAAGATCCCTGGGCATTCGGATACGTAGATTACCACACATGATCAGCAACTCGTACTCGGACCAAGAGTTGCCCATGCGATCATCACCTCCTTCAGCCTTGTTACCCATGAGTATAGAGCCACCTTGTCGCGCTCGGATGGTTGTGAGAGGAGACGTCTCTTCACAGATCCGACACATCTTCCATCGCGACATTTTGGTGTCGGGATTTTACGGTGTGCAGTCAAAAATAACCGTTTACACCATTCTCCCTGTTCGCGGCATTCAGACTGGGGATCGGCTGTTCCTCCAAACCCAGTTCCGCGAGGATGATGCTCGCAGCCTTCTCACCGACCAGCAAGGCCGTGTTCTCCGTGTTGGCCGCGACGTTCTGCGGTACGATCGACAGATCTGCCAGCTTCAGGCCACGCACGCCGTACACGTTCAGGTCCTTGTCAACCACGCCGTTCTGCTCGCGCGGGGCCATCTTCGCAGTTCCAAGAGAGTGCCAGGTGGTCTGTACGTTTTCTCGGATGAAGGCCTCGATGGCTTGGTCGTCCTCTCGCGAGTACTCGATGTTCTGCATGCCAGGACGTCCGGCAATCGGGGCATCCAACGGCTTGCACGCTGCTGGTGAGTTCGCGGCAAACTTGGGGTGGCCAAGTGCAAGTTCTCCACGGTACATCTTGGTCCGCCGCATGATCTCGCGGTGCTTCTTGTAGGCCCAGATGTGCTTCTTGAGGTCGACGTCGTGCGCGTCGGTGAAGAAGCCCAGGTCGAAGTCGATTGGATCTTCCCAGTTCGGACCCGTGATGTGTAGTTTTCCCCGCGAATACGGGTAGGCTGTATAGGCCGCAACCGACACGTACGCCTCGGCGGGAACTGACGCTGGATCTTCTAGGAAACTGCGGAAAAGGTTAGCAGCCGATCTCCCCTCGTACTTACACACCCTCCTTGGTCGACGTACCTTGAAACCAGCGAAATCAACATCAATGGCCTGTTTGCATTGTCCTTGAAGTCGTTATTCCACGCTTCCTGAAACTCTGGACCGAGGGCAGCAACTTCGGCGTCTGTGGGGCGGATCTTGGCTGAGACATCGCAGGTGTTCCATCGAAGGATGGCGCTCTTGTTGAGGATGGCCTCGTCACGAGCCTTGACGTCGCGTATGATCGCGTCCATGGTCTCGTGGGGCTTCAAGTCGGTCCGGTAGGGATAGAATATCAGGTTGTGGTCTTGATAGTCGCGTCCGACGCCTGGGAGGTCCTCCACCACCGGGACGCCAGCCTTCTCCAATATCCTCTTGTCCCCGACCCCTGAACGCTCCAGCACCAGCGGCGAGCCGATGGCACCACATGAGACTACCACAAGCTTCCTCGCTCTGATGGTACTTGTGCTACCAGCCACAGGATCTGTGCCTTCCACATAATCCGGGTTAGGGGTACATTCGACTCCTATGGCTCTTGTGGTCCCGTCAAACAGGACGCGGACCACTTTGGTCTCACACAGCACATGAAGATTCGGGTGCTTGCCGTCGCGTAAAAGCGGATGGAGATAGCAATGAGCCGTGTCCTGCCGCTTCCCCTCTGGAGACACATACCGCATCCACCTTTCGGTGCCATTGTTTGAATCGAGATCTTGCATATCCCGATACTCAGGGTAGCCGACCTCGGTACATGCATCGATGAACTCTTGCTCAGACCTAGCACATTTGTAGCCGCCATCAGAGACCTGGATCGGGCCCTTATAGCCGTGGGTCTTCTCGTTGCCAGCGCCGTGGTATGTTTCAAACTGCCCATTGCTCAGTCACGGAACATGGGTAGAAAGAGAGGGAAGTGACAGCACAATCTACCTTCTTCAGATACGGGATCAGTTCATCCGCACTCCAACCCGGAGTGTTCCAGGAGTCGAAATCACTGCGCTGAGCTCGAGTGTAACTGGGACCCAGCATCAGCCCCAGAACATAGGTAGGTACATTGGTCGATGGGCAGCGTACAGCATCAGGTTGATACTCGACCCGCCTCCAAGCAAACCGCCGGCTGGGACGACGCGTTCCTTGTCGCCCATCTGCGGCGTGGCTTTGGCTTTATAGAAAAGGGCCGTTTTGCTGCCTGGCCGAAGATGCTCGCGGAACAGTCCTGGATTGACCACATTGGATTGCTCAAAATTGTCCTGGCCTCCCTCGATGACCAAGACGGACAACTCTGGATCCGCGGCTGCGAGACGGCTGGCCACAACGCAAGCCGCCGTACCACCTGTAGACGAAAGCTCAGCATCTGATAGACCGAACAGGTTTTCTGCAGAAAATCACCTCCGGCAATGATCACGTCGACCTCGTCAAGGCCATTTGGGAGTTTGTTAGAGATGGGCATCCTTGTTGTCGTTCTTCGGGCGTCGGGTAGCGAGAAGTGCTACCGACGAAGAAGCAGAGGTCAGAGACATGTCGACTAAATAGACGGCCTCGAAGCATTCGCTACAGCTCAGGTTCGAAATTCAATGTCCCTACGTGATAACGGGATCATTCGAAAATGCCATGTCGAAGGCACGCCCGACATGATGACCCTTCCCCGCAAACGGGAGGCGTGGGGCTCACGGGCCGTGACTCTCGGGGTTGTAGTATTATGTACATACCCTCGGTCACAATCTGACGATCACTCGGCGAAACGTGGGTTCTCGAGATTGGGGAGACATTTCTGGTCTTCAAGGATGGGCGAGATTCGAGAACCCCGTTTGCCCGCATCCTATTATCCCTCAACAGGGTGCTAGTTACTTGAGGCCGCCACCCTTTCCCCCTGGGACTTGATCAGCTCATAGAGAGAGAGTATTCGCAAATTATTCAACTTGTCAAAAATGAGCTCCTCCACAGATCGGCGCAGCGGTCAGTTGAACTTGCTCTTTGTTCGCCATGGAGAGACCCAGGACAACATCGACAAGATCCTTCAAGGCCTCCGAGACACCAGTCTGACCGAGAAAGGAGTCAGAGAAGGAGAGGCCCTTGCAAAAAAGCTGCAGAACCAAAAGATCGACGCCGTTTACCACTCGCCTCTGACGCGCATCGTTCAGACGATCCGACCGATCCTCGCCGACCGATCTGATGTCCCGGTGCACGCGGATGCAGCTCTCACGGGCCAGTCGCTCGGTCAACTCGAGGGCGGCTCATACGATAGTATCGACATGAGCAACCCCAGAAGCGCGGACGGTCAGCCCGGGGTCGAGCTCTTTGATGACTTTGTAAGACGGCTCAAGAAGGTTTTCGCCGTCATCGTGGGCGCCGAGTCTCGGCGAGTCGGCGAGCAGGACAGGACAGTGCTGATTGCGACCCACGGCGTGGGCATTACTTCGTTGTTCAAGGCTCTCGAGGCAAGCCCGTCGTGTGAGGGATTCAACCCAAAGCTTGCTGTTCGAGGCCCCGAGGCGTATGAAGTGAGATGGACTGACAGCGACGATGTGGCCAAGATCGTGGTCCCGCGACCGAGAGACCTGCCCGTCACGGATGGATCACTGGACTGGTCCGCGCTTTCAGGTCAACCGTTTGTGATTGAGCGCTGGGGTAAGAGAGAAAAGGCATTGTAAGGAAAGAGACGACCTCCGGAACAGGGGTGGGTGGTCGAAGTCCTCAAACAAGATGAGAGCAAGGGCTGTATCCTCTTAAAAGCGGCGGGCACTCTGATGACCGTCGAGAGCCTCACGTAGACCACAAACTACACGTCCTACTATACTATACTATACACCGTCTCCTGTCCCGTCTGACACTGTCCACAGAGTAGAACCATGGAGGCCAGTGTCGAGGTGGTTGCCGTTGAGCCCTCGCCGTGACGCTCAGCTCGATCGCTGCAGCTTTACGTGAAACCCGGAAACACCGACCCAGCGACGCGGGGATTGGGCATCCTCGGACTGCAAGATGCAATTCGCAATCCAGCGCTGGCCCAATAGACACGCCCCTGGACATGATAGCCAGTCGTGGTTTGCTAGGGGGGCTTCTGATCACCACATGCCACGTCGGCCACGTACAGAGCTGAACAGAGATGAATGAATATCAACCCTGCCGCTCGCCATGGTAAGATGCTCACTGTTTAACCGCCAACCGCTGCGCAAGGTACGCAGGTATTATGGAGCACGCCATCCTTCCACCAGGTCAGAAACACATTCAAATCAGCTATAACGACCGGGAGAAAGGTTACTATGACCATAAAGGCTTCACAGAGTATCCCGCCAGGCAAGGCTACAGCCAGCGGGACCTCTCAGGCGAGAATGGGTTTGGCGGTCGCAACGCCGAAGACGTCAAGCAATTCTTCCAGACATGGCTGTTTTTCGGGCTCCTCATTGAATTCTTCGCCGCATTTGGAATGAATGTCACTACTGAGCAATTCTTGCTTCCTAAAGCAGGCGGCGAACAGAGCCGGACTGTCGACACGAGCGGCCTGCCGGGGTTGCTCGTGAAGTTGAAGAAGTCTTGGACAAAACCGAAGCATCAGCCAACTGCAACGATTGTCAGCCGGATCTTGACTCTCACGCAGGATACCCTCGACCGCTTCTGCACTTATGTCCCCAAATCATCCACCGCCATAGACACGTCGCGACCATCGTGGCCTGTGTCGGACAGAGTGTCCATGTCGATCATGGCGATTTGCAGCACGCTCCGCGGGGCTGCCGCAGACATCTTAGACATGGTGGTCACTCTGCAGGTCGACAAAGGAACAGCGACGTCGTCGCTGCTGCGTAGCCGGCTCGAGCAGAAATGGTGCAAGTACGATGTGGCCGTGACGATGGACAACTTCGAAGTGGATGGACATTACTACCTGGCGGCCGCGCCAGGCCAATCTGCGGAATATCTGGCTGCGCACAGCAACTGCACAGAGGACGGTTGTGTTTTCGTCATGGACGAGAAAGGGTATCTCACCCGGCATGCTCCAGAGTTTCATAAACCGGGATGCGAAGAGCATATTGGATGGGGCGGACAGCTGGGACCAGAGAGAACGATGCACAACTGGATTGAGGCAGTGTGTCAGATCATCGACCGGGACGCCTTTCCGTACAGTCTCTGGGTCGCCCAATATCGCAAGACATGGTCTGTTGAATACCATATGACGGGAAAGAGGAAGCCCCCCTATGTGGCAATCTCACACATGTAAGTTGTCTGGCCCAATCAAGGCGGGATTGTTGCTTGTTATTTCTCCAATGCCTAACACACTCTCCGTCACGATGCAGCTGGTCAGACGGTCTTGGAAACCCGGTCGAGAACTCGCTGCCTGAATGCCAGCTGGAACGGATTCAGGGCATGGTCGACAAGATCGACTATCCAGGCCGCAACGGCGAGAAAACGGTCGGCTTCTGGATGGACACTCTGTGCGTCCCAGTGGAAGACCAACTGAAAGCGTACCGCAAGAAGTCAATCGCCAACATGCGCCACATCTACCAGAATGCTAAGGCTGTGCTGGTCCTGGACCCGTGGCTCCAGCAAATCCCATCTACGGCGACGACGCCCGAGATTCTCGCCCGTGTTTGCCAGTCTGCTTGGCTTCGGCGGCTGTGGACTCATCAGGAGGGATTCCTGGCCAAAGATGTCTACCACCAATTCCAAGATAAAGCCCTGCATATGAAAGATATTGAGAAGCGGAGGGAACAGTACGAGCAGGAATTAAAGGCGAAAGGGATCTACTCGAAGTTCCTGATCGACGCGCAGATCCAGGCCATTGAGCCATATTCCATGCTCAAGATGGGCATCGAGTATAAAGATGACGGGGACGGGATTAGGACTTTACCGGAAGACGCATTCGAACCTCTCGTCCTGTCGCTGGAGCTCCGTCGCACGACTCGTGCAGGTGACGAAACTCTTTGTTTGTCCAGCATCCTCAGCCCCCTGGGCCTCGACGTGAACACTTATCTGGACATCGGGGGTGAAAATGCAGCAGAACGTCGCATGGTTCAATTTTACCAAGACATCCAACGGTTCGACCCAAGAATCGTCTTCAACACATACCCGAGGCTGGGGATCGACGGATTCAAGTGGGCGCCGATGTCGTTGATAGGACATCGATCCGAGGAGCTCATGCGCAGAGGTGAACACAACGAAGGAGAGGAAGTGGATGTCGCGGACGACCTCGCGCAGTTGAAGCAGATTGATGGCAAATGGGGTCTCCCGGTGAAGTATCCTGGATTCATGTTTCGACTCACCGGCACGGCTGGTGGGCGTACATTCGCCATCTCCCCCGGCTCGTCGTCTAACAACGGTACAGTCGGCAACCTTCTGAACAACTACCTCCCTCCTACACCCGCCAAACTGTTGGGAAAGGCGGCCAGCAAGACCGTGTCAAGGTTTGGAGGCGTGTTGCCGTCGAAGGTCCTGCCCTACCTTCCCAGCAGAACCCCGGCGGCAACGGCGACCAGCGAGTACCTTCTCGTAAGGCTCTCACATGTCGACAGTCAATGGCACCCTGATCCACACGAGTCCTACGGCCTGATCATGGCATGCTCCCTGAAGCAAAGGGTTGCAGGCAGCCATGCCATTGCCGTGCTCGGCTCAGTTGTCAAAGGGGCTTCTGTCGCTGGTGAGCAGTACCTTCGCCTGAGCCATATCTGCCATGCGACTGTGCAGAAGCGGAGTGGCAGTCCTCCTAGTGATGTTGAGTGTGTGGCGCCGAATGAGCTTGATGAAGAGACCGAGTGGTTTGTCGTGTAGGAGCCGTCAGTGGAGCGGCGTCGACAGCATCTTCAGTCATTGGTTTACTTAGTTTCAAGGTGCATCAAAATCGCACGAAGAACTTATCCCCAGCGCTCCTGACGTCTTGACCTGAACCCTCATCCCCGCTGCACGGCTTGTATGCCGTATGATGTGCATATGCGTCCTCGTTGGCATGTGAAGGTCAACCCACGCTTCGTCCACCGGCTAGGCCCAGGCGGGAAGAGGAGTGGGATAGGGGTCCAGATGGGGGCTGCTGGACCGCTGGGCGCCTTCGCTTACCCCCCGCTAGGCAGGGGCGTGGCTCGCGCAGATGATGGAATCGCTTGACGTCCGCGTTTGCTGAGAAAAGATGGTGCAATGGTGCAATGTCTTTTGGCCTCGTTCCATTTGTTAGTTTCCAGAATAACGTTGCCGGCGGACACAGACACCGACTGACAGCCCCTTCGAGTCCTTCCTATCACCGTCAGCCTCCTGACCCACCGCACGTACCGCACCGCACGCACCCACGCCGCCACGTATCGCTGGAGGAAAGGTGTCACCCAGTGAGAGTGACCAGTGACCGCATCCGGTGATAGCTTGCTTCACGGTCTTCTTCAAATACCGCATGCATGACACCGTCGGATCGTAGCAGCGACTCGTCCGGGGGAGATCTGATATACACGCCTCCTGGGACCGACTCGCCTCTACCTCCGCCTCCCTTTTCTCGAGCCTCTGTGCGTCCTGCGAGCCCCTTACGTCTGACCTCGTTACCACAGCCCATCAAGGAGGAGTTTCGGGCAGACCGCCAGTACGGCAGAGAGGTGCACTTCGCTCCAGATGCCGAACCCCAGGAAGACGACGACTACGAAAACGACGAAGACCCTACAGACATGGCAGGACCGGCGAGCATGCACCGGCCCACCGGCCCCGAGTCGCACGAACCATTGTTAAGAGAAGACAAACAATCATCTAGAGGCAGACCGGCAAGCCCCCATGAAGGCGGCTCAGCGAGACTCCCGCTCTCGCGGAGGAGCACTTTCCGCTCGCGGTCCCCGTCATACACGCACTCGGAAGACATGGTGCGGCGGAAATACATGTACGCCTCGTTCTTCCTCGTGCTGTCGCTGGTCTCGTTTGTCGTCCAGACCGAGACGGCCGTCTACATCCAACACGAGCTGGGCTGGAACAAGGCCTACTGCATGATGTACCTGACGCACGGGTCGTGGATCTTCCTGTGGCCCATCCAGCTCGTCTTCCTGCGCATCCAGAAACGCAAGCTCTCCTGGCCGGCGTTCTGGCGCAGGCACGTCTACCTGGTCCGCAGCACCGCGCAGATGGTCCGCTCGCAGGAACTGCACCAGCACCTGTCCAAGTCCCAGGCCATGACCTCGCCGTGGCCATATATGATCAAGACGACCGCCTTCATCACCACCTTTCTCACCATGGCCGGCGGGTCGTGGTACGTCGCGGTCAACCTCACCTCCCCGTCTGACTTAACGGCCATCTACAACTGCTCCGCCTTCTTCGCCTACGTCTTCAGCATCATGCTCTTGAACGACAAACTCCGCTTCGACAAGGCCCTCTCGGTGGCCCTGGCCATCATCGGCGTCTTGGTCGTCGCGTACGGCGACAAGGACGACAGCACGCCGGGACCGGGGAAGTCAAACCCCGGCGCGGAAAAGGGCTTCGGCACCAAATTGGTTGGAAACATCGTCATCGGGATCGGGTCCGTGGCGTACGGATTCTACGAGGTCTTGTACAAGAAATACGCCTGTCCGCCGGAAGGGACCAGTCCCGGACGAGGCATGGTGTTCGCCAACTCCTTCGGCAGCATGGTCGGTCTGTTTACGCTGACGGTGCTATGGATCCCGCTCCCTATCTTGCATTGGACTGGTCTCGAGACGTTTGAGATCCCGACCGGCCAGGCTGCCTGGCTTCTCTCCATCAGCACGCTTTCCAACGCCGTCTTTTCCGGCAGTTTCCTCGTCCTCATGTCCCTCACGTCCCCGGTTCTCTCGTCCGTCGCCGCCCTGTTGACCATCTTCCTCGTCGGAATCACCGACTGGATCATCACGGGCAAACCGTTGAGCGCGGCAGCCCTGGCCGGGTGTGGACTCATCATCGTCGCCTTTCTCATGTTGAGTTGGGCCACGTATCGGGAGATGAAAATGGAGGAAGCAAAGAGGGAGGGCGAGGAGGATAAAGTCTTCGACGAGGATGAAGAAGACGACATGCTAGGCGATCGTGGAGCGGACGGCATTTTGGGCGGCCGGAGAAGAAATAGTTGAGGGACACGGAGTAACTAGTAGATGGATGACTGATGAGATCGGTCGGCGTTGGCGGTTTTACATGTTTGATATGCATCCTCCGACCCGAGCTGGAGGCTGTCGAGCTCAACTCTGAGACTCTGCATCAAACCGAGGAGCAGCCTCTGGGAGACGAGAATCCAAGGCCCGGACCACTTCACAATGCTCTCACGGACAGATGAGATACAACAGATACGGACACATTCCATGGCACGCCGTGAGGGCCTGGCGTGGCCTAGCGTGGCCTGACGTGGCACATATAGACCGGAACCTATGCCATATACTACGGTATATCAATATCATAAGTGATGATACGGTTCGTTCACAACCGCAGACGCACGGACTGTCACGCGTATCTGTCGGGTGTCTGTAGACTCGAATTGCATCCAATAGCAACCATACGCGTCCGCTCATGCTATTGTAGATGTCCTACTCGATTGAACTTCATACCACAATGTAGGCAGGGTGCAATCGCCCTCTTGGGCCTGCCTGGAGGCATCCCGAATGTCTAACAAGGATACCAGTTCGGGAAAGGAAGGATTTCATTGTAGCAGGCGTAAAGACTTGACTTTATAAACCCCAAGGCCTATTCTTACACAGCTTGTTGACGTTCATCCCGGCGACACAGGGGGGGAGAGTGTGGTGGGCCTCATGTCCGAAGTACTGTAGTTGCGAATAATTCCATGGCATGGTGGTGGAAGCCGACCTCAGCTGAAGTCCCCACGTGACTACGTCGCCTCCTTATCCGTGCCTGCCGTGCATTTACCGAGGCACGGGCTTTAAATATCAACCATCACTCATCTGCGCGGGCGAGAGTGGTCGGTCTTACCATCTACTGTATATTCCTGACTTGTGGGTGAAGCGCGACTCGAACCTTGTTAGTCTTGCTCCTATGCCGCGGCTTTAGAATAGACAAAATAGAGGCTTTTTGCGGTTTCAGAACGGGATATTAGACAAGGTGCTCAGACCATCGGGATACTAGAGGAATCGCATAAACCAACAGCTATCCTTGCGCCAAAGTCAAACGAAATTCCACACGCGTACGGCTATGATGGAGATCCATCCAGATTTCAGCATCCCATGGTGCAAGAGTCTTCTCGAATCGAACATATCAGATCTCGAAATTCCCAGCCGGCGCCTCCCTGATCCTGGTGATCGGGTCTCCAACAGCATGTTCAACCAAACTCTCTACACACCATATGCCATCCGTGCCCAGATCAATTTTAGGCGACCGGCAACCGAGTCCGACTCGATTACCTCCTGGGAATGCTGCTACCTGCTGTCCCTCGGTTCTGGCATCGACGGCATGTCAGGTCGAGCACACGGAGGGTTTAACGCCCTGATATTGGACCAGATAACAGGCGCGACAGCCTCTGTGATATCGGGTAGCTTTGCGCCGGCGACAGCAACAATGACCGTGGACTATAAGGCGCCGATTAATACGCCTGGTGTCGTGCTCTGTCGTTGTTGGGCGGTGGAAAAAGAGGGAAGGAAGACGTGGTTGAAGGCGAGGATTGAGGACGGAGATGGGAAACTGCTTGCGGCTGCGAAGGCGTTGTTCATTGATCCGAAGCCAGCGAAGCTATAGAAACATTGACTGGCACATGTCGAAGGATTGCATCTTCCTTGGATCGATCCGCCTAATGGCGAGAGCTGGCTGGTGGCGAACTCTACAGGGCAAATTGTCCAGCATAGCTGAACGTCTTCACCTACCGCAGCCTTGCCAGGGGTATAAGCAGATGGGAACGCGAGTACACACCTTGTCCTGGATAGTTGTGCGTTGCCTGGCACGCGATGACTCCAGCCGAGAAAATCCAGATCCATTGCCAAAGCGTCCGTTGGTGGCCACTGGATGCTGGACTCCCAGATATTCAGATTGCTGCACGAAGGTGGAAGGAGATGGGAAGCATGGTCTGCGCGGTGCTACTGTACAGTAAGAGGTTGTTCGCTTGGCCGCTTCGGTCACGTCTCACCCCGGCGATTACATAAACAACTCTTGGCGATTTGGTGGGCTGTCGATGTGCAGTCGTGGCCGACCTTGACTTCGTTGCGCAATGCAGCGAGTGCCGCTCTGAAGTGACAATTACCATTGCTGTCACATCAACTCCCCTTTTACTTGGAACCTAGCACTTCTTCAGGCACCTTGTCTAGAAGACATCAGATCAGCACCATGGCCGAACCTCCCATCGGTGCGACACCCTCCTTGTCCGCTCGCAGTGAACTCCTGCTGACACAGGCACCATAGTTCTCGATGGAGGTACCGGTTTCCTCAAAGTCGGCTATGCCGCTCAGGTATGTCTAAAAGCGACCTCTTGCGCTCCTTTCAGCTACAGGTCGAGCTAAGCAATCACCCGTCTAGAACTTCCCCGAACACCAATTTCCCTCCATAGTCGGCAGGCCGATTCTACGATCGGAAGAGAAGGCAGGCGACATCGTGGTCAAAGATATCATGTGCGGAGATGAGGCTGCAGCAGCAAGATCAATGCTGCAGATAAGTTATCCTGTACGGTGGTCAGCTCCTGGGCAAGTCTATCAAGAGGCGCTGACGAGGACATCTGATGGTAGATGGAGAACGGCATCGTCAAGAAGTGGGACGACATGCAACATCTCTGGGATTTCACCTTCTTCGAGAAACTGAAGATCGACCCGACGGGCCGCAAGATCCTGCTGACCGAGCCACCCATGAATCCGCTGAAGAACCGAGAACAGATGTGCGAGGTCATGTTTGAACGCTACGGCTTTGGCGGCGTGTACGTGGCGATCCAAGCCGTGCTTGCTCTATATGCTCAAGGTCTATCTTCGGGGGTCGTCGTCGACTCAGGTGATGGTGTCACACATATCGTGCCCGTATACGAGTCCACCGTCCTGAACCATCTTACCCGCCGCCTCGACGTCGCCGGCCGAGATGTAACACGCAACCTCATCGCCCTCTTGCTGAGAAGAGGTTACGCGCTTAACCGAACGGCCGACTTCGAAACTGTGCGCCAAATCAAAGAGAAACTATGCTATGTCTCGTATGACCTGGGTTTGGACCAACGGCTGTCGGAAGACACGACTGTGCTGGTTGAATCGTACACCCTACCCGACGGACGGGTGATCCGGGTCGGTTCCGAACGATTTGAAGCCCCGGAATGTCTCTTCCAACCTCACCTCGTTGATGTTGAGCAACCCGGCATCGCTGAATTCCTCTTCAACACCATTCAGTCCGCCGATGTAGACGTTCGATCATCATTATACAAAGCCATCGTCCTTTCCGGTGGCTCGTCCATGTATCCTGGCCTGCCGTCTCGTCTGGAAAAGGAACTCAAGCAGCTATGGCTGACGAGAGTCCTAGGCGGAAACCCAGAGCGATTGAGCAAATTCAAGGTGAGGATTGAAGACCCGCCTAGACGGAGGCACATGGTGTTCTTGGGTGGTGCAGTCCTAGCGAATATCATGGCGGATAAAGAGAACATGTGGGTCAGCAGGCAGGAGTGGGCGGAACAGGGGCCGAGAGTGCTAGAAAAGCTGGGACCTAGATAGTGACACAAAATCATCTACCGCCTGTCAGAGAGGACAGCGCGGCCCGTCCCAGTGGGCGTTGGGCAAGACGCAACAGGAAAACCCTGTCTCCAGCAAGCCTGATCGAATTGAAATCTCGCCTGGCCCGATCGAGCATCTTCTCTGGGCGAGCTCGGTCGAACAAGAAAGCAGCCATAAAGCCGTAGGGCCTACGACACGAGGGGAGCAGGAATTAGACATGAAGTAACCTTAGCTCAGGAATGGCTTTTACTGGCGTCTGACCTCTGGCAAGCGTGTTAACTTAATAGAGCGGCTTTCGACATCAGCCTTGTAGCCTCGCAGGCTCTCAGCCTCGCCTCGCCAGAATCTCCCCCACATTCTCCACATCGGGTGACTGGTCAACTTTATTGTCTGCCTTGCAGGTCACCCAGACGCCTTTGCGTTTATCTGTACCTCTGCTTCACATGCAGCGACATCTGTCAAGATGTAGCACCTTACCACCCGGCATTGAACAACTTTGTGTGACATGTCCCAGCAGCTCCGGCAAGTCCCCACTCACGCCTCATCGCCGTCCAACTCGACATCCCGGCGAACGACAAGCGGCGGCGGGACGAGCACTCGACCATCATCTCAGGCTCCGCTGCAACAACAACCTCCAAGCACTCTAGCTCCCCGAAGTCTCCTGCCCTCTCCGCACTTCGAAGACGACCCTATCGTTGCATCCCACCAGCAGTACAGCAAGCGTCCGAGCTTGACCCTCAACGACACCGAATACTCAGAGCACGCCGTGGCCGAATCCGACCACTGCAGCCATGGCCTTGGCTCCGCTCATCCCCAGACACCCGCCGAATCGATCCCGTCCTTTCAGCCGTTCTTTACCCTGATTGAAGACAGCGTGACAAGCGAACACCACCATCCCACCGTTCATTATGTATTTGCAGACGACGACACGGACATGATCACCGAGGCTGCGCTGAGGAGTCTGGAGATCTTGGATCCAAGTCAACGGGTCGGCCTACATGGGCAGTCCCAGTCGGAAGGACATAACGGTGGTCATGACGGTAGTAGCTTAACCGCATCCCGACTCCCGCCACCTATAGCAGGAATGCGGGAGCACTACATAGTGCTCGATGTGCATCCCCAGGTTCACCCTCCCAGCGCGGTGCAGCAGGAAGACAACTCCGGCACGACCCTCACGTACGAAGTTTCGTCCGCCCACTCCCTGAGTGCGGAATGGCAAGTCCTCCGAACAAGCATATCCACCGCACCTACCATAGGTGACAATTTGTCTTCAGAAGACGAAGGACTGATGCTTCGAATCGAAGGGAGGGGAAACACGCCCGGTAACACTGTGGGAAGTGACAAGGGGAAAGGCAGGGAAACTGATGGGGATAGGGAGAAAGAGAGGGAGACGATGGAGGAGATGATTGAGCGGTTCCAACGACGGTTGGAAGATGTCAGAATGGTCATTGAAGCTGCTGGTGGTGGGACATCTCGTCTCACTCCCGGAGACGGCGCGGTTGGAGAGGATTAACGGTCCCGGCATGTCCATCAATGTCGTAGGAGCTTGATTACAGGATTTGGGTTTTGCGGGAGTGGCGCCACGGGTTTGACTCGAATTAATCTAATGTGAGGTGCTAGGCAAGGCCAGGGGCCACACGGTGTTCTGCAGAAAGTCATATTTGGGTAGCGCTGGCCGGACTCTCGATGAAAGTATAGGGACATGTACCTGGGTGGGATTGATCGATTCTGCGAGACGGACGAACAGCACCAGGGACAAACAGAGACAGATCAGAGGAGAGGATAGGTGGGTTCAATCGTACTGTTCTCGACTCACTCCTCCTTTCACGATCCCACGGATCGGATTGCTTTTGGTACTGGTGAACTCGCTACATGTCTCTTATCGTACTTATTCATACTGCTTCTACATCCCAGATGTTCGGTTGAAGTCTCGTCGGATACCTCCCATTAGGAAGATCACCAGTCCCACGCAAGCCGAATTATTCCATATCCCTTGTTGACGACTAATTAAACTTCAGAGCGCACGAAACCAATGCGCCGCAGTCAGCGGATCTAGTAGTATGAGTATATACTCATACCACGCTATATGTCGACCTCCTCACCCTCGACCCAAGCCTTGCACTGCCAATACAGCAGATCATGCTTCTCGCCACAGGCCTTGCTTCCGCCCTCGACGCCATTCTCCCGCCTATGACCCGGCATGTCTCTTAACACTTTCACCCCCATGGTTTCTTCCTGGCAATACGCCAAATACCGATACCCACTGGGATATTGGCTCAGCCGGGTCTCGTCGAGGAGCGGCACTTTTGCGGGATTCACGGCGATGAGTTTATCCTGGAGGCAGCCGCACCAGGTACTATTAGCCTTGCCTTGCACACACACAGTACACGGCCGAGGTATTTGGGTGGAGTGGCCGGAGTAATGAGTGGGAGTGCCGGAGTAATGAGTGGAGTGGAGTGAAGTACTAGAACTCCAATTCGGAGGAACTCGTGCAGCACACACGCACACTCACACACACACACACACACCTACCTTTTCATACCAATGCCTCACATACCTGGCCCTCCACTCTCCGCTGTCGGGAAGCTTGATCCAGAAGAAACAGAACCGACAGTCGCTCTCGGCGTCGACCTCGCATCCCTGGATCACGAACCTCTGCGTGATTGTGGCTTTCATCTTCGTGATCGCCCGGGTCGCGTCGCGGTTGATGTCCGTGCTGATGCCGTGGCAGCGATGCATGATGAATGCGCCGGCGTCCATTCTGCGTGGTGTGCGCGGTGGTCAGCAAAGAAGACAGGAGGGGTTATTATGGTATTAAGCAGCTAGCAACCAGTGAGCAGCAACGAGTAAACAGTAAGCAGAAAGGCAGTGCTGGTTGACGACACGATGATCCATGACACATGGGGACCCAAGTGCCCAAGGGCCCAAAGACAACAAGGGATAAAAAGGCCAGCTTACCCGCGTTGAGAGGCGGCGATGAAATCGAGGTGGTGGGTACGCCCGGTCCTGAGGTGTCGTTGTTAGTATCGAGCAACCACCCACAGTTCGCAGTGAAGTAACTGTAATCACGTATCCTATCACTCACCACGTCGTGAAGATAAACGCATCGGGATGGAAGATGGACTTGAGATTCTCCCATTCGCAGGCATCTCTGCTCGGTTCGGTCAGTCAGTAATGCATACACTTCCACAGCCAGCCAGGCAAGCCATCAGGAACGTACTCCCCCTCTACTTACATACCTGTAGAGAGGCCACCCCTCGGCCAGTTCGCGGAGCTTGTATCTCTCGAGAGCGAGATCGTCGGGCCCGTTGTTGCGGACGGCTCGCTCGGGTCGGGAGCCTGGCGGTAGGGAATGGAGGTCGACCATTTCGGTGGACGGACGCTACAGAGGTACGATAGTGAGTGTGATTCGATGATTATGGACTTGGATCTTCGTTCGTCCCTGCTTGAGGAGAAAGAGAAAGGAAAGAAATACGTGGTTTGTAAGAAGACCGGGGAACTATACACCTCGTACTCCGTCCAGGCGGAACAAGCAACCAACACATGGGCAAGGCTCTCCGCATTTGTAAAGCTCTCGGTCCGAGCACGGAGAATTGGAACGGTAAAAGTCAAAAGGCAAGCGTCATGGCTTCAAATGTCAGTCGTTCTGATTCCATTTCTAGTCTTTTGCAGCGACTGAACGGAATTGTTCTGTTCCGGCCTACGTTGGACAGAAAATCTTTCTTGTACATGGTAATGCGCAATGACAGCCCGTCGCCCTAGGAAAACCTGAAAAACACCCCGTCGCGTTCTTCCCTGCCATAATCTGGAGGTTGTTGGTGCAAGCGCCGACCAAGCAGAAATTCACGCTCTACGGCCAACCGGTGCATTCGTCAATCCACTCGGATGGGGAACAGGGAATGAAAGGGATATCAGCCCTCTTCGCCTTCTTCTCCGATCTCTTCACCTCGACGTCCCGCTTCTGGACAGGAGCGGCGGCAGCCTCTTCCCGCTTGATGACAGGCTCCGGTGCGGGCCATCCAGTGCACTCGTCAATCCATTCCGTGGCGGAGCAGAAGATGATAGGTTTGGGAGATCGCTTCTTCAAGTCGTCCTTGACGGCGCCGGGGACAGCAGCACCACCGTCGGGGTTGGTCAGGGCGTAGCCGAAGCCCATGAGAGTGTTCCAGGTGTCGGCAGTGGATTTGTCCTTGGTTCCCAGGGTTCGGATCTTGGCTTGGGAATCACGGCAAAGGGTCACTGCTTCTTTGTTCGCGCCGCAGACGGTGGAGAGCTGGTCGCAGATGCGGTTGGTGATGATGTCTGAACACACAAGGTTAGAACATATGTCCCAGGGCGAGGCATTCCGCTGATGATACGTACTTGGGTTGGAAGCTTCCTGCTGGCCACGAGCACACAAGGGGTCCGAGGGCAAGAACGTGAAGTCCATCGACGGTCGTCCACCGAGTCCACCCTCGAACTTCATGGTTGGGATGCAAAGGCCGAAATCTGGGTCCGCCTGCATAACCGATTCCTTGCCGTACATGACGGCTGCATTGGCCGAGCCAACAGCCACCATCAAGGCGACAGCAGTGGATTTGACGAGCATTTTGATCTCCTGAGATGCTGAAAAGATGTAAAGAATGTAGGCGATTTTCTGGGTTTGTGGAAGAAAGGAAGGGACGATGTCAAAAGCCGACCAGCGGTAAAGAGCGAGAAAGTAGAATGCAGAACGACGACGGCGACAAAAGGAGTGTTTGAATGAATGGGAAGGAGAATGAATCGCCAAGGACAGGTCTTGGAAGTTTCTTATAACTGACGGAGAGCCGTTGAAGCGGATCGAGGGCCTCCGGTTTGGATGGTGGGAACGTGAGGCAGTGCTTGTCGGAGGTCGTGTTTCGGGTGGCCGCCCAGGGGTCGCCCCAAGAACTTTCGGCGTCTGCGACACAAGCTTCAAACGCACCTTGCTTTGGACTGAGATCATTCAATTTACCGTGTAAGAGGCTCTCGGGCTGTCGTAAGCACCATCTCATACCGATGCTGTCCATTTTTTCCCACGCGAGGCAGGAATTGAATCTCTTGGAGAACACGGAGTAGCTGCTAAACCTTTGGGCGACGAGCACGACGAGGCACTCCTCTCAAGGCCTGCCTAAGAGGCCCGATCTAAATGGGCAGTGCCATGGAGTATCATTGCATGCGGATAAAGTCCTCTTGCTGGAAGTTGTTGAGTGATTCGGCAGGAGACTTGCTGTGGTCCATGACTACGCGTAGTCCATGGCGTACAGGGTGTGCCGAAAACAGACACCGATGACAGTTTCCACGGTAGAAAATATGTGCTGAGGACACGCTTCATCAGAGCATGACCCTGAGCCGTGATTATTCTCTTTTCAAGTTGAGTCGATCAAGCTTGTGGATGGTCAATGGTGAAGCAGGCGGTGTCGCAGGCTCGAGAAAGGAGGAGGAAGATCGCAAAAGAGGCTTAGCGTGAAGTCGCATCCCGCATGCTAAAATTACGTCATCCTCAGGCGCGACTTTCTTCAATCTGAATCAACTGCACCTTAGATAGTAACTGAGATGATACTCTGTTCTCTGCGAGAGGGAGATGCCTACCACCGGCCTATGGTCCTATCGTCATATCGTCGACCGGCCCCTTCGTCAAAAACAGACTCGGATCGTGCTCACCGCAACAATAGGATGAGATGATGATCTGCGGAGCAATCCGAAGATGGATGGCGAGAGGAGAAGGGCAACAGAATGGCATACCTTTGGTCATTTCACTCTCTGGGACATAAGTATGGTGGGCTTCTGCGGAAGGAGAACCTGAATACCTCATCGTGAGACTGCTTGGATGGGTTGTCTGCGGACAAGAAGCTTCAGTGAGACCACGATTCAAGCTTGAAGCCACCCTTGCTTCAGACCAAGCATTCCCACCGGTATGCCGCCCAGTTGAGGCCGCGTGCCCCGCTGGACGGCTGTACTTGACGTCCAGTTTCTTGAGGCACGAAGCATCTTATGCTGTGCAGGAGTGACTGATGCTGCGTCGATCATGCAGCACTGCGAGATGTCCCTGAAGTCTTGCCTCGTCAATGACTCGGCGTACCATGGCCATGGTTTGAGGCTCAGATGACTCTTCGCAGGTCACCTTTGATACTCCACTATTAGTGTTACTCAGCCATAGAATGCAGCCTTAACCACCGTCCACGGTCGCGTCGCCGGAACCCATCCATGACAGTCTTCAGTCATCACCACAGCAAATAGAGCGACCCGGAGGACAACCGACTGTCTGTTCGTACTTGAAGCTGATTTCTGCGGGTTTCTCTGTCTGCTATACTGGGCCATTATGGAAACACCGGGCCACTCCTACCTTGTATCCTACACGGATACAAAATCAGCACCAGCCTTGTCACTGGTATGTACATCTAACACTCCCTCTCTGCGGCACCTGGAAATGATACAATGCGTACACTGTCGAAGCAGGACTCGGTGGCTTGAATCTCGCAGTTGTCCTTAGCTCGTTCAGACGGATACGTTGGAATCAAGAAGGGAGTGGCACACTGAGGCTGAACCTCGGATATCATCACGCACCGAATAGAAGCGGCGGCTCCAGACGCGCACCAGAAGGTTAATACGCGATCGAGGAACAAGAAAGTATTCCGGAAGATCCAACAGACACTGAGACTGCGAGCAGTTTGGCAGATCAGCCTGTTCTTTTCCTCCTTCCTCAGCGCCATGATTACAGCGGCCGGCAGCCTCTGAGTGTTGTCCATAAACAGCGCCCCCACGGTGGGCATCTACAACCAATCTATTGCACCACTAGGCTGAGCTGTCAAATACCTTGTTCGTGTGCGCGGTGGCACTACGAAAACCATGGCTTATGTGTCTGCAGTGTAAAGGCGGAGGCTTCCTCGGGCGTCTTTTGCTCGCGGAGCCGACTCACCATACGGCGAGCGACGTATGGTATTCTTGTTCGTTGCTGCATGCTTGATCTTGCCAATCATGTTCCGCAACATCGTACATGATGTGATGCTGTTACCACGCCTACGTCTACGTCCACGGACAGAGACAGACGGACGCTCCCTCAATGTTTCTGCGCATTGGGCTCGTATGGGAATAGTCACTGCGATCGCGAGGTTGCTCTCACCGAGAGGATGAGCGGGTCAAGCAGCGGCGGCGGCTGCGGCTGGATGGTGCGTCACGTCACAACGGTACAGTTTGCCATATCTACAGAACGATGTTTGTGCCGTTGATCTCATTCCCATCCAAAGATTCAGTTACACTCCCGGTGCGGCCCCACGCCTGTTTGTCTCCAAAACCCGACATAGCTAGCCCTTGACGCCACGCACGTCGCTGCCAGTTCTCTCCCTTACCCAAATACCCAGTACAGAAGAAAATCGAACCTCACTCAGTGAGCGTTGACCCTAAGGCGGCGTCTCCTTGCGATCCTGCCTCGATCGTGACAAATGTCCATATCCTGGCGAACTTGCCTTGTCCGCCGTGGAACTTTGCACTCCTCCTACCCATGCTAATCATTTCAATTCGTGATCGCGTATCTCGTTCTGCTCGGTCTTTTTCTGCCCCTCGCGGATCGTCTCTGGCGCTACAGCAGCGTAAGGATCCTCTTCCACCGAGGCAGCAACTTCTTTGCTTTCTGTGGCGTCTCCTTCCTCATCACTGGTGTCATTGATCATATCGACGTCCCGTCCGGTCTTCCCTCCGTCCATGACTTCCGTTTCCGCTTCGGATTCCGCTTCGTCGGACACCGTGTCCGCTTCCCCTTTGACAGACCCTACCTTCGTGCCCTGATACAAACCACCAAAGACAGAGGGAGACTTCCTCCTCGCCACCTTTGGACTGGGCTCCTGGACCTCGATAACCACGGGTCCCGTCTCCCTCTCAGCGTATTTCTCGACAAACGCCTCCTTCAAGACTTCGTAGATGAATTGGTACTGCAACTCATTCATGACCATCATCATGCGCTGTTCACGTAAGGTGTTGACCGTCTCCCAGATGACGTCTTCTTCGTCCTTGGGCTCAGGCGTGCTTGCCCTCGCAGCTCCGCTTCTGCCCCAGGTGCCGTTGCTCGATGTTGTTTGGGTTGCGTCGTCCGGGGTGGCTGTGGCCGACCCCGACGGTTCAGTTCCTACCAGTCGCCCTGCTTCAAGCTCTTGCAGGAGGAAGTCCAAGGCTATCCAAGTGCCTGTTCGACCCACTCCGGCGGAGCAATGCACAATCCGAGGAGCGTCGCCAGCCACAGCTTTCGATACCTTTGTGAGTTCAAGAAGAGCTGCTCGATCCTCGGCTTCGGGTTTCGCGAAGTCGGGCCAGCCCCCGAAGTAGTAGTGATAGATAGTCTTTGACTCATTGTCGATGGTCAATCGTAGCGTCCGCACGTCGCACCCGATCTTGGCGTCATAGTGGGAAGACAGGAGGGTGACCGAGCTAGGTTGATCGTGTTCTTGAGACTTATCGTCCTCGCCTGCGGCGTCCGACGTATTTGAGGCTTCGGAATCTGTTCCAAGACTATCAGCATCGGCGCTCCCTGTAGGGGAGTCCAAGAAAGGGTCACCATCATCCACGGGTCCAGGTTCTCCATCTTCGTCACCACCTTCGTAAGCGGGCAATATCATGGTCGGGTTCTCCATGTTAACCGGATAATACTGGGCGCATTTCTCCTTGTTTCCTTCCACATGCTGCGTAAGCATGATGACGACCCCGACGTCCCCTGGAGTTTCTTGCATGACCATATGCCAGAAGTGGGAGAATTGTCCCTCTTTCGGGCCTTGGGTGGCAATGTATCTGTATTCATTTTGGGCGACTGTGGTGGATGAGGACTGCCGTGCAAGGGTAGGGGTTGATGCGCCGCTAGGTGTGTTCTTTCCCGTGCGGCTCTTCAGCACGATGGGAGACGCATTGACGTAGTCAGAACCTCCTATCGGTTTCTTCAATCTCACCCTTGACGCATCCCAGGGTTGGACGTTCCCATATCTGTTGCGGTTAAACACAGTCTTTGATCGATCTACCCGAAATGGAGATGTGTGAGGATTCTGGAACCCATGCTGAAGTCGAAACCGTTGCTTCCATTCGAGTTCCTGGAAAGCCAACGAGATTTCTGCATCTAATGTTAGCCGTCCGACATCGCCAAGCACCTGCAACTAAGGATTGCGTCGAGTGAAACCTACTTGCTTTGGTCTTGTTGAGATAGGGAGGAATCCTCACGTTGACCCGCACTGCTGAGTCGTCAGGTCCGCCAGTGGCGCCGTTAGATGGCGCCTGGCCAGAGGATGTCGGTCTGGAAGGGCTGAATGGCAACTCTTGAGATCGCTGCCTCTTGACAGCACCTTGTGGGGGAGTGAGTGTTAGCGACTGTGGCATGATGTCTGTGATTTCGGCAATGGTCGCGGCATCGGAATGAGATGAGCCAGCCCGACTCACGGTCGTTGAGATAGGCGGTAGAGATGATGAAGTGGTAGGTCTAATGGTCAGATTTGGAGTGGGCTTGTTCTTTCTTCCCGACGTGTGGATATGTAGTCTCTGAAGAATTGAGGGCCTTTTGGGGGGCGTGGTGTTGGAAGACTCCCGAGGAGATGAATCCTGGGGAGCGGCGCCGGCTTTGTCACTAAACAGCCTGGAGACTGTCGTTGTGACTTTGTCCTGATGATATCAGAAAGGCTTGACAAAGGTTGCACCGTTCGGGAAAGAGATGGAGGCCAATCGATGTTTGGTGGAGAAAGAGGGTCCGAGTAGGGTGAAGGCAAAGGTAAGGGTGAGGGTGAAGTCGGAGGTCAGATCAGTTCGTGACAGCCGCGCTTGACGTGACTTGTCGAATCTTGCTACCGGACAATGAAAGTCTTACGCCCCTTCCGCGAAGCTTAACCCGTCTTTGAAATCGAATCTATTCAGCGTGCGAGCACGATCAATTCCGAAGGGTTAAGACCAGCGAGGCTCCGGATATCGACCGACTTATGCCGGTTTCACGAAGCGCCGGAGTGATAGGAACGTCGGGGGGGCTGATGACATGAACAATGTCTTTGTGGAATAGGATGTAGGGGAGTCTTGTCCTCGATAATGATATTCAAATGTGTATTCTGCTTTAGCGACTGTGCATGCTTCCAATCAACCAGGAATTCAGGGAAGCTGAATGGGCTGAACGGCTTGCTCGAGGGGAACCACTGACCTCACACTGCAGGGCGCCTGGTTTGAGGCAACCTCATTCGTAAAACAGCTGTACGAAATGAGACTTTTCTGCACATTTTGAGCCTCGTTATGCGCGTTTCAACCCGTAACAGGATTTCAAAATTACGCCTTTGTAGATGTCTCTCGGCGAATGTTCGAACACCCAAGCCATCACCAACCAGCATCCATCCTCTGACTGAGGATTTCCGTCTTCTGTACATCAAGTCATTTAGCGGGTTTGATCCTGGCGCACGCATCTTCTTTCCACCTGATCTGAAAATTTCGATCTGATTTGCACCAAATCTCCAGCATGAGTTGGTGGTGGTTATTAGAGGTTTGCCTCTCACTCGGCTCACTTCCACAAGATGATGCGAGAGTTGGTTACTGACACTGCAGACAGAAGCGCCTAGTAGATACGGTATGCTCCCTGCACTCGAGACGGATTTTTTCTCTTTCCAACGTGATCGGGGTCGTCTAACAAAGCTCTACCTCGCCAGCTCCTCCGCAGTCCAGCCTTCCACCGCGGTGTCCAGCGAGTCCACAGGAAAGTCCATGAACTACAACACGGCAAACCCCCCGAATATTACGGCGGCACGCATATCGATCCTCAAGAAGCCGCTCAGGGCGGCACGAAAAACTTCTTCAAACTTTTCTGGGAAGAGTTAAAAACAGGACACAAGCCGGAACCACCGCCACCGAAGAAATAGCAGCTGCTTGCTGGCATGCGGAACAATTCTTTGACAGTTTGAGTGTATAGGAATTCCATGGCTGATTTGGACTCGCGATTTCGAGCGCAGGCGTTGGAGGCGTATGCTACATTACATGCCTGCAGAGATATTGTGGCGCCATTGCGATTTTGCAGTGTGCGCGGAAGCTGGGCGCGACATTGCGATGAGGAGCCTCCCTACTCTAGAAGAGCCACAAAAAGTCGCAGCTGTGAGCCACATACTACTATCTTGACTCGCAGCGTCGTCCTCGGTTACTGCTAGGATAGCCAAGGCAACGAGTTGGCAGTCGGATCACGCACGGTAAGAGGAACTTCAGAAAGGAAGTACAAATGCACACCCGTTTCCGAACGTCTAGTCCAGCACTCCCTAAAATCTCAGGTATCTTTTCACCGGATATCGATTGGGTTGGCTCATTCTTGTTTTCCATGAGAGTCGTTACCCTCATTCCATCCGAAGAGCGTATTGCTTGCTACATTTGACACTCTGTGTTTCCTCTCTTGCTAGGAACATCGATCAAATTGTGACGGCGGACATGAAGATCTTTAAGAAAACATCGCTAATACAATCTTTGCTGGCCCGGAACCTAGTGTGGCGTCTTTGCGTGCCTGGCTCTCCTTCACCTGGCGTTATATGAAACAGTACCTGTAGTTGTTCGTCGGTGGCTCAAATGACGTTCAGATCTCAGCTGTCGAAGGTCAGAAACGGAAATGAGGTACCTACCTGAAAGAGCCATGGAGTGGTTCGATCATTTTGAAGTCGGCCGACGTGCTTGACTCTGTTCATGTTTCCCTGCAGAGCGTCGAGGTCGTACCGCGTCTCCAGTGGTGTGATATTGACGGGAGATCCAGTGATTCACCAAGGCTACTGCCCAAGAATTGTCTTTAAGGGTAGAGATCTACAGCAGCCTTTGAAGACAGATCTTCAAAGTGGCCCGAAGTCGTTGATCTCATGTGCCCCTTTGATTGTCAATCCAAGATTGATCAACGCCGACCGCATAGACTCCGATCACGAGGCCTTGCGCGTCAGGGCGGTGAGACTTCTCGTCCGGATTCGAAGATGCTGGACCCAACCGTGTATGTTCCCGCTGTCATATGCACGTCAAAGAATCCCGGGGACGGCACTAATGGCGATGCGGATGGCCGGCCGAGCAGCATAAGGGCAACGACCGATTTGAAACCCGAGATCACAAACGTCCATTGTCCTGCGCAGACGTGATGCAGTGGGGAACGAGGATGAATCGAGAGGACACATGCTTTCCCAACGAGGATTGACTGACCTCCACCATGACCGGGTGAGAACCCGGGATTCTTTGCATCTCTTATTAATGTTCGAATCGGCCTCCATGAGCACGCGTGGTCTGTGTCAGACGGGCAAATGAGGCGCGCCGCGAAAAA
Source organism: Phialophora chinensis (assembly GCA_016109575.1). Lineage (NCBI taxonomy): Eukaryota > Fungi > Ascomycota > Eurotiomycetes > Chaetothyriales > Herpotrichiellaceae > Phialophora > Phialophora chinensis. The sequence continues at coordinate 1,203,769 of JADWPU010000004.1, read as the reverse complement.
CATGGGTGGTCAGGGTGGTTGAAGAGCCCTCATGTGCGAGATAATTAGATTGTGGACTCTGCCACCCACACAGCGTCGCTTGTGCTATTGTTTGTCCGTCAGCAAACTCGAAATTCCTAGAAGGAACAGAGTTCGGTTTGTTTGTCAATGTTCGGTCGGTGTGAAAGGTTCCATACATACCTTGTTGTGTAACATTCGAGACCAATCAGCACCACAGGCACGGAGTGTCAAAGGAAGAGCCAACCCCAAAATCCTTGACTTGAAAACTGGCCCCATTAAGGGATCCAGGCGGTTAATTAATAATCTAGCATGCTATCCTGTGTTACTTGTTCATGACAACGGCCTTGGTGGTATATCGACCCTCGTCGTGATTTCCGCCTGACAAGATATTCAGTTGACGTGAATATGCCCTTCTATGTTCGTACAAGGCGGAGTCGGAAAAATACATGGACTCCGTCAAGCGAAGTCGCTGGATGGCAAGGTCAAGAGTGGAATGATAGGTGGGAAAACGTCTCATGTGCGCCAAAGTCGAATTCAAGGAAATCGGGCCCGGCTGTAGGAACACTGGGTACTCTGAGAAGGATCTCGTGTATTAGCCGTCTTACATGGGGCGAGATCAGATGCAGTCGCATCAAATCAGATCTACCTCGCCCCGAATAGGCAACGGGGTCACAACACTCGATCTGTTCCCTATCGGTCTGGGCTTGATCGGCGATGCCACCTTTGTTGTTGTTGTTGAGCAACCGGTCCAGATCTCTTTGCTAGCTAACCGACTCGTGGCACAGAGGCTTTGACATGGGCGATACTCGTAGGATGTTGAGTTCTACGATCTGTCTTACTTTGCCGATCAACCCGGGCGGAGAACAAAGAGATTTGCCATCCAAAAAGGTGTGGGCAAAAGACAACACGGCATGTGCCGTCAATATACAGACAGGGCCATGTGTATCGCTCTAATTGCCGGTGGCCGAGCGCTCACCTACTTGATTAAATGAGGTCCAGAATCCAAGAGGACCCATCCAAGACTGTCGGGATTGTACTCGTACTGGGTACGAGCTTGCTGGTGATGCGAGTCTGATGCGACAGTGGTGGCTGTTTCGTTGACAAGCAGCGCGAGGGTCTCAGCCACCCAATAAGGGCCACAGAGTGGGGAGAGCTGAAAGAGGAGGAGATGCTAGGAACCTGCGAGCCCCCCTGTACGGAACCATGTGCCAGCTGAGGTTCGCACGGTTTGGAACCCAAGTTTGCTGCCTTTCCGTATGGAGAGGGTGCTTCTACCCAGAGAAGTTGTGTGACCTCGGTTGCATGTCAGAACCGCTGAGCAGCGAGGCCAAAAACGAGGACCCTGCGGGCTTCAGGGGAGACTAGGGGATGTGGCTGGGCGCTAAAATATGCACCAGATCATGATCGTTGATCGCTGATCGGGGAAGCAGCACGCAGATCCAGCAACTTGTCAGACAGTCAAAACTCTCCACTGAGACGTCTTTTGGGGCAGCGCCCAGATTGCGTTATACGAGGGCAGTCAACACTACGAGGACTTGTACGTGCCTCCTCTTGAAAGAGCTAGCGGAAGTGAGATTGGTGATTGGAGGAGGTTTGTCGAGAGCAACGCGTACTTGTAACCTGGACGGTGTTGCGATATGGACGGTTGGGCTCGCTTGCCACGTGTTGGTGGCGCTTGCCCGTTGCGAGAGCTTCGTACTTTCGTGGCAAGTATGTGCATTCATGGAGGGTGATGACGCCCTCACCGTGCAGAGGTGGAGCCCGCGGCCAATCTCAAAGCTCCTAGAGCGTTGAGGGCTTCTGGGACAGCCTTTCGTGAAGCACACATTTCTATAGTCGTGCAACGGATTGGGCGGCGGTTATCCAGTCCAGCGCCGGGACTGGCAGAGGAGGCCCCTCCCGGAACGACGTCCAGCATTCCCGGACGCTTTTCATTGCCTTTGGTCAACCGAACAGTCTCTGCCGATTTCGGTCGGGCCAGTAAAATGGCAGTGACCCAGGGCAGGTAGATGTGCTATGTCTACGGGATACAAGAGGGCTCCAAGCTGTGTTTGGCAAAGGTCTGCGAGAATGGTCGTCGAGAGGCGACACAGCAGGGACCGTTCATCCCCTCAGGCAGCCCGGCCCGTTCTCCTCTGTGAGTCGCCGCCTGACCTAGTGCCCCTAAATCACGCTTCACCTCCAGGTCACGCATAGTTGAATGCCGGTGTGCATAACCAGATCATCCAACAAGTGAGGCTGGCAGCATCAGATGCATAATCCAAGCGACTGAAATTCTTGACAACAGTCAACCCGCACCCCTCCATCCCTCGCAAAATGGGGAGACCCCATGGTGGTGTGCTGAGAAAAAAATGCCAACCATACACCATGGCACCGAAGGTTCGGGTAGCGTTTGAACAAAGTTCACGTCAAGATTTCAGCACAGATGGCATATCTTTGTCCAAGAAATAGTCGTAAGCCTACCCAGACAATATGACGTGCTCCAACTCCCTTCGATTAGCCAGGCTAAATGCCAGCTGCTCCAAAAGCGACACCGTGCGAGGTCAATGGTGGCGGATCTGATAGTTTCTCGATTGTCGATGCTCAAGCCTGACAGATGTGGTTTGACGCCCGCTAGCCAGTCGATGTAGCAGCGACATGCTCCAACGGGGCCGGGGTCTGGCGATCGGACGTGTCGATACGCCAGGAACGGATCTGGAGATGGATGGCCGAATTGTCGGGAGGATAACGGTTTCCAGCTGAGCGATAAGCTTTGGCTCCCACGTGTGGTACTTGCTGCTGGTGTTACTGGTGAACTTCCCATCACCTTGTGAGAATAGCTCAGGGTGGCCTCTTCAGTTGTGCGATATCCTTAGAAGAGCTTCCTGCACCTGTGCTAAACTCGCCTTCCCATTGAGGGTTGAAACGGGGGGTGGAGGGGTGGGAACTTTCAGAGTTGGTGAGAAAGCTCGCCAACAGTGTGCATCATTGTCAAAAGTCTAGACTTCAGAGACTCGCTAGTATTAGAGTATGTAAAACAGCCAACTTCTGAGACTCATGCATCGAATTCCGAAACAGTACTTTCAGCCCATGGCATATAAGGATCAAACAGTGGCCGCTAAATGGTAGCAGTGTTTGAGGGCGCTACACCAAAAGCCACGTGTGCCGGGTGCAGCAATGGTAGTGTTACTCGAGCATTGAGGGTCGCATCATCACGCACTGCTGTGTGAAAGCCGAAGCTCACGGATGGCGTTTCAAAAAGAGGCTTGGCCTCCACAGGTGAGCCGCTTCGCTTAACTTTGGAAGGCAGCGATGGTGGAGTTTTGTTGTCCAGTTGTGCCAGGTGCTTCGGGTGAGTCAGATATTCGGAAATCGAAAGTGAAGCGACTGCACCAAGCTCTGACGAGCCACAGGCGACCCGATTGGGGGTGGGATGAGGAAATGCGAAGATTCAGGTCCATGGCTGGATAGGTCATCTCAACGGTGTCAAAGATTATGTCGAGATCTTATCACCGGTATGACCACGACATTGCGCGGTATTGGTCATGGGAACAGGCGGGTATGTGAGCCTGCTCGGCGGACAGGTGGTGATGTGATGGAGATATCCCACCTCTGGCGCCCTACGTAGAATGCAAGGCCGAGTTTCGGTGCCCCTCGCGAATCTCAAACAAGAAGTCGGCAGTCTCAAGTGTGCCAACACGACCACTCTCCATGTAATTGTACGGAGTACTGTGATGAGACTATGTATTGTGCGCAAAGCAAGGGCAGTTTGCATGCAACGAAGCAGCCAAGTGCTGTGTGTGTACGAGAGCTGCAGGCAACGCTCCCTAAGGCTTAAAACTTGGGGCTGGATCGGCTCCTGGTGGTGCCCGCGATGCCCCAAGCAATGAAAATCATGTTCCAGGGTCCCTGCTCTTCGCTCTTTCGGGCGAGCAGCTTAGCCTTTGCCACACCCTGACCAGCCCGTAACTTTCCCTGTCTTCCTCTTGTTCCACTGTCCAACAGCTCCATTCGCATGCCATCTCCAGCCAGTCTGATCCAGCATCCCGGTCACCAGCATCATCGGCCGAGTCCATCGTGCAGCACGTCGGTCTGTGATCATCATCACCCAACAAGGCTCCCCTGTCCACGCTCTATCGGTCAATCAGAAGGCGTACCGCTCCCTCCCAGAGTCAGACAGATCAAGGTTTCTCCCCCGAACAGCATCGACCCTGCCAGTGCGCCAGCCGAACGACTGCCCACTACGACCTTAATTAGTTGACGCCGGACATGTATTGTTGCTTGTGGGTAAGATCTCGAGTCTTCCAAGTGCCACTGACTGACACTGTTGTTCGGGTCAGACTTTCAGCGTGACAGCGGGCATGACAGATCCAACAACCTCTCCCCAGCTCGCCCTCTGACTCGCCAGGTTCAAGCCCACCTGAAGCCCACTTTTGGCTTGCACAGTCTGGCGCTGGGCATCCGGATTGAAGGTTTCCACCTGTCCTTAGCGCGATCTCTCGATCTTTCTCCGCCCATCTCGCTCTCTAAGAGTTGCTCATCTTCCAGACTTCCACCATTTTAACCATCTTCTCGACCCGAGGCCGCAAGATTCCGCGTGTTCGCCGTACCGACATTGGATTTTCTCGCGCTTCGCTCCCTTCACATATTCCCTCCCTTGATTCTGGCCATCGCACAGTATTTAAGTGCGTTGCCACATTCGATAACGTCGGCCGATTGAGCCACCAGCTCCCGAGGGCCAGTGGAATTCAAGAGCGTGCGCTGGGATTGGTTTTGGCGCAGTTGGAGATCTCACGCAGAAGGCTCAGGCCACGGATTTCTTCACAAATCATCCTTAGATTTGTTCGAGGTGCTCAAGGGGCAAAAATACCTTGGTGTTCAACAACGGCTGAAGACGTGCACTTGCTATATCGAATTATTGGGAGCAACGGCAACGGGTATTCAGGCTTTGCGTCACACTGAGACGGACGGTCTTGCGACCCTGCAGCGACGTACTTTGGCAGACGACTCCGTCCTTATCCTTGCTTCGGCCTCATGATCGATCACGTTGTCCTGATATTGTACACATAATCCCTGCTGAGGAGAGACCGGGTCCTCAATATCATGGCAATGGCGACAATGGATGCAGGCTCCAGACCCCGGTACGTCTCAATCCCGAGGGTGGCTTTGAGGCATGCTATTGACATTGTTGATAGGGACACCTTGCCCTCGATAAGTCATCTGGACTTGGAGAATATCAGATCTGAGAAGAACGACCTCCCCAGATTCTCGATTGGAAATGGGTTGAGCATATCTACGGGCTCTTTGGTTAGCCCAACGGCGTCGATGTACTCGGGTCCCCCTCCGCCTTATTCATGCGCACCGTCTACTGCGGGATCGGTCTCTGGCCCGTCTGGCTATATTTCTCCGCCTGAGTCTACCACTAGGCGCTCGACGCGCGACGAGAAGGAGTCGCCTGACTTTCGCAAATCACTACCCTCCATCCATGAAGCACTAGCAGACAAGCCAATGGTCTTCCCATCCACTTTACCGGGCTCTTCTCAGCATCAGTCTTTGCCCACCCCTTCTACAGCCATGGCATCATCGTTCTCGGATGGCCCTAAGGGCCCAGTGAACCCTTTCTCTCAGCCCGCCGGCGTACCTGTCTTGCGAGACGTGTTTTCTGGACCTCCGAAGCCTGTATCAAACGTAACCGAGCCACAAACCTCGAAGCCAACATTTCCTCCAGTGTCTGCACCTGATCCTCGCCAACCAGTGTCCCAGCACTTCGGCTACCCGGGTTCTCCACACAATCAACAATCGTCAGCTTTTCGTTCATCATCATTGAGCAATACTTCATTCACGAACCACAATGAGATTTCCCATGCTAAATCTCCTCGGACCTACGAGCCTCCCGGACAACGGATGCCCTTCCCAGCGTTTAACAACCCAGCCCCCTACCCGGCCATCAGTGAACCCTTCCAGTTCTCCGCTGGCGCAAAACCTGAAGAGCAGCGGCCTTATGCTAAGCCCGGAAATGAGCCCTTGTATAGCGACACGGTCAAGAGGCATCTGGACGTATTTGATGCCGAGATCGGACTTGGTGAAGTACGTTGACCTGCACACCTGAGGGAGGTTTACAACTGACGTGTTCCAGATGCACGAGGCTTCCGCCCGTGTCGTGGACTTTTCTCGAATCTGGAACCAACGATTTGCCCAGGGAACCCGCTCCGGCCATGGCCATGAATCTCTACCTGGCCTGCACGAGATCGACGACATAGTCCGCCAGACCCATCGCATTTTCGACAACTTGGGCTACCTGCGAGAGGTAGTGATTGCCCAGCAAAACGCCGCGTCGGAACAGCGAGCCCGAAATGCTCGAAGTAATCAGGTAGAGGATGACTATTCTGATGAATACAAAGCCGGCGGGGGTTATGTGGGCGGTGACGCGAAGAAACGGCGCGGGGTCAGTCGTCCTTCGTCAACGCCGACGGGCAGAGTAACTGACGCATTCTATAGAAAGCCGCGCCGCCTGGACGATGTCACAGCTGTAATCGTGCCGAGACACCTGAATGGCGCAGAGGCCCAGACGGAGCACGCACGCTCTGCAACGCTTGCGGTCTGCACTACGCGAAGTTGACTCGGAAAATGGGCGTCAACAAGGCCGCAGCTCTGACCGGTTCGAATCTGCGGCCCAAACATCTGGACTCGACCAGGCCCTAAAGAGCGACATCGGTGACGTCGGGAAAATGGCAGCAATGAAAGTGACGAATTTACTTGCCGGTACATACGCAGTCTCTTTTAGGAGATGATGTTTACGACCACCACGCGAGTGAAATGTTGGAGGAATACTCAACGATGAAACCTACAGGCGTTCAGGGGCGGCTTTGTTGGTTTGCTTGTATTTGACTCACGCAATAACGGGAGTGTTTTCGGAAAGAAGTATGTGCTCATATGAATGTACAGATGAGGCCTCGAACATTGGGAACGACCAAAAGCTTGAGATAAAGATGGCGTCACTGCACGGCCTGGTGCCTTATTAGAGGCATCCTTGGAGCATGAGCGTGGGTACATCGCTGGGACAACATGGGTTTATTCTGATACCCCGACCGATGCCTTATTATAGGCATGCGGAGCATTTTGGCTCCTTGGAAATATGTCTTTATGATATTGTTATTACTTAGTGGCGAGGATGGCAGGAGAGTGGAGCGTGGACAAGAGAGTGTCCGGAGGGGAGGTTGTGACCTCGTGTTTCTTCGGGTTGGGTGTTTTACGGGAAAAGTCGACGGTGTACGAATCAAGAGAAATTGAGACGCTACTGTGTGCTTGCTCTCTGTGGTGAAGTTGGCCTCTCGCGCCCTCAGGCTGGTATTGTCGACCGGCAGCACGGGGCCATACGACTCCATTCTGTGGTCAACCGTTCACGTGCCGAGCACAAGGTGCAATGCAGACGTTCAACGAGTCCTACCGACGGATCCTTGCCAACGCATCACTAGATCGAGATTACGATGCTAGTTCAAACCTCGCCCAAACTCTTGAAATGTGTCCAACTGATGCCGTGTCGCAGGGTGACCAGTACAGAGGGTTCCGGTCTCCAGGTTGGAGGTAAGCAGCACGTTGAGTCAGCAGAGTCACACCACCCAGCGATCTGATGCGTACCAGGCGACGAGCATCTAGCGTCAAAAAGGTTCACCGAGCTACCCGCGCTCCCGGGGAGGAATCGTAATCGTGTCCGGAGGTGCATCCCTGATGGGTCATATCCGCCGGCCTCCCGAGTCAGTTCAGGTTCGACAGCGAGTTACTGTCGTCGCGAAACTGGTATCCCGTTTGTGAACCGCTGAACAGCCGCCTCTCAACCTGGAAGTCCCGAATCCCTGCCAAGCCGCGATGAGCTATTCATAATGGTTGGAATATGTATTCGTACGAGACGGTGTGCATCGCCAACACAGGATCGGCGCTTGTTGTGATGGGTATGCAGACTACGGCAAGCTGTCACTGGTGGCTGTAGGGCAGAGTTTCAGTTGGTGGACGCTAAGAGAACCACAGAGCTGGCAACAGAGACAGTGTGGACGACGGGCAAGGTCGGGGACTAAGACGGGAATAACGCTGTCAATTGGCTGTGTTGAAGTTCCGGCGTGCAGTGCCTCGAGTCGATTGGCCTCCGTGAAGCGACAGGGAGGGCTGTTTCATGACACGGCAGGACGAGAGACAGTTTCCGTACTGCTCTCCACGACCGCGAGATCACCATAGATGTAATCTCTATTCGGCAGCTCGCGTGGGCTTCACCACTGTGTACACCCAGAGACGAAATATTGGCTTTGAGTTTACTCAGCGTGGTGACTTGGGATGCCCGAAGAGTCGGGGCAGGCAGGTACAGAGGACGGTTCTGCGATCTCCCCGGAGTAGTCCGCCATCTGCATCTGCCCGGCAAGATCCAAGATGCAAAGATGGGGCAAAGCAAATCAGAAAGACGGGTGTCGCCCCCAGGCAGAACTCCAAACACGCCAATAGAACGGAAGCTGGGGTGGCCCCCGACCTGAGATTTCTGATCGCCCAGTTCCGTGCCCGAGAAATCGGTGCCTGGTACGCGCACTGTGTACCCTGCTCCCATAGTCACCACTCGCTCGTCTTCACGGTCAACTGACTGACTTCGAAACCGCAGGGCAGAACGGAATGGACGGGGACAGAGACACAGATTCTTCAAGCGCACGAGCTCCATGCACTTTCTCCTCAACCGCCCCACCATCATATTACGTCAGAGTGGTTGAAAGGCGTCCACAATGGCAGGGGCTGTGGAAAAGCCGCCCGGCAGGCCTTTTGGATTCTCAATCGCATGCAGGCCCTTCCAGCAGGGAACCGCCGTCCTTTTCGGGATCATGCCATCTCTTGTCCGCCGCCTGTGGTCGAACCCTCGCGCCCTACAGTCTGGTTCTGACCAAAATCAGATCTCTGTCTGGGATCTGATACGCCCTGCGAGATTACCGGACCAGAAGACTAGCATCGACTTCTGGCAAAGGACACTCTTGCAGCCAATTGACGGAGAGCAGCTGTGACGCCGTTAGGCCTTGGGGAGCCCTGTTCCCGTGCTTGCCGCAGAGCTGGTGGCAGCAACGCACACCTTCGTCATCGAGGCGTTTGTGGCGTGGCCTGGACCGGTCGATGGATCCTTCCAGACGCGACCAGCGCCAAACTGTTACGGTGCAAGCACGAAGCACCAGGGCCCGCACCCCCATCGCCAACCACAGCCCAGTCTCAGGGGGCAAAGTCGCAACGGTTGATCTCCATCTTTAAGCGGCCCCTGTCGCATCTGCTGGCTCTTTGAGTTTACGATTTCCACAGATGCCGTCGCTTGCACGATGGCTGCTGGTCCCCAGCTCACCACACCCCCATCGGAGCAGGTGATATCCAAGGACCTTGGCTACAACCGTCTGCGTCACGCCCGATGCCTCTCGACCGTGCGTTCTCTGTGCGAGCTTTGAGTTTGAAAGTTTCCTTGCAATCTTGTCGCCTTGAAAATTCTCCTGCCATGTACAAGTACGGTTTCCTGAGGGGAGAATGGAGCTAGATCGTAAACTGCGCCTCCACCACGCTAGGCGGGCTGCGCAAACAAGATTTGAACTGCATCTCCAACGGCACAACTCCCGGAACTTTGGCTTCTGTGTGCCCGGACAACTAGCGTTCGCGCTTCGCCTTGTCTCCAGTTGATCTCCCTGCATGTGAACTGTGGATTCCGTACTCGTACATACGTACAAACATGATACAGTACGGCGCAAAGGGAGAACCGTCAGCAGCGCGTCTTCGGATCTTGACAGGCAGAAGCCCTGTTTCGGCGAGTGTGCTGGAGAGCAAGTATACTCGTACATATCTACGAGTCCACGGAACTCGGAGCGCCTCCGTTCCGGCGCAGGAAGCTCGCCCTTTGTGCCCTCAACCGCACCCGCAAATACCTGCCCCGATGGCTCATATTTGGCTAAGCGTGATCGAGGATCGACCCTCATCGAGTTGCCCGTTCGACTGGACTTGCTGCCCGTGCTCTGTGGCGTTTTACCCGAGATGAGGTTCCTGCGAAGCGAGATGTGAACGTCTCGAAAAGGGCAAAAAGTCGTCGGCGGCCTCAAAAAGAAACCGTCAATGTCCCCCAAAGGTTTGACACGTCGCCACGTCGCCTTCGGCGATGTGCCCCATGCGCCACACCATGACTTCTCTGCGCTTGCAGCCGTCTTGTCTCAGTACGAGTTAGCATAGCTTGGGTCTTGTGACGGGATCTCTTCCGGGCCATGCGAGATACTCGTACTGTTTGACGAGGTGAGCTTCCATGACAAGTCGGCTCCGTCAAAGCGCAGTTCACAAATCGAATCGCCCCGACCCTATACCGAAAACATGAAAACATCACCCCGAGGGGACCAATCGGTCCGGGGACTCCACTGCCCTGCTGGCCTGGTGTCCTAAGACATTTCCGATTTCAGAGCCGTGCATGTTCCAAGAATCAAGACAATCCCCAGCTACGGTGTCGTCGTTGCAACTGCCGCGCCAATGAACGATCTGTAGGATCAACTTTTCAGAAAGGGCCAAATTATTGGCAGCAGCCCACTAACGGCCATTGCTCAGCGGAGCCACAAGTGTTCCAGGTCTGAGGGTTTGGACTCCGACCTCATACCACTGTTGACGGCAGGCATCGGCAACAACGATAGTCCTGACTCGAACCCTCACCGACTGGAAAAGGCGCCGCGTTCTGGATGGGACAGAGTATTCAACTCGCCACAGTTTTCCACTCTCCAATTACTGACTCCCTACCCCAGTGCAGATGCTCCCCTCCAGCCCTGACAGCGAGCCTCCATGGCCGTCCTAGCCAGAGTTCTTTTCCTCCTTGCTTAGTGAGGTATGTAGCAAAGCCGCCGACGGCGACTAGGGACGTTCGCTAAAGCCAAAGCGGAGAAACCTGCTTCACCTAGCTAACCAGTCTGTGCATTGGGTATGCTTCCACATACTGTGTACTATGTTTAACTCATCCACTGTTGTGCCAAACGCAAGCGATCAGCTTCGTACTTGTACTAGTAGTGACTCTGGTCTTTGATCGGCACCACGACCCTTGCTCAAGTTTCAGCCTCTAACATAACTCAAGCATCGAGACTGAAACAGGATCTCCCACGATCAGATCATCTGTCACAAGATTGACCGGGTGATGCTATGCCTGTACGTAACCAAGGCGCAATATCTTCAACAGTCTCCGCATATCCCGTCCAGATCACAGAATGCCGATGAGCCGGAGGTGTCGAAACAGTTTGTTGCGCCCGGATCAGGAGCGCAGGTCTGACACAAATGCTGGGACGCCTTTGGGGTGATCGCTAATGCGGTTTGCCCACTGTGATCGAGTCAAGGAGTGGCCGTTACCCGAAGCACGCTTCACCTGCTTGGACTCCTCACCCGCTTCTCCTTTGCGCTTTACAGCCTAGGTGCCGAGTGGAATGCTGCGTTTTGAGCCAAGTTCTGGCCTCAGCGACACTCAGATCGGCGTGAACAGGGGTGTCTGTTCGCCTACAGCGAGCGACTGGGCTCCAGTCCATCTCACACTGGCACACGCTTAGGGCATCTGCCGTTAGGAAGGTCTGGTTGGTGCACTTTTCCATCCTACTCCTCCAGCTCGATTGTCACGGGGCATTCTGTGGACGAATCAGTCAGCACATACGGAGTAGCCAGTGGAAATTCACATGCAATGCAATGCGCGGGTTGTCAGATGCCAACAAGAACTAAGCTCGACTCTGACCCAGAAACGGCGGGCGATCAGTCCCATTACTGCGACGATCATACTGTGTATCTGGAGGACAGGATCAGATCTCGGAATTTTCCCTTCCTATGAGCTTCCACTGTTCATGTCTGCTGACGTACAAGTCACTCGTATTTTGCCCGTATCGAGTGCGACGGCACAGCTGTCGATCGCGATAGCCTCATGCGGTGCACTCGAACGCTTTGGGAGTGTTGTGCAGGGGAGGAATATCCTTACACAGAAACCCCTTCCTTTTGCATCTTGGAATTGGCTAACCACTGAGATCCGACGACAGGGCTTCACTCTCTCTCCTCCATCCCACGAAGTCGGGCGAGGGGGGTCTCCTAGGACTTCTGGACTGCACGCACGGCCTTGATGCCGCTCACGAGGCCCCTTACACAGTCTTTCCCTTTCCCCAGCGAATTCAGTGATTACCCATCTGATCCTGAGCCTGATCCTCGGTCGAAGGTCAGAGGAAAAGGTCAGAACAGGCGTGGATGGTAATCTTGGTTTCCGCCATGACTCAGGTGCCGCCTCCACCTCTGCCCGCGCTCTAAAATCGTATACTTCGGCGAGCGCACTTGATCATGCTCAGCAACCATGCTTGAGAGTCCTTGGTGTGCGATCGTGAACATGTCCCCTCTGCTCAGCAAGCGAGAGTTCATGTGCGATCTTGAAGATATCACCTCTGCTCAAACAAGCTCGCCATCAATACGTACGTCCTCCGTTCCCAGGAGAGAACGAGTCCTAGGCCCCCGTAACGTCGTCGAGAGTGGCATCATTTAAGTGTCAGAATTTGTCGGGGACATCGACGAAGCAAAGATAGCAACAGAAAAGTCATGGCCAAGAACAGTGAAGTGAGATAATCACAGTTGACGGTCTCGACGGTGCGGATTTTCGACGAGCATCATTATTCTCCTGTCTGTCTCTCTCTATGCTATCTGACGGGGTCGCTCTCTGGCTCTATCATTTCCCGGGTCACTCTCCATCTCCTGGTGCATGTGAATTAGCTGACACGATGCATGAAAGTCACTACACACTGGCGCTGTTTGTCGAGCCACCGCGACCTCAATCACACATTCGATGCTACACTGTTTGACGCCGAGATGAGATAGGACTTCTTCTTCCCGCGAAGATTCATACCATCAACTTCAGAGCAATGGATCCCTCTTGTGCATCATGGCAGGTGCCGTGGGCCGGTCGCGTTGCTATCTGCGAGCCACCAGTGAGGCAGCTCCTGCCAGGCCAAGAGACACACTCCAGCTTCTCTACCCATCCCGTTGTGACCTCTAGCCCAGTACTTGACCCCAAGAACATTCCATCCAGCGACGAGGCTCCATCTCAGCCTTGTAATTTCGTGCTTAGCAGCAATGAATTCTGCCTTGCCTTCCCGGATTCTTCTTGCGCTGCTCTCTTCCATCACAGGTCGATTGACCACGTGCGCGCTCGTTCGACAGACCTCAGGGATCAGACAAAGATGTCTATCTATCTGCAAACTGCTTCGTGGCTACAATGAGGCTCGCTACAACATTGGTGCGGAGCTGTCCGCTTCTGCCCGCCGGCTTGCGAGCTGTGGGCAGCGCATGCTTGCGGCGATTCCCCGCCTTGATCGAATATATAGATATGTAACGTCGAGAACGTCCCCCCAATCCGCAACCCGCAGTTTTCCCGCCTGAATCAAACGAACTCCGAATTTGTCGAGCGACGACACTCGAGCTCCCCCTCGCGGCGTGTGTCTATAACTTTTCAAAGTCATGTCTCACTCGGGGTACTTCTCCAGGGCTCGGTCGAAAGGTAGCAAGCTCGGGTACTATCGTGCATCTGTGGCGTGCGGTAAGCAATTGAGATCCCGTGCGAAACAAACATAATCCCCCATCATCTATCATCTCAGAGGACCGTACAGTGAGTGAGTGGCTCATGTAGCTGTGGTACGGTAGACCGTTGCCGAAAGCGAAAAGCGAGGTGCATGCCCTCGAGCGCGGATCCCTTTGGCGGGTGTGCGAACTGCGTCCGCCTGGGCTACCCGTGCGTCGTGGTCAAAGTCGAGGTCATGGAAGCGCTCGATGCACTGGGCGAGCAAGGCACGCCCGAGAATATTCTACAAGTTCAGAAACTCATCGGTATCTGCATTCCCCTGCCCCCGTCTTGGGGCGGCGTGTTCGTTGAGATCTGGTCTCTAATAACATGTGCCAGGCCATGTCAAGGACGGGGTGTATACAGAGCAGAAAGACGGCGGCGGGTGCTATCATGCTCATGACCATGGCCAGCCGTTAGAGTCGTTGCAGGCGAGGCTTCCCGCATCCACCGCTCCGACCTTTAGGGAGTCTGTCCCATGTGGACAGCACCTTCCAGGTAACCCCGTCTATGACTGTTCGGTGCCATGGCTCGGCTCCCCGCCAGACTTCGATCCAGGGCTTGTTGCTCCCACAGTCGAATGGTCATCATCCTACCTAAACCTGTCACCTAGGATGATTGAAGGCGCGAATCATCGGGACACGGCTAGCTCGACCTCCCCGCCACTGCCATCCTCGAATACCCCAGGACAGCTACGTGAGTCTGCATTCTGTAGTTCTGAGACGTGGCGACCGGTCAGCGCGCCGAATCGAAATGATTTTCAGCGTGCTGCCGATTTCTCGTCTGCCGATACGCAGGCATGGACCGGTGTTTCTACAGTCATTGCAGGGATTCACCCCCTATCTTCAACAAATACATCCTCGATGACCATTCTTCGCTAAGTCACCACCGCAAGCTAGCGAGAATTCCTCGTTCTACGCAAGGTCACGATGCGGCCCTCCTCAATTGCTCATCGTACCGCAAGACACTTTCGAGCAAGACTTGGGCGCCGCGAGCACTGGCAGATCGGTATGTCAGTTCTCATTCTAGTAAAGACCAGAGCGGGTCGGGAGTCCTGCAGAGACTTGCTTACCATTGTTCTGAAGAGGTGTATTCGTCGGGATGATGCGAGATGCCGCCCTTGGATGGCACGAAAATCATGCTCGTTGGAACTCTATCGCTCGTGTGGACGCTGTCATGTCCAGCACCGGCCACCATTTCCTTTACGCCATCCTCGCCTGCTACGTTGATTGCCGCTTCCCTCACACAGCCGATGCAGTCTGGATGGAATTGCACGGCAGGGCTGTTCCAAATGTCTTGGATTTCCACAGAACACTTGTTGGCCTGGGCGATTCGCCCGAACTCGGCCGTGGTTTCCGCTATCATGGCTTCTCGAACCTCGGTGGAATGGTGGCTCAAGTCCACGCTGAAGACAACTTTATGGGGCACCGTGGCTGGAGACTGAGGCCACGAGTTGATGACCCCCACTGTCGATAGACCTTGAGCCGCAAGGGCAATCTCCTCGACACGCGATATCATCCGAGCAGCAGACGTGAGAGCACATGCCCGGCGGGCCATGGGGCATGTGCCTGAATGCTGGTTCTCCCCATGCACGGTCACGATGAGCCATCCCATGCTCTGGACGCCGGTTACGACCCCAACCTTCTTCCCCTCATCTTCCAAGATCGGACCCTGCTCGATATGTAACTCGAAGTGTGAACTCAATGGGTTGGCCTTGTACGACGCAGGTACCGATCCCAAAAACCCGATTCGCTCCAATTCGCTCTTCAAGGTCATTGCCTTTGTCTTGTCCTCGGCGGCCGGAAGAGCATGAGCAAAGTCCAGCGTGTATCGACCGGACCAGACACCCGAGGAGACCATGCCTGTGTTGAATCGCGCCCCTTCCTCATTTGTCCAGTCGATGATTGCGATCGGTGCATACGACTTGTGCCCGTTTTCCTCGAGGACTCGCAGGATCTCGACGCCGGCGAGCACACCAAGGATGCCGTCATAGCGACCGCCGGCCGGCTGCGTGTCGAGATGGCTGCCGATTCCAATCGGAGGCACTGACGAGGAAGCTCCCGAACGCGTGGCGAAGATGTTGCCCATCTCGTCGACTTTGACGCTGCAGCCAAGGGACTTGACTGTCGAGACGTACCATTCGCGCACGGCTTTGTCCAGGTCTGTCAGCGCAAGGCGCCGAATACCCCCGTCCGGGGTGGCGCCCCACTGTGCAGTCTTGTGGATTTCATCCCAGAGGCGTTTTTCATTGACTCTGTAGGAGGGAATGATGCTGTTGGTCGCCGCTGCGAAGGTACGCACTGATCTGTGCGTGAGGGAAGAGGTCCTGTCCAAAACCGAGGAGACATTCGATTTCGTCTTGGCGAGTAAGGGGCGAAGCATTCGCGACTGGCAAGGTGCCAACATCATGGTGGACAGGTTTGTCAACTCTTCAGCGAGTCGGTCGGCGAACAAGGAAGGAGGGATACCTTATCAAAGTGGCATATCCTTCGCCGCCCCTTGGATTGATCTAGCGGCTGTCGTCCCTATCCAACATCCGCCACCGGGTCTCGTCTGTGGAAGGATCTTGACCGCGCTACAATGGACATAGATACTTGCGACAGCACTGCGCAAATGTATTCCAACATGGTCGGGAAAGTCCGTCACACGAGATGTATGCACGTGCAGCGCGGGAGTGAACCTGCAGTATGCATCCCTTTCAGGAAGGAGACGAGGCGCGGGAGATAATCCCCAAACCCCATCGCTCATACTCCGGTGCGGGACTGTATCTTTGGTCCTCCACCGCTCGATCGTCGGATCGTACCATTCGTCCAACTTCGCCACGGACTGTTTCTTTGTCCTCCACCGCTGGATCGTCGGATCTTGTCATTCGTCCAACGTCTTTCGGGACTGTATCTTCGGCCCCAGTAGTGTCGGGACTGTATCTTGACACCACCCCAGCACTACACGCGGGGTGGAGACACGGCGGTTGATATCTCTCATCGTTGCAATCAATTGAACCTGGGGTTCGATAAAACCATTCGAATTCAGGTTCGGCCATGATAATGCGAGCATTTGCTCCAAAAGAGCTATATATGTGGCTGGACGATGGCCACTGCCCCCGCGCGGACCAGCGAGTTTCGCAGCTCCTAAACTGACACACCACGGTCTTTTTCGGGGATCTTTAAGCGCAGAACAAACCATGTCGAAAGACGTCGAGACAATCGCGCACGCGACAAGACCTGTCGAGCAGCACAGTCTCGAGACGGACGAGAAGCTCGCGATCCACGAGGTAGACGGGGCTCTTGCCTTCCTTCGCAATGAGGCCGATGCATCAATTACCGAGTTGGACGAGAAGAAACTGCTCCGCAGGATCGACTATCGCATCATGCCCATGCTGTTTGGAGTGAGTTGCCCCCGAACACCGTTGCCTATTGTGTTCGTCAAGTATCGACGCATGCTAATGCCGGTCCACCAGGTGTACGTCCTGCAGTACATTGACAAGAGTCTGAGTATGATGTCCCGTGTGGCATTTCTGTGAAAGGAGTGGCACGCTAAATCTTGGTCGGCAGTCAACTATGCCAATGTCATGGGGTTGAGCAAGGACACGAACATGAGTCCGGCCGACTTCTCCTACCTTGCGACATTCTTCTACGTCACCTTTGCCGTGTTCCAGCCCGTGCATGCATACCTGATGCAGAAATTCCCGACAGCCAAGTATCTAGCCGTGAACGTCATTCTTTGGGGCATTATGTTGGCAGGTGAGTTGATATCGCGACAGACGAGAAAGGCCTGTCAAATGCTGACACTCGACACGAAAGTACACAGCTCTTGCCACAACTTCGGCGGTCTCATTGTCGTGCGTCTGCTCTTGGGCATTTTTGAGGCATCCAGTGCCCCGTGTCTGATTCTGATTACGGGCATGTGGTACAAGGTTCGTGGCAGGCCATTCGGGTCTCGATCGCGGTGCCGTCTCCGGAAGCTAATCCGCACCACCCTTTCCAGCGTGCAGAACAACCTTTGAGAGTGGCGATCTGGTACCTGGGCGTCGGTGCAGGGACGATTATCGGCGCCCTCGCATCCTTTGGCTTCCAGTTCTACACGGACAAGTCGTTCAAATCGTGGCAGGTAAGTCTGCTCTGGATGACCGTGCCCCCGTTCGAAACTGACACAAGGACAAAAGATCATGTTTCTGGTGTTTGGTCTCATCACGGTCGCCTGGGGGATTATTGTCTTCCTCATCCTGCCTGATTCTCCCATGGCATCGCGCTTCAGCCACAACGAAAAAGTCCTCGCCATCGAGAGACTTCGTGAGAACAGAACGGGGATCGAGAACAAGACGTTCAAACGGGAGCAATTCGCCGAGACCATGCTAGATGTGCGAACATGGCTCATTGTCGTCATCGTCATTGCCGGCAATGTCCCTACCGGCGCATGTGGAACCTACTCGTCGACCCTGATCAAAGGATTCGGATACACGTCGAAACAGTCGGCCTTGCTGAACATTCCGAGCGGTGCCATCTCGATGATCGCCGTCTTGTCGGCATCCTGGTACGCCGGCAGATTCAACAACCGCGGGTACGGGATCGTGGCGCTCCTGCTCCCCGGCGTCCTAGGAGGCGGTCTGATGGCTTTCCTGCCCAAGACCGACAAGGCAGGCAAATTGGCGGGCATTTATCTCACCCAAGTGTTTGGGCCGAGTGAGCTCCGTCCCTCGCCTCTCTCCATGTGTGCCTATTCATTGCTAACAGTGTGCTTGCTTGACAGATCTCTCGATGATGTACTCCTGGGCCGCGGCCAACTATGCCGGGCACACCAAGAAAATCAGCATCAACGCCACCATCCTGTTCGCGTACGGCGCGTCCAACATCATCGGCCCGCTGACTTTCACCGGATACACGGCCCCAGACTACATCCCGGCCAAGGTGGCCATCATGGCCTGTCTGTCGTTGGCGATCGTGACGGCCTTGGTCCTGAGGTATTGGTACTTCTGGGAGAATAAGCGTCGGGACCGTGTTGCTGCCGAGGAAGGATATGTCCATGTCCCCGACACGGAGTTTATGGACCTGACGGATAAGCAGAATCCTGAGTTTAGATACGCGTTGTAGTAGACCCGGCCGAAAAAGGGGGGAGGCACGAAGATGATAAGCAGTCGTGACGCTCTACCCTGCTCTGTGACTTCATTCGGAGGTCATGATTTGACTCTAGTTACGAAGGCTCATTAATATGACAAGCGTGTCTTGAACAGGTCTACAGTACTCTGTACCGCCGGCGTCGTTACAGACCTCTGGGGGCCTTCCTAGGGGGCTCCGTACTCACAGCCCGATCCCGCGTGCTCTTGTCCCTCCACGTGGGAGTAATAGTTTACTACTCGTATTTCGATTCTCTACTTACCTTGTGTATCGTATTCATGCCATGGCTTCATGTCGACTCTTACCAGACAACTACAATGCTCGTTGTCGACCTTAAGTTTCCGATCTCGCGGTGAAGACCCTCGATCTCGGTATTATTGCTGCAGCGCGTAGCTCTAGGCGCAGAGGACCTTCAGGATCTCCACTGAGCATCACCTAGGATGTATTAGTCAATTCGTTGATTGAATCCAATTAATCAAACGATCACCGATCAATCAGTCGACTTAATTAACCACTCCTTATAACAGCCCCGATGACTCACCGACTTTAGTAAACCACGTATTGTACTTCGTACCTTGCTTGACGGAACCTTGCCACAAGTGCAAGTGCTGTTTGTTCCATGCATGCCACGATGTCCACTTTCCACATTGCGGACCGCGAATCGTGAGTTGTGAGTCATGACCACCTCTTAATTACACCACGTACCTGATATCGTTGCTTTCATGGAGCAGCGCATCCATGCACGCACTCATTCACTCTGGCTTTGTTGAGCGGGTGAAGAGAATCTGCTTGCTGTCTATTTCTTCTTCTCGGCGATTGATCGATGGCGCGGCGGAAGATAGGATAGATTGGAATTGAGCTTGAATTTGAACTTGAAAATCGAAGAATCTGCCAACGGATATGGACACGGGTACAGACACAGAGACACGCACAAACACGGGGACAGCTATAGCGACAGCTGCAGGCACAGGCACAGGCACAGACACAGACACAGACACAACCCTCATGGTACCCCCCGTCAACAACCACGTCCCATCGATACCTAGACCCCCGGCGGTGCCGATCCACGCCCTCACCACCATGTCTACGTCTACGTCTACATCTACGTCTCCATCTACGTCTCCATCTACGTCTCCATCTACGTCTCCATCTACGTCCACGCCCATCTCCATGTCTACCACCACGTCCACTGCTGTATCCTTCACTGTGTCCCAATCGCCTGAATACTCGCACCGGCTGGCGGAAATCACCTCCCGCGCCACCCTCACGGACCCGCTGAACATCATCTTCCAGCAGGAAAAGACAGGGACGTCAACCCCCGTGACCCCAGAGTTACTGTACCTCGGCGCCAAGAGGCGCGTGGACACGAAAGTCGCGGCCGGCGCGTTCGTCGTCGAGGCGGGCAACTTCGCGGCCGTGGCATGCTGGGAGCCACCTGCATCAAACCCCGCGCCTTTGACGGAGGAGCAGTTTCGCGAGGTGGAGCGGGAGAGACCCGTGTTTGGGCGGTTCTTGCGCCAAGTCCAGGATGCGGAGAGGGCGTGTTTTGGTCAGTCGTCCACCACGGCTGCTGCTGCTGGCGGGGGTGGTTCGCCTCCGTTGGTTCAACCGCGTTGGAAATTGTCGTTGATGGCGCGGGATCCTCTGCGGAAGGACAAGGGAGCCGTCCGGGCTGTCATTGAGCCCTTCGTGATCAGGGCCAAGGCCGAAAAGGTGCCGCTGTGGTTGATTGCCGGGAATGAGAGGGCGAGGGATGTTTATGCGTATTTCGGCTTCAGGGTCGTGAGGGTCGTGTGGTCGTGTCCGGAGGGAAATACGGGTGCGGAGGTGACGAGGACTGACAGAGTTCAGGGAGTCAGTGGTGTAGCTTCTTGGTGTATGGTTTGTAATTGGCCGGTTGAGTAGATGCTATATACCCTGCGAGCTGATTGACAGTATTACATTGATCAAAGAGGTAAAAGCTGGGATGGTTGTGTCTATGGACAAAATGAATCTTACAAAGACGCTCTGCTGGGGAGAGACGAACCCCCGACTGGCTGACCCCGGACATCGACCGGGTGATTATTAAGACTCATCGCCCACCGGTCGCCCCCGTCGCCTACGGGCCCATTCCGGCCTGGAGTCGCGGGGAATTGTCGTCTGGGCACATCAAGAGACATCACTTACTCTTCGACGGTAGAGGCGACAAACATTTTTTCCCCCCAGTCTCGACTTCGATACGAGTGGAATAGCACATGAATCTGATCCCGCACGGCCGCCCATTCCGTTTTGGACGAACTTCCTCGGCTTCTTCCGCCTCGTCTTACACACCTCCCCGAAACTGGCTTGAACAGTCTAGACAGAAACTGCCTGCCTGCCCTGGAGCTCTTCGCCGCCTTATCTAAGACAATGGTAGCTCGGTAATTGCGCTCCTCGCCGGCACGGAGACTACCAATGAGTCTGGAAACACCACCGGCGTCGACCTCCAGCGGTCAGAATCCCACCGACCGCGTCGTCAAGAAGAGAGCTTCGCAGGCGTGCCACCACTGTCGGACGCGGAAGGTCAAGTGCGATCTCGTCAAATCCGGCATCCCCTGCCACAATTGCTCGTCCGACGGCATAGAATGCGTCATCCTCGAGTCGAGGCGAAGTCGAAAGTATCGGCTTCAGAAACGCCAGTTGAGCCGCCTGGTTTCGCTGCCGCCCATCTCTCAGGCCCAACCCAAATCCACGACCGATCCCACAGCGTCAAACCAACAGACCGAGACCGAGGGATCGTATGGCATTGACACCTTTGAAGGCACTGCCGCTGCCCATGCGAACCAGGGTGCGGTTGCTGCTGCTGCTGCTGCTGTCGCCACGGAGGGGATGAGAACCGACGGCCGCTCAGTCCGTGCTTCCACGATCATTCCCTCCTTCATACCCAATAGCTTCCATAGTCCGTCGGCCATCACTCCCAACACCAGTGTCGGCGCGAACTCGAGTGTCGCCAACCGAGGACCGGCCTTCGAGCTCCCGCCGTATATCCGTCCTTCCCGGCCAGATTTCCGGCACGATGACCTGGAGTTTCTGTGTCGCCGCGGTGCATTGAGCATACCGGCGGGCGAGCTCCGAGATCAGCTCCTCCGCTGTTTTGTGCTCTATGTCTATCCGTTTATGCCCATCGTCGACCTCGTCGATTTCATGGGCGCCATTGACGGGAACGATACCTCGCCGAAGATCAGCCTGATCGTGTTCCAGGCGATTCTCTTTTCCGCGACTGCCTATGTCGACTTGCCGCTTCTACAGGAAGCAGGCTACGAGAACCGTAGAGCCGCGAGAGCCGACTATTATCAGAAAGTCAAGGTGAGTCTACTGGGGGCGCGCGCTGCCCACTCATTGAGGATGCATCGAAAATTGACACAACATGATTAGCTCCTGTACGATTTCGACTGGGATGTGGATCGCGTGGCTCTCATCCAGTCTCTACTCATGATGAATTACTGGTACGTTTCGGAGAACGACCAGAAAGATCCCTGGCACTGGCTCGGAATATGCGTCTCTCTTGCGACAAGCATCGGCTTGAACCAACCCTTTACATACGCGCAGAAGGACCCCAAGACTGCCGCGCTGTGGCGACGGATCTGGTGGTGTTGTCTGTACCGCGACCGGATCATCTCGATCAGTATGCGGCGACCGATGCGGATCAAGAACGAAGACATCCGGCTGCCGCTGCTTGGATTGGACGACTTCGAGACCGAATCCTTCACCTCGGCCATCCCGTGCCTGAGAGACTGCGACTTCCTCACCGACGCGTACACCAGGACCATGTTGGCCGAGATGTGCATCGCGAAGATCAAACTGCTGGTCTTTGTCGGACAGATCCTCCGGGATTTCTACCATTTGCGCGGCTTTGGTGGCTCGACCGCCGAATCCACGATGCTCTACACACCACGACGATCCGAAGTCAACTCGAAGCAGTATCTTGACCTCCAACACGCTCTCGATCAATGGTACCGCGACCTCCCGCCCAGCTGCTGGCTGGTGACGGGCAACAGCAACGTCGACCCGGACACGTCCACGGCAGACGCGCTCCTGGTACACAGGTCGGTTTTGAGAATGCTCTACCTGATGGCGACCGAGGCGCTCAACCGACCGCAGTCGCTGTCGAAACCGTCCCGCGGCTCCTCGGGCAACAGTCCGACCTCCAAGGTCAAGGAGGCCGCGGAGAAGATCGCCGAGATGGTCGAGTCGATGCAAGAGAGGGACCTGATCGGATTCCTCCCCCCGCTCTCCGTGAGTTTCATGCTCCTCGCGCTCGCCTCGTTCCTAGTCGACATCAAAGCAAAGGGACAGACGGTCGGCGCGCTTCCGGGCCAGCAATTCCACGTCTGCGTGCGGGCCCTGCTGCGCCTGCGCGAGATCTGGCCCATCGCCGACGCGGCCTGTTTCCTCATCGGCCAAATGATCACCAAACACCAAGTCGGCAAGATCGCCACCCCGGGAATCCAACCCACGCCGATCGACGCAAGCGGCGGTGCGCCGACCAACGTGTGGCGAAATCCCGAGGTCGACACCCCGCGCTCCAACCCGACACATAATACTAATACTACTCCCGTCCTGCAATACCGGGACGTAGAAGGCCCCGCGGATGTAGCGTTTACGCCATCCTTCCAGGCGTCAAGCGATCAAGAAATCGTTCCGTCTATGACGACGACAACAACAACAGCAGCAGCAGCAGCAGCGGGCACACAAGGCTTCGCCATCCCGTATACTTGGACCGACGAGGATTTCGAGGGCGACTACGGCCCCATGATCGAGGCGCACGCTCTGAACATGGACCTCGCCATGCCGGACGCGGACGTGCTGGCCTATTTCGAGAACGGCACGTTCGACTTTAATTTTGAGCCGTCGCCGAACCATGACCACGCCGGGGCCGGCAGTGGAGCTGGTCACGACGTCAATGCCAACGCCATGCTGTCTTCATACCCTTCACGCGGCCAAGTACAGGCACAGACACACACCCATGCACAGCAACAGGCACAAGCACAAGCACAAGCACAAGCGCAGCAACAGGAACAAGAACAGGAACAGCAGCGGTCGTCCATCTCGTCCATGATTGGCCAGGGCTGGAATCCCGCCGTCGCAACACAGTATATGGAGACGTTTCGCACGGCGCGGTCGATCTGATTGGATCAGAATGGGATGTGATGTGACGGCGATGCCTCCAGCGGATATCAGTTTGGGGGATAATGATGTGCCTCGCTCAGTAGCCTGAGATGGTGAATGAGATTAAGATTGAGATTGAGGATGACGATGAAAACGAGAACTAAAATATCAAGTATGAGGATGGGGATGAAGGCGAGAACGAGGATCGACTAAAAGGAATAAGAATGGTATGCTCGCCTCATCATATCACATGCAGAGTATTGTGGTACGGGGAGTGAGTGAGTGAGTGAATAAAGAAACAAAAGGACATGGCCACGACCACTTTATCTTCAAGATTCGTCCATATCTTATTATATTCGCGTATTATACGATGATATACTTACTTTTCATGTTGGCATGAATAACATGCATGATATATAGATACTATGGACAGACCTTCTCATCATCATGAATGCACCGAAATCATCCGTCGTCCTACTCTCTATTCCATCTCAACTCGTCCCTCTGGCATCACCTGCCATGGACGAACTACGCTGTCTCCTACTGGCGGTGACTCGCGTGAGTTCCAAGACGGCATAGACGACGGAGGCGGCGGTGGTGGCCTCGTCGGTGGCGGTGGACTCGCTACGCTGTCGATGCTAGGCCGCGTGATGGAATCGGGACTCCATGGCATGGAGGTATACGAAGTCTCGGCCCGCTGGTTTATCGGAGGTCCATCAACGTCAGACACGGTCTGGTATGACATGGCGGAAGGCCGGGGTGAGAATGCGCTGGGTTGAGACACATCTGATTTTCTGAGGTTGTAGACGTTGCTGGCCACTGTTGCTGACCGGTTGGGCTTGTCGGTCACAGCTTCCTGCCATCGCTTCGTTACGTCTCTGTACCTAGACGACACATGCTCGGAATTTGTTCTCGCAGGGGTAGTCGTGGAGCGAGTGTCCACGTTCACCGATGATGTAGGAGCGGGTAACGGTTCCATATGGTAAGGCAAGGGCGAGACGGCATGCCGCTCCGATTTTTTCCGACCGCCAATAAGCCCAGGTTCTCCAGGTGGCAGTGGAGAGACAGTATATGGTTGCGGTTGCGATTCCGGCTGATCACTGTCCGAGTATTGCGATTCCGATCGTGATTGCGACAGAGTTTCGTAAGAAAACCGCTTGGGTAACTTGCCTGGTCCCGCTCGAGTGGTGGACGACCTCAACTCGACGTGCCTGGTTTGAGTGGCTTGGTCGAGCTCCGGCACACCACCGTTATCCGTAGGAGGCCGCCATCTGACAAACTCGCTCTCCTGGATCAGACGCTCCCTTTCTTCTGCGTTTCGGAGCAGGATCATCACGTGCTCCTTTCGATCTTCGGGAATGTTCACGTTCTGGGCGAAGCCAATTGTATTTGCGGTAAGGTTGAAACCCCACGTCTGAATGCCCGAGATAGAAGCACCGGCAGCAAGCAGCCTTTCCACCACCTCCGGATGACCATAGTAGGCACCGTAGCGCAACGGTTGCCAGGCATGTTCATCCTTCTCTCGTACGGAGGCACCACGACCAATGAGGAGATCCACCACGTCAGAATGACCGTTCTTGGCTGCAATGCAAAGAGGAGAGTCCTCGTGAGACGGGCCGACAGCAAACTTGGAACGGAGAGGAGCGCCTCGATCCAGCAAAGCTTTCACAACTGCCGTGTGGCCATGGCTACTTGCAAGGAGCAAAGCACGATCACCGTTTGCATTGCGGGCATTGATATTCGCGCCATGCTCCAGAAGCATTGTAACATTGGAAATGTTTCCGTTATTTATCGCAAGGTGCAGAGGCCGGTTCTGGAGACTTGCACACGCCTCGATATCGGCTCCCGAGCGGAGAAGAAGAAGAGGGATATCGGTGTTGTCAAAGCCGCAGGCGTAGTGCAGTGGACGGAATAAATTCTTGCACTGAGCCTCTAGCGCAGCATTCTTGCGCAACAGCAACTCCACGACGGCGAAATGCTCTGCCATGACCGCAAGGTGAAGTGGAGTTCTTCCGTCAACGTTGACCGCGTTGATTTGCGCCTTCTTTTGCGCAAGAAGGTCGACGACCTCGACTTGACCATTGAAGGCTGCCCAGTGCAGAGCGGTCATATCTCCGGAGCCCTTGGCTTTCAGTGAGGCTTTCCGCTTCAGAAGAAAGTCCACCGTGTGTGCGTGGCCTGCCGAAGCCGCCGTCATGAGAGGAGTTCTGCCCTCGGTTCCTAGCGTCTCAATATCAACCTTTTTGTTTAGGAGGAGCTCAACAACGTTGTTGTAGCCTCCATCGCAAGCGTAATGCAGGGCGTCCATGAACTTGGCATCTTTTGCTTGGATGTGCGCACCGTACTTAATCAGAAGTGCTACCGTCTGGAAGTCTCCGCGCTTGGCTGCTGCGTGTAGCGATGTCAGGTTACCCTTATCACGCGCATTGACTTTGGCGCCACGAGCGAGTAAGAATTCCGCAGCCTCAAGGTGTCCACTGTCGCAGCTGAGACGTAAGGCGGTCTTGTCGTCCGGGCCCTTTTCCTCGAGCGGCGCGTCCTCGGAGATAAGGAATTGCAGCACACCTATATGACCCCTGCTGGCGGCCAGGTGCAGCGGTGTATACTGCAGGCTGTCCTTCTGAGAGATTTTGGCACCATGGCGAAAAAGGAGCTCAACAACCTCTTCATTACCACAGTGTGCTGCCACTGCCATTGCGTTCCGCCCAATCGGCCAGTGGCATTCGTCTATGTCTGCATGCGCCTCCAGCAAAGATTCAATGTCGTCAATCGAGCCCCTTTGCGCAGCACGCACAATGGGCGGGCAGTTCTTTGCGCTCGGAGCCGACAAGTCGACGCTGGTGTGGAATTTATTCTCGAAACCCTTTTTGCCGCGCTGAGAGCCCGGAATAGGGCTCACGATGTCTTGTTGCCTGGTTCGCTCTTCGATTGCCGAATCGCTCTTCCGGCGCAAACTGTGCCAAAATGACTTCTTCCTGTCGAGCGACTTTGCACCCGGTGATTGCAGTGGAGAGTATGGCAGCCGTGCAGTCGAATCGAAACGTCCGGCGAGGTTGGTGGTCTGAATTTTGTAGACATTGCCGGGATCCGATGCTCGCGTAGGGTTCGTTTCGTAGGGCCTGACGGGCCTCGAGATGGACCCACGAGACCATGTTGGGGACACTTGGCAAAGTTAACGCAAGACACCTACATGCGTAGCACTTGAGTCAGATAAGGCGCCTAACAAGCTGGTACGTACAGTGACTGGTCGAGGGCGTCGAATCAGACGTGGTCCTGCTCATAGTATCATAACCTTCATCAACTGGGAGATGCTCCTGAATCTGTATGTTCAGATCAGGTCGCCGAGTGATCGGGACACGGCGAGAGTCGGATTTGGATCTTCGGTGGTGAGCAGCATTCTGGTAGGCATCTGTCCGCAGGAGCTCTTCGTCCCACGGAAATATCCTGCTCGGTATAGCCGATGTACCGCTTCTGATTGAAGGCGAGAAGGTAGAAGCCCGCTGGCTCCTTGCTGCACGGATAGTTGAGGTATCGTCGACGACATCCTGGATTTTCTGGCGATTTTCTGGCGCCCGGAGTAGCCTCGTCTGCTCGGAGATGGTGTTGCTTGTGAGGACAAGCCGTTAGTGATGGCGAGTAGAGCACGCCAAAGACGGTGACATACCACTGTATAGCAGTAAGGAGCAAATGCAGAGCTCCTGTCTGTCGACTAAGTCTCTCCTGGTGATCTTTGACGGCGCCTTCGTGCCATATGAGTCTCGTTTTATCTCGAAACCCGAGACGTAAGGGCGACTGCCGAGATATCCCGCGGTCAGAGACGCATTCCTCCGGCTTTTGTTGTACTCACCTGGCCGTGTTCAAGTGCGCCCGAGTCCAGGAGGTTGGCTACATCTTCAGCCAAAACCTCCATTGCAACCCTGCATCCCTCAAGTATGGCCCCAAGACCCTCACCCAGATTTGGCGCTTGAGTCTGGTCTTCTTCCAGATTGTACTTTGCCCAGTCATGTATCTGGTCCAAGGCGCTTTTGATGGCCGTGAGTTCGGATTTAAGCAGTTTAATGTTCAAGTCAGCCACCTGCGCCCGTCAGTGATACTGCCTGGCATTGGCGTAAAAAGAGCATGCTTACGCCAAACTTAGCTCTCAGATCAGTGAGGTCTTTAAGAGTGCCGACGATGCAGGCGGTAATGGCGCCCGCAGAGCCCAACAAGCCCAAGATCGAAGCTGGATCCATCCGGGGCCGCGGCTGAAGCTTTTGAGTAGGACTCTTGACACCAATGGTAACGATTGCCCGGCTTGTAAGTGTTTTGCGCCCGATCGAGCTGTTGAACCTATACCGCAGTAGTTACATGCCTGAGGCATCAGAGCAGTCGGAGGGTTGGGCACACCGCACCCAGTGAGGCTGAACATGGTGAATAATATACCGCAGAGGACCTGCACTACCTCTCAGAGCGCTCAGGCTAGGCTGAGTGTGTGGGAACACAAGCGAGCAGCCCACAGAATCTGGCTAGCATGCGCAACTTGCATGGTCAAGACGAGGCGAGAGCGGGCTGGAGTAAGCTTCTTTACGAGGGCTCCGGCGTGCAACATGACTGGCAGGAAGCTTCAAGGGTTTCGACACCTGCATTCCCTGACTGACGATGGGAGTTCTAAGGTGCGCACCAACCCAGCCCCTTTGCTTGATTCCGTTAGGTACTCAAGTCGTCAGACTCTTGCTGGGATCAGGGAGTTCGAGAACGCATATGTATTTCACCGGCGGTGCGATGAGAGTGAGTGTTTCGAAAACTTGGTGCGAGTGCGGGGTCTGCCAGCAGCTGCAGGCGGTGCAGCAGTGCATGAGGGAAACCTCGAAAGTTTACGATTTCATGCACGCCGCCTCTCTTGGCCATGGCTGTCCCTTGCCATTTGGTCCAACCACGGCTCCCTGGCAGCCAACCTTGCGCACTCTGAGGCGGCGCAGCAAGGGGGCCAAAAGCCTTGGGAATCGCAGACTACTCTTCTGCGAAGACAATGGAGATTTGCGAGAGATGGAAGCACGTTGATGCACTGTCAGTAGCTAATCTATTGTCTTGTCGTGGAAGAGCGATGGACAAGTAAATAAAGCTATCCAGAGACCATCTTTACTGGTCTCCAACAGAAACCGAGGTGCCTAACCAACAGAAGGGGTATCTAACGATAGACAAAGATCACGCCAACATACCTGCAACCGCAACTCTTAAACCAACGGCGTTCAAAACCCCAGCTCGCCATCGAGACAGGGTCATTCAGGGGGACTACTTCTCAGTCTCCTCCTGCTTTCGAGCGACCCAACACTCTGACTGAAGTTCTCCAGACCGATCCCAGCGGCTGTACTCCTGGTCGCCCGGCCCGGCTTCGCGGTGGGCAACCTGCTCTCCACCACCGCATTAGCAGTCGCATGCCGTTTGAGCGGCGGCTGCTGATGCCCGCTACCGACGCTCTTACTAAAATCTAGCAGCACAGGCTTTTCTTCGGTGTGCGAGGAAGAGGATGATGCGGATAGATGTTTGTTGCTGTTAGCAACATTGATGTCGATTTCCCTGAGCCCTCCCAATTTGGGCTCATCGGGCGGCATCACAGAACTTGTCGAGGCCTGTGTTTGCGTTGGTGCTGTCGCTTGCTGGATCTTGGGCATTTCCACGTCTGTAAACACCTTCGTTTTCCTTGGACTGGGGATTTTCGACGGTGACGTTGGACCTTTTCGCGGCGACGTTTGCTTGCGAGGTGATCTGCCAGGAGTCCGTGCTGATGAAGGTGTCTTGGTAACAATCGCAGGGTCAGGTAGGCCCCTCACTCTGGCGATGATCGAGTCGTGGTCTTCAGTCCGTGGCAGCTCAGTAGGGTAGTTCCAGTCTCTCTTCTGTGGTGTCTGTCCCGTCGACGTGTACTCGGCCAAGCTGCTATCTGAAAGTTCACGCTTCAGTTCCTGTAGTGATTCTCGTGTATCTTCTCCCAAAGAGCCAATCAAGTTGTCAAGGTCCATTCTTTGTTGCCTCTGGTCTTCTGTAAGACTTTCGAGCGCGGCTTTGGATTCGTGCGAGTCTTTTTCAAGTGTGTTGAACCTCTCTTGGGCTCGAGACACCACGCAGCTCAGTTTCCCCAGGCGGTCTGCATGATGACTGTCGTTCTGTGTTCGCGCTCTTGTCACAAATTCGTCGAGTGCCGCCATTTGGGTCGCGACTTGGGCGACTTGGGCTTCGACAATCTTGACGGTCTCCTCGTGCACCGCTTTGGTGGACTTCTGAATGGCTGTGTTTCGGGCGTTGATTGACTATC
Organism: Phialophora chinensis; assembly: GCA_016109575.1. Classification (NCBI taxonomy): domain Eukaryota; kingdom Fungi; phylum Ascomycota; class Eurotiomycetes; order Chaetothyriales; family Herpotrichiellaceae; genus Phialophora; species Phialophora chinensis. Next base: position 1,173,663 of record JADWPU010000004.1, on the reverse strand, counting down.
TTGCCATTAGTGCCAGTTGAGACTGTAGTGTGCTGCAGTCCACTTACCGTCCAGTCTCCCTTCATCCTGCCCTTCAGATCATCCTTTGACTTCACCACCTTCGTCATCAGCTCATTGTATTGAGCAGTCCATTTGTCCATGCCATCGTGGTGCGCCACGTTGGCAGTTTCGAATTGCTCCGTCGCGTCAACAAGATTGGCTTGAACGTTATTCAACCGGCCTGACAGCCTCTCCTGCTGTTGATGATGAGACAACTCGATTAGTGCAAAGATCTGCTCTTTCAGTTTGTCCTTTTCGTCCTGCGCGACCTGTCTTTGCTCGTCTCGTATAGCCTCTAGCTGGGTTGAAGCTGCTAGTGACGCCTCAATATTCGCGTGACTGGCTTCTTGTAGGGCCGACCTCAGGGAGCTAATTTCCTCCTGTTGTGCTGATAGTTGTCTGGTGAGATCGTCGAACATGGCTTTAAAGTCCTTGCCAAGACCGCTATAGGACGAATGCAGCTGAGTATGAAACTGCTCCAGCTCCGAGATCACCTCCGCAGAGATCTTTGCGGCTGCTTGAGACAAGCCCTCAAGGCCCTCGCTGACCCTGGCCTTGACGTCCTCTCGTAGATCCTTGATCTCCTCCAGCACGTTGTTCATGGAGTCTCTGGCTTGCGCCGACTGATTCTCAACACCAGCGCAATCTTCCGCCAGTTCAGACGAGGTCTCAAGAATTCGCCTTGTGGAATTCTCCAGACGTGAAGTCTCCGCGCCAACAAATGCTTCGATCCGAGCAGAGCTTGCAGCAACCATCTCCGCATGCGTTGCCTGAAATTGGTCGATGCGTCGATCAACAACTCCTGAAAGATTGGCCATTCGATCGACATGAGACTTCCAAGATTCTCTGTTCTGAGTCTGGAGGTCGGAACGCCGCCTGAGTTTCGCATGCAGACCGTCGATGTCCTTCAGGGATGCACCGATGGTTGAAACCAGTTCGGTCCCCATGCCGAATAATCGCTCTTCTGTTGCTTCGTGTGCCTCCCGGATAACGCTCTCCTCCGTAAGCAGCCTCTTCGTGTCCGCTAGCACGGCTTCGGTCTTTTCGAGCACACCCTTGGTGCTTTCTAGAACGACCCGAGTCGCCTCGTTGTCTCTTTTTAGCAAGGTGAAGTTGTTGGTCAAGCTGAACAACTCCTGGACCTTGTTGCGTAGACTGATCTCCATTGTTTCAATTCGCGCCTTCTGCTCCTCGCTGAGGATTCTCCTTGATTCACTCTCCACCGTGATTTCCTCGTATTGATCGTTGGTGAGATACACTCCATTTCGTTGCCTCGTGGCAATCAGCTCGCTCTTCAGCTTCTCGATTTCAGCGGTAAACTCTTTCAACAATGTTTTCTTGGAGATCATTGAATTGACCTGCGGCTTGTTGCGTATGTTCTTGGCGCGAAAAGCGTAGTCCAGGGTGGAGATCGTCTCTTCCAGATTGCTTTTCGCCGGCGAGACTGTTGCGATGATACACGTTTTCGTTCTTCCGCCCAGCGAGTCTTGCAGTAATCTGGTAAGCTTCGACTCTCGATAAGGGATATGAGAGCTCTTATCCACGAGCGCATTGATCACTCGGCCCAATGTCAACAGACTTTTATTGATCACGCCAGCTTCGGCAGCCCTCTTGTTCTCCGCCCCGCTTCTTTGGATGTTTTCGCTGCCTGCTAGGTCGACAAGATTCAGTTTTCCAGAGCAAATATAATCCTCGCCCACTTCGCTGGCTTTCTTGATGTAGGTCGTGATGGTAAAGACTGTATGGCTTCGAGAGCTGAGGTCGTTGCACTTGGTTGCCGCCACTTGCCGCCTGTGGCTGCCCTCCCGGAGTAGTTTTATCCCCGATGCTGCATTCTTGATATGTGACTCTTCCATACCCTGAACAACTGTGGCTGAATGGCTCTTCCTGTTCGCATCATCAAATATCTTAAGCTTGACGGAGTCATCCGAGGACAGCAAATCCCTCAGCTCCTCATTATAGAGCTCGATAAATGAGCATTTCACCGAGCATTCGACCTCATCCGCCTCAAGCTTCTGGAAGAGCGAATAGAGTACCCGCGGAATGATTCCTGCAGCATCGGATAGCAGCCCTAATGTGTCAGTCATATCCCCTGACATGGTGTACGTCTTTCCCGTCCCCGTCTGTCCGTATGCGAATATCGTGCAGTTGTAGCCGGCCAACACCTCATCAAGAACGGGTGCGACAACATCGTCAAAGATGATCGCCTGGTCTGCCGCTGGAGAGAAGACCTTGTCGAAGTGGTAGGCCTTGTTGCTCATAGCATTTGGTCCCATAGAAAGTTCCACCGTCTTTCCCTTGACGCCGCTTGTTGATACTACCACCCCGCTGTTTTCTCTCACTTCTCGCTCACTGCGGCCGCGACAGCGTACCACTACATTGATATTTGTCTCTTCGCCATGGTCCTGGTCAAAGTCTCTTTCCTTCCTCTTGGTTCCCGCATTAGAGGTGCTGCTTGAGGAAAGTGATTCTGCCGGTGAAGGGGCTCGGCCAGTCATGGAAGCATAGTGGGTGGGATTTGGTCTTAGTGGTGGACGCATTGAGGCCCTCGTAGATAGGTGCGCAGGACGCGGTGGTGCCGCCATGCTTCTTGAAGACATGGCCGTGCGGTAGTGTCGAGGTTCTATTGAGGGGACATGATGTGAAGGACAAGGGTCAGGGTGTAACGGGTACAGGAGTTCGGTAGGGCGATGATGTCTCCTCTATGCGCCAGAACCAAAGAGGCTGAAAAGTAAACAATGCCAAGTCACCGGCGCCCCACTGAAGAGCACACCGGCACGTGACCGGCTGACCTCGACACGTGACCCTAACAGGCTGGTACAAGGGCGAAGCCCCATTGGTTCATCCCAACACGACCTTGAACTGCATCATCCCTGTGACTCCTTGTGACCTGCTTTCTATTTGCGGTCATCACGATAAAAGGCCAGCCCTTTCCTCGAGACTGCCACGCCTCAACATCTTCTTCAGAACATGCAACCATCATCATGACCGAAGCCACCTCTGAGGCTGCTTTTCAAATTCAGCCAGACAGAGGCATCAGTTGGATAAGTATGCATTTTCGGCCTCCTCACTATTCGATCTAACTCGTAGCTACAGCCCTCGGCTCTTCCATCTACAGTGTGATAACGAGGCTAAAGGCGTCTCCGCAAATCTATCCCAATCTCGACCTATCCTGTTCTGCTGCGGAACCACTTACTCAGCCGATTATTCTGAGTCTGCCATATAATGGCTTGAGACTTCGCTTCGACGGTCCAGATCAAAGATTGCGACTGATCGAGGTCCTCGACTTCTCTCTCAGCACCTTCGTCTATAAAAATACTCCGCTAGTCCGCCGAGCTAAGAGTTCGGATGATGTCAACCAAGATGAGGTCCATCCAAGCGGGCCAACCTTTCGCCATGTCTATAGCCGTCTGTTCGGACCAACTTACGCAGGAGAATATACTCCCCCGGAAGCCGGCCTCACCGAAGGAACGTACGTTCTTTCCTATCCGGGATTGGCCTTCACTTTCCCCGTGAAGCACAAAGCATGGTCAGAAAAGGTGGACTTTGTGTCAATACTGTCCTCGAATGCGACTGGTCCAGCGAAATCGATGGCTATCTTTTCAGGGCCCTCGTGGACCGAAGTGAGATCAAACCTGTATACCAAACCGCCGGTGTACCCACGATCGCCGGCTCTTATCGGTAAATCCGTGGAGACTGTCCCTGATGAAATTGAAGAGGTAAGAGTGCTTGGCGGTGGTAAGCTAGAATTGATGCGAAGGAGCTCGCTGCCTTTAGCGATCACACTAAGTGAGACAACTCCCCAAGATCTGGTGGCCGAGTTGGGCCCGCCGGATGCCATCTACCGTAAACATGACCGACGAATTTCCATCCATGCGAAGGGCAAGCCTACCAACCGACGACAATCAAGCGTGTCTCCAGGACTCGACCCTCAAGCATTGGATACCGACCAGTCATCTATGCACAGTTATACAGAAGACTCGGACTTCGATCCGGAACTTGACGAAGATCGCACCGATTCGTCGAGCGATGAATGCTTCTACAACTACTTCAACCACGGATTTGACGTACTGATATCGTTTCCAGCGGCAAGATCACCGCCTTTCCCTGGTTCGGAACTGAGTGAGATTTCAGCATCATCCAGCGCGCAGCTTGTTGCCACCAAGATCTTATTGCACGGCAACGTGCCAGGGTCATTTCCATTCAATCGGCACCGGAGAAGTCGGTGGGTAATACGACTGGATGCGGAGAGCAGAGAGCCAGTGTTGACTTCTGAAATGCCGTTCTCTGAGATATCGTCTGCACTCAAAGAGGTGTGGCACGACACGTACAAGGACATGAATGAGGAGAAGCAGATGCAGCGCGGCATGGTGCTGAACAGAGGATGGGGAGAAAGCCCCGGGAGCTCGATCGAGTTGCTGGGGGATCTCGAGGAAAGCCCAACGAGAGGGAAAGCCGATGAGCATGGTCTAGGAGATGCTGGCGGCGTAATGAGCAACACGGAATTGTTTGGCTTCCCGGGCATGTTGTTTGAAGTGCTCAAGAATGATACCGTGAGCTGTTTGACAGTGTTCTAGACAATACTGGGTGGGAGTTAGATGTTTGCTCGGTGCTGCAAGGCGCATGCCCCGCCAGTTGGGCAACGGGCAGGCGGAGATGATGGAGGCCTGCGTGATTCGCCCACCCGCAATTCGATCAGATGCTTGTTTCCTCTGCGCTTGTCCCGCTTCCAACCTTTCAATTCTTTGAGTCCCACGCAACATTGCCAACTTACTGCTCATCGTCGTTAGAGGTTCAACTTGTGACCGCTCTCTTCACGACCTTTCGTTGTAATGATTTATCCCATGAAGCCTGCCTATTGCCGCAGCACGGCCTTCACCTATTCCTAGCGAAGATGCGCACCTGCACCCGTCACTACTTCTGCGCCACACACATACCTGGTATTGCACCTTGAATGCGTTGGCTTCACCTCTTTACCATTGTATTCTGAGGACCTTAACAAACACTAATCTATCACTGATAATGTAGTCGTAGCGCCAAGCTACCGCGCCCTTCAAAAGGTGCGCTGATACGTTGTTGAGTTCGCAAAACTCTCCCTCCAGTCATCGAACCGCATATCCGAACGACACAATATGTCGAAACCAAGTCCCATCCATTGTCTTGTTGACGACACGGCCTTGACGCGAAACCTCGACGAGATCGAGACCTGGGTCTCACAAGGCCTCGTTATTCTCGTGGTGCCTTTGTACAGTAGGGTCGCCCTTGCCGCGCACACTTCTCGCCTTCTGCTAACTTAGATAGCGCTTTCCCGCCTCCACGTCTTGAAGAAAGACTCTTCGCCCATCGGCATCAGCGCGCGCAAAGCTGTCAAGTTCCTCGACCGCAGCACCTCCTCCCGTGGTGACCTCCCACACGACCCTGTCATCCTGCAAGGCCCTGACGATCAGTATCCGACCTGGGCTGAGGTGGAGGAGCATTATTTGAACGAAAGCCTAAAGAACGCCGGCATAAACGAGGAGCCTGCGCTTCCAGCCATGCCTCGCAATCCGGAGAAGGACATAGAGCTGCCGTTGAAGGGCAACACTGGTGCTGGAAATGCGCTTTCGCAGATGTTGCTCGACAAGCTCAACTTCGCAAAAGATCCTGGCACTACATCGCCTAGTTCAACCCCACCACTATCACCCTCATCCTCTGGGCCACAGAGCTCTAAGACTAGTCCTGAGGTCAAGTCCGCCACGATGCTGAATCAAGACCAGACGCCTGTGCCACCGTCGCTGAAACCCTTGCTTAATCCGGTGGTCTGGTACGTAAACGAGAAGAAATCACTAACAGACGAGAGCCTCATCTTCCTGACCAACTCGGCCGATACCATGCATCTTGCGCGCGACTTTGGCATTCCTACGAAGAACATCCACCAACTCCGAAGTACTCTCGGCATGGATGAGAATGAAACCCCGACGCAGGAGAAGTCCAAGAAAGACGCGCCCAAGACGGTTTTAACCTCCGAGCCCAAGACACTTTTCAGCTACAACGATGTAGACAGCGACGAAGAGGAGGTTGTCTTCAAGCCGAGAGGTCGTGGGCCAACCCGAGGCGCACAGCTGTCACGAGCGACCGGGGCTGGGGCTGGGCCGGGCACCGTGCGTGGAAGAGGAGGGAATACTCGATCTCCACGAAGCTCGTTCAGTACTCCCGCCCAACCTGCATCGAGTAAGCCTCAGATCCCGGTCGAAGAGATCGATCCAGATTCCTTCGACCGTGGGAGTTTTGCGCGAGGCAGCACCCCGCTTGTGAACACCAGCAACCATGTTCCCAATCAATTCAATAGCGGCCGTGGTGCATTTCGTGGCAACTATTTCCGGGGTGGGCGGGGAGCGAACTTTAATCGGGGCTACGGCAATGGTTTCGAACGAGGAGCGACCCGCGGTAGAGGTCGACTGTTCGTGCCTTAAGGCGGTGGTGACCACTGTTGCATGCTTCCAAAGCCTGCGGCAGTAAGACACCTTACTTGAACTTACGGCAACAGCCGCAATTGTTCCATCACCTCGACACTGCGTTCACCTATCGTGAAAGACTGCATCAGTGCGGCCAGCGGCAATCCGACACCGTCATCTACCACATGTGAGGCATCCGAGACAGGATTCTTTTGTGCAGGCGTCAGGTCTCTACACTTGCAGCTTGATCGATCATCCAGCAATTTTCAAGCAACCGCCTTTTGTGGTTGGGAAGTGCATGATGAGGTCTGCGTTTCGAAGGGCGCTCCCGCGGAGTAAGAGAGGTGAGAGGAGGATGCAGAAATGCTTTCATTTCTATACCTATGGTGGGCGAAGATTAGAACAGGTGGCCTTGCCTCTGGCTCTACCATATTCGCTTGGCGAGCAACTGCCCTTGTCGACATCAGCTGGATTCAAGGATCAAATTGTTTGGGAGGACATGGGAAACCTAAGACGCTCTTTTCAAGGCCTGGTAGCGACAGGTCGTGCTACCGGATATTCGTGTGCTTTAGCATCGACATCCATTCTTGGGAAACCGTAACTTATCTCGAGTCCATTCTTTTACATATTGACAGCATTTATTCTTATTGGCTATCTGGGATTCCCGATTCTGTCTGGGGCGCAACTAACGCAAGCTAGCCACGATACCAGCTACCTTGCCCGGTTGTGGAAGGTTTTCTGCACCAAATCAGACCCTATGAAACTCTCGCGGTACCTGTGACACTGAGCTTTCTCTCTTTCGGACGGTGTTTCTTCCAATGGCTGACCGTCATTCGGCCATCCAGCGGCCCTAGTTCCCTTACTCATCGCGAGCTCCAAGCCAAGAGCGCTCACATGCTCCACATAAATGCGAGATGTTCCAGCCTGCCATCGTTCCGTTCTGGCCCTGATCGAATATTAGCTCAGCCGTTGCCTCGTCCACGTAAAAGCCAGTTCATCGACCGTCCAACAGCTATCTGTCCGTATCAGTCAACCGCAGGGTTCGCCGCGGTGTCCGTCATTGCCCTATTCCATACTCTTCCGCGTCTCGCAGACACCCGGAGGATAATGTAGTGGTACTCCCTTGGAGAAATATCAAATTCGTCTCACACCGCGGAGAAAGATTATATCGGCTTCGTTCAACCATTCCACAAACCCGATCCCGACGTCACAGAGGCCAATTTGTGACACATATTTACTACAATAGTCGCACTTTCCCCGCAAGAGGGCAATGCCCGATCCTCAGCCTCGACCGACTCGACCAAGGGCCTTGACTCGGAGGATCACTAACGCCGCGGTCAGTCTGCAGAAGACCTTGACCGGAGGCGCGGACGACAATGGCGACATTTCAACCTGGAATCCTGCCTTGGGAGAAGCTGTTCAGGATGTGGCTTCCCTGACAGCAGCTCCTGCTTCCTCACCCAAGCGGAATGGCAAGCAAATGGAGTTGGACTTGGACCCTCGCAAAAATGGTGAAATGGGGTGGAGGAAGTATGTCAAGTACTTTACACCGTCGTACGTGACTGTCCCTCAAAGATACGAGAGACCATTGCCTGACTTGTGTCTGAAGTTGGTTCACCGTGACAATGGGAACAGGCGTAAGTGCCCTAACACAAGGATCTCAGTGCCAGTATCTGGATGAGTGAGGCCCTAAACCACGAGTTCACTGTTCGATTTGTCTGGTCGCAAAACGCTAATTCAATGACTTGCTAGATCGTCGCGAGCCTGCTGAACCAATTCCCATACGGTGCCAGATGGCTCTACTGGCTCTCAGTTGTCGTCTTCTGCTTGAACATCGGCCTATATGCCTTCTTCCTCTTCGTGTCCGTCCTACAATTTGTCATGTTCCCGCAGGTGTGGTTCACTTTGGCTGAAAGACCGAATCAAGCATTCTTCTTGAGCGCGATACCAATGGTAGGACCGCTCAGCTGTTCACAGTACTCTGCTGATCAACAATTTCAGAGTCTTGGAACCATTGTCAATATGATGGTGTTCGTTTGCGTGCCTGCGTGGGGAGAATGGGTGATATATCTAGCATGGGGGTGAGTATCGGTTGGAGCAGAGTTTATCAAAGTCTGACCGATGCAGATTCTGGATGGCAGACGCAGCGCTGTGTCTCATCTGTGCCTTGTTTCTCCCCTTCCTCCTCGTCATCGGCCGACAAGAAGAAACGCCACTCTCAACAATCACGGCTCTACAAATGTTCCCCGTCATCGGGACTGTCGTCGCATCGGCAACTGCAGCGCTGGTCGCCAACGTCCTACCGAATAATCAACAGGCCCTTATTACAACACTGGCCGGCTATATCCTACTTGGTGTCGGCCTTCCAACGGCTATATTCATTCTGATCATGTACTGGCAACGTCTAACAATCCACAAGCTGCCATCCCGCGAAGTTATTGTGTCCTGCTTCGTTCCACTCGGTCCCTTCGGTATGGGGAGCTTTTCTATCATGAAACTTGGATCTGTGGCAATGAAGGTGTTTCCTCAAACCAAGAGTATACATCCCCTGGCTGGCGACTTGGCTTACAATTTCGGCGTGCTCTTCTCTCTGATCATGTGGGGGTTCACATTGTTATGGCTATTTCTCGCAGTTGCCACGATATACCACTGCAAAAGCTTTCCGTTTAACATGGGATGGTGGGGGTAAGGAAGCAAGAAACGAAACCTCATAGTGGATTGCGGCTTACATTCACCAGATTCACTTTCCCGATCGGCACATTCGCCTTAGCATGCAACACGCTCGCGAAAGAGATACCATCCGAATTTTTCCGAGTCATTGGCTCCGTAAGGATAAAACCCTCCCTGAAGCCTCTCGCGTGCATGCAGCTGACTCTCCTCAGATGGTTTCAGTCTCCGTTTTCCTCTTGTGGCTTCTTGTTGCATATGCGACCCTGCGGGACCTCATTACTGGCGGCAAAAAGTTATTCAAGACTCCCACTCGGCAGGTCGGCAGAATCAACGATGGAGCACCTGATAAGTTCGGGGATGGAGAAAAGCTCGTCTGACAGACTCCAATAGAAGGTACAGGCATCCATCAGGACTTGTCGCTAGCGGGACAGGTTGCATTCTTCCCAAAAACAACGAGAACTTTCCGGAATCAGAAAGCGGCTCAGCGATATCAATCCAGCTTTCGTGATCAGCCGAAAGTGGATGTTGTGCGACCCCTCTACTGCCGTTCAACGCGAGGGACACGGTGACCTTGGCCATATCAAATGAATCACATCAATTCGCTCCACTCGATATTTCGCTTGAAGCCGATACAGTCCACGCTCCTTGATACAATCAACTGTTAACAGGTTCGAGAACACGTCTAGCCCTACAGTGCAGAACAACTACCAACACCAGGCATTGATGACTCTGGATTTCCGTATGTCTCTAGCGCCGCTCATTGTAACTGGTTGATGACAAATGGAATATGTGCGCCTGTGACTGTAAGGTCCTTCTCTGGATCATATCTCTCGAGAGTATCCGACGGCCCGTATTTCTCGCAGAGGTACAGCATATCGTTATATGCTCTGTACACATGGTCAGCATTCCTTATCAGATCTTGGACGGAGACTCACGTCTGCCGCGACGGGCTTCCTGGGTGTCCTGCTGAGTCAGTCAGGTATGGGTGTATGCTGTAGAGCCGATTACGATCGTCCCATTCCTCAACTGGCTCCGATGGTTCGATGTGGCGTTGGTAAGCCTGCATGTACACTGGAGACTTGAAGTGGAAGGCCCAAGAGCACCTCCAGGTCCCGAACTCCATTTCGTTGTGGGCATACGTACATCCCGGGTCGAAAACAACAATTTGACCAGTCTCCATGTCTGTACCGACATTCTGTTCCCACAGGTCGCCGTGCACCAGTGCGGGGGTTATCTGGCGGCCGTCGGATTGCAGAACGCCCAGAAGTCTTGGTATGACAACAGCGATGAGTTGCTCGCAGGCGGCATCAAATTCTGGCCACGGACCGTTCGTCTCATTGTCATATCTGATGACGTCTTTGAGCTGATGAGTAAAGGATCTGGCCCAGCTCCGTTCCCAGACGACGGTCCGTTCCATGACTCCAATGACTGTGGGAACCTGAAATCCGAACATTCCGTTGGGTGATTTCCCATTTTGATGCATCTCGGCTATCTTGGAGGCGAACTCGACCGGATCTGGTTCCATTGAGAGGTCCATATCATGGAAGTTGCCCAGGAAGAAGAACACATGCAATTTATCGACATGATAGTCTCCCCAGCCGACAGGTTCGGGAACCAGGTCTGACACCGCGGCATTGATGGCTATAGCTGAATGGAACTCGCCCTCGGCCAATGCTCGTGCACCTTTGCCTGTTGCACACTACAAGATGTCCACAATCAAATTTTGTCCAGGTACACATCGCCCACTCGACTAGCGTTCGCTTACCTTCAGAAAGTATGTCTTCGGGCGCCCTCTTGGCAGAATGGCCGACACTTTGGCCGTCCTGGTCCAAGCTGAGATACCGCAGCTCTCGGCTGAGATGACGGTTGTCCCTTTGGGCATGACTGTAATGTTCAGTTACCCAAAGTCAATACGGTTCTGCGGACCGCTTACCAGCAACGACTGCTCTGTGCAGGGCAAAATTGCCGGCAACGCCGGGCTGCCAACCATCGTGGTTTGGCATTCTCGACTGCATTGGTGACAGAAAAATAAGACAGAAAAATCAGGATGAGGAGGTCTCCAAGATAAATGTTCTGAGAACAAGTGCTCGCAAGCGAAGTGCAAGCGAAGTGTGTACTGCATACAACTAAAGTACTCCTGGGATCTGCGCTTAGAAACGTTTCGAGTACGTGGGTAGATAAAAGGATGCTCTGGTTCATACTACCTGGTCAGTATTAGGAGTCGCGATGTTCGGTCCCTGACTGGTCAAGTATTTGTCGCTTGCTTGCAAAGGGGCGTGATTGGCGTGGTTTTGCAGGTCGTTTCAGGTCAGCCGCCCCAAGCGCTTCGGGGCGCAATCCCTTCATTCCCTGCAAGGGTCTGAAGAGCGGGTAGCTGGGGTGTGCGACCAGATAAAAATGAGCCTGATATCGCAGTCTCCCAAAAGGTCTTCGTGATTGCTCTTGGGACTTTGTTCTGTTTGGCCTCCTGAACGCTCGTGACAACGCGCACTATGCACGCTCCCTTGTAGTTTCGAGGCTCTAGCTCGGAAGCAATTCAGGCTCTCTTCTGGAGCTCAGCTGGCTACCAGGCATCATGGTGAGTCGATGGCCATAGCCTGCGAAGAATCATACTGAGATGATGGTGTCTACTCGATAGTTGCAGCGTCTGCTCAGGGCCAGAAGACGATCTGGTGATGCGAACGACAGCCGCGAGCCAAGGTTCCACCGGATCGTCCCGCAAAGTCAAAATTCCTCTCCAAGCCCACCAACTGCCGATCACAATATCTTCACTGCACGAGCGAAATCCTCTCCTCTCGTGTCCGACGATATTTCAAATACCCTCAGGCCCGGCGGTGACAGTGAAGAGCTTCGAAGGAACAGCGACTCCTCACGTCGCCCCAGCAATGCGGATCCCGGGCCCTTAGGTCTGAATGTGGTCTACAGTCCCAAAAATGGCCACAAGGTTGACATTGTCTTCGTCCACGGTTTGGGGGGAACAAGCAGATGGACATGGTCGAAGTTCAGAGACCCCACTTTATTCTGGCCGATGGAGTTCCTACCTCTCGAACCGGACGCCTGCCACGCAAGAATACTTACCTTCGGGTATGATGCCAATTTCCGTCGGGCCGGGAGCCCCGGTATATCGATATTGGACTTCGCAAAAGATCTGCTCTTCGATCTCAAATATGCCACGGACGAGGAGAATGAGAATCTAAATATAGGCAAGGTGAGTAACGCGTCAATGGACCGTTTCAGAAGACCTCGCTAAGAGAGAAGGTTCCTCTTGTCTTCGTGGTCCACAGTATGGGCGGGCTCGTGATTAAAGAGGTAAGATCGATGTTCGGATGGTTGTGCGACTCTCACAATCTTGTTCAGGCATATATTCAAGGTCAAAATGACCCTCTGTACGAGTCGATAGTCAAAGCGATATCTGCGATTGCGTTCCTGGCCACACCTCACCGTGGAGCAAACCTTGCTGAAATACTAAATTGGATTCTGCAGTCTTCTCTCATCACGAACTCAAAACAGTATATCTCTGAACTTGCGAAGAATTCCTTTAGCTTGCAAAAACTCAATGAACAGTTCCGCCACGTTGCGCCGAAACTCGACATCGTCTCTTTCTACGAAACACAACCTACATCGCTCCTCCTGAAAAAACCTTCAGTGGTATGCCTGTCCCACCAAGGGATTCCACCTTGTGTTGACGTTTCATAGATGATACTCGAAAAGGACTCTTCTATCCTCGGATATCCGGGTGAGGTATCAAAAGCTTTGCACGCCGATCACCACAACGTATGCAAATACGATAGTCCTGCAGACCCCAATTACATCATTGTGAGAAATGCTCTCAAGTCGCTCATCAGCAAACTTATCGTCAAGACATCGGCAGATAAGCAGCCAACTATGAGTCGAAGGAGATCCCAGGATCTAAAGTCTCTGCTGGCTATAATGGATCTCCCCGATATCGACTACATTTTCTTCCGGGACCAATGGAACCAAGGTACTTGCGAATGGATTTTGCAAGAAAAGGCTTACCTGACTTGGACGAGCACGCTGGATCAGGCTCCTCAGATTCTCTGGCTCAGCGGCGGTCCTGCAACCGGAAAATCAGTGCTCTCTTCTTTCGTTATCAACAGCCTGGTGGAGCAAGGTGCCTGTTGCTTGTATTTCTTCATCAGGTTTGGTGACCAGAGGAAGCGATCTCTGAGTTTCATACTGCGCTCGATCGCGTACCAACTGGCACGCAGTGATTCAGTCTTTTTAGGAAAGGTGCTCGAGCTGGCTGACGAGGGTATTGATTTCGAAACGGCCGACCCAAGGACTATCTGGGAACGACTATTTAGGGAAATCCTCTTTAGCATGAAGCGAGCAGAACCGCTGTATTGGGTCATAGATGGCCTCGATGAGGCAGCTGACCCTCGAACAATCATCAAACAACTCTCCGACATCCCCTTTACGGGCACATCAATTCGGGTCTTGCTGGTAGGTCGAAAGACGTCCGAAATCTCCACCGCTTTTCAGAAAATTCCCACAAAACTCCACACCAGTTCTATGAGCATCGATGGCCGTGTCGAAGATATATACGCATACGTTCGGCAAGAACTCAGCATGTCTGGCAGTCCGCAATACCAGGAGACAGTCATACAGCGACTGTTAGGAGGAGCACAGAATAATTTTCTTGTAAGTCCCCATTGCGATCCGGTACTTACCAACGCTAAGTGGCTAGTGGATCCGGCTCGCAGTTGACCGACTCAACTCCTGTCACAGTGAAGCCGACGTGGAATTGGCGCTCTTGGAATTACCAGAAGGCATGGAAGCGCTCTATGATCGCATGGGCTCGGGAATAGCGAGCACCTCATCAGCGAAAGATCTTGCCTTCACAACAACAGTTCTGCAGACCGTCACCTGTTCATTACGTATATTGTCGCTGGCGGAGTTGTCACAGGCGATGGGCGAGGACGCATCTAGAATGCTAGATTTCCAGAGATCCGTCGTGGATTTATGCCGAGGCTTCGTGGTGATCGACAATGGTGGCAACGTTGCCATGATTCACCAAACTGCTCGTGAATATCTGCTCCGGGGCGGGGATCGACCTTTCAAGGTCGAGCGTGACATTGCTCACAAGCAACTATTCGCAAGCTGTATGCGAGCTCTCACGTCTTCAGGACTTCGAGCTAGGATCCAGGGAAATCAGACACCGGATTTCCTCGACTACGCGGCCTCGTCATGGTCTTCACATCTAGCTTCATCACCGGTTGGCGATGAGGATACAGTCGGCCTCCTCAACAAATTCCTGACTGGCAATTGGGTTCTGACCTGGATCTATTTCCTTGCTCACAGTGGAAAGCTGCGCATTCTTGTTCAGGCATCCCAGCATCTTTACAAGTATTTTGGCCGCCACAGAGAAAACATTTCCTCCATGGACCAGCAAGGTCATCAGTTCATCAAGCATGAGCTTCTGCAAAATTGGGCGATCGACTTCCTCAAAATAGTCGGAAAGTTTGGCGCCAGCTTAAGACGGGATCCCACTTCCATTTACAAGGCCATCCCACCCTTCTGTCCTCGAAACTCCTCCATCTACCAGCTGTTCGGAAAGACGGAGGCTAGGCATATCTCCATATTGGGGCTCTCTACTGAACTTTGGGATGACTCCCTGGCTCGCATCTCTCTAGGCGGTGGTATATATGCCTCGTCAATTGCTGCCGCCGGCGGTCAAATCGCGATCCTTGTGTCGTCGGGGATAGTTTTCATATATGATTCTGTGTCGTTTGAGGAGGCGCCTTCAAGTCCTATCCGACACGGAGAACGTCTCTTCAGGATGGAACTGAACAGTAACGGCACTTTGCTCTCGACTTATGGCTACAGGACAACGAAGATTTGGGATATCCCAACAGGTAAATGCAGGCTAGCTGTCGACAACATCGAGAGCCGACCCCGACCCCTTTCGATACTCTGGACGAACGACAATACCAGACTTCTTGTGGGCACAGACGATAGACGGGTGAGAGCTCTCGATCTCGCCGAAACATCACCGACTTGGCAAGTCGTTGGAGAATTGGAAGAGCCGGAGCTGGAGGGACACTTTCTCAATTCCTCCAGTTACATGGCATTCAATAAAGACGGCACGCTGGTTGCAGTCGCGTATCGGGGCCACCCAATGTCAGCATGGGAGATTGATGGCCCAAGTCACATAAGCCACTGCTGGCGAAAGCGTGAAGAAGTGACTGCAGGCCAGGTGATTCAAGCTGTCTGGCATCCCCACACTCCAGAATTGCTCGGCCTCTATATCGAGGGCGTTATTTTCAAATGGAGACCTTACGAAGGTGAAGTTGAAGAACTCGCCACAAACGCATCCAGGCTGTCTATGAGCCGAGATGGCAATCTTTTTGCTACTGGCGACGTTCGTGGGGCTGTGAAAGTGTACACGACATCAGATCTTAGCCTTCTGTATCAACTAACTTCCGAGGACAATGTGTTGAGTTTAACATTTAGCCCTGATATGCGCCGCTTGTACGATCTGCGTGGCCATTACGCGAATGCCTGGGAGCCTGACGCGCTGATAAAGTACGCTGATCAACGGGGTAAAGACCAGGACGTCGGGAGCGAGAGAGGGAGCCTTGCACCAAGTTTTACTACTTCCTTGAATCCTTCGAGGAGGATCGACGCAGTGACAGTCCTAGCTCACTCGCCGAACGGCTTTCTATACTGCTGTGGGACAGAAAACGGGAATGTGCGACTTTACGACGGGCGCCAGCAAAACCTGTTGGACCTCTACAAGTCGAAAGGCTTCCTCAGCGTCGAGAACATGTGCTGGAGTCTCGATGGTCGATACCTCTGCTTCTCCGACTCTGGTAAAAAGGTCATGATTATGACTATAACTTCCCAACCTGAAGGTGCGGAGCAAGCGGCGCACCAGATCAAGGGCGAAATCTCGATGAGAGCAGTGACCACAGGCCCGATTTTGCAACTACTTTTCCATCCCGACTCGAGTCAGCTTTGCGTCCACTCCTCCTCCAGAGTACATGTCATATCTCTGGCCACTTTATCAGTCACCCAGTCACTGAACCTGGTCGCTACGGAGTACAGATGGATCACACATCCACAAGCCACGAATCTACTCATTGGAATCGGGCCAGGCACGATATGTGTGTTAGACTGGTCCTTGGGGCACTGCCGAAATTATCGGTTCGAATGTCTCTGGGAGCCAACCGCCTTGGAGACTCAGGATGGTCTCCGGTCTCAGCTGGCGGTCGATCGAGTTCTTGGTACACCCGACAAGAAACACGTGCTGGTCCAGATATCTGGCCGAACGGGGAAGTCCCGCGACAAGAGCCTGCTTTACTTCGAGACTTCCTCGCTGTCGGCGTCCACAGCTAGCACACCAGCTACGAACGCCGGCCAGGATGTCTTGAGCATCGCTCCGAGCACTCTACCTCATGACCTCGCGTCAGAGGTCGGCATGTGTCTGTCCTTTCTCCCTCAAAATCGTCTCGTGTTCCTCTCCAAGTCATTCTCCGTCTGTACGGCACGTATTTCGGCTGCACAAATGGGCACAGGCCCGCCTGTCCCACCAGGAGGCGCTGTACACCGGGAAGAGCGAACAACAGCCGCCAAGATCCCCTTGATGGATGCCCAGAGTGACCACGTTGCCGAGAGTTCCGCACTCAAAAGCATCCGGCGGCTTTTCTCGTTGCCTGGAGACTGGATCAACAAAGACTCCATGGTGCTGTCAAGTATCTGGGCTGCAGAGCGATCGTTCATGTGCCCGAAGAACGGAGAGGTCGCAGTTGTCCGATGCGCGGAACTGGCTTGACGGGACGACACTTGTACAAATATCATCTATCGCATGTATCGACTCTAGGTGTACAATCGATCGGGACATCGAACTTAGTCATTGTATTGGACGGAACACCCCTTGTCACATTGGCGGTTTGGTGATACCTTTTCAGGTACATAACGAGCTGTGGACCAGGTCTGTATCTGTGCATGGAGTATAATTCCCCGAATAGCTGCTGAGATATTTTGTCCGCAGCTCTAGCTCAGTAAGGGGACGGACCAAAGTAATATGTAAGTAGCGAGACCAGGGACCTGCTCGAGGCCGAAATGCCGGATAACAGCACACCATCTGACTGGTCATGCATGTCGACACGGGCATGATACGTACCTTCCATCTTTGGTGCATACATGTTCATGGTACGAGCATCTGCCCGATTCAATCAACCACTACATCACGACAGCCAAGCGAAAATTACTGCTCCGCACCAGACCTGGGGCCTGCGATGTCATCATTCCCGTTACCGAAGTGCCACACGTAGCTCTTTTGTCCCATCTTCCAGCGATTAGACTTTGAGCAGCCGCCACGGCTCGAACGTGCGAAAAGCTTGAGTTTGCTATGCAGACACATCGCGCGCGCGACGGCTGAATCATGACGTCGGAAAAGCAGTGCGATCGCCAGGACGTCGAAGCGGTCGAGCGATATTCGGCGTTTACAACAGCGGAAAAGTGGTGCATCGTCGCCATGGTGTCGTATGCTGCCTGGTTCTCGACCCTGAGCAGCTTCATCTACTATCCTGCTCTGCACTCGATCTCTCAGGCGTTGGATGTCTCCATTGACAAGATTAATCTCACAGTGACGACCTACCTGGCTGTCGCGACAATAGCACCGACCTTGGTGGGAGATACGGCTGACGTCTTGGGCCGAAGGCCTGTCTACTTGATAGCGCTGGGTCTATATCTCGCTGCTAACATCGCCATCGCTCTGTCCAGGGACTATTCTGCACTCCTCGGGCTGCGAGTTCTGCAGGCAACCTCAATATCTGGCAAGGACCCCCATTCGAGTGCAAGGTTTCCCTTGCTGACGTTTCTTAGGGACGTTCTCGATCGCCTACGGGGTGCTCACCGATGTGGCGTCTCCCGCGGAGAGGGGATCCTTTGTGAGTGCGGTGTCGTTCGCGTACGTTGCAGAGCAGAGCAGAGCGAAGCCACAGAAAGACCGGCACTTAGGCTAACTTACACATCACAAGGATCACATGCGCGCCTAGCATAGGGCCCATATTCGGCGGAGTTTTGACCTATGCCGCTGGCTGGGCCTGGATCTTCTGGTTTCTCGCGATTGCCTCGGGGTCGTGCTTGCTGGTCATGGCGCTTTTCCTGCCCGAGACGGCCCGTAATATGGTCGGGAACGGATCGATAAGACCTCCAAAACATCTTCAGCTGCCAGTGCCTACATTGATGCGTCACTGGGAAGACTCTGACATTGTTGGGCTTCGCAAGTGGCGCTTCCCAAACCCGCTGGCGTCTCTCAAGATCCTTGTCCGCCGGGACAATACCGTCATCATCGTTGCTTGCGGGTTGCTGTACGTGGTCTACACGTGCATCAACACGTCGCTGTCCACCCTGTTCATCCAGATCTACAGATTGAACCAGTGGGAAGCAGGCCTCATCTACCTGCCGTTCGGTCTCGGCGGAACAGTGTCGACCTTTTTCTCGGGCCGGTTGCTGAACACTGCATATCGAGATGCCCGCGCCGAGAGGGGCCTTTCCACAGACAAAGCCGTGGGCGACGACCTGGACAACTTCCCCATCGAGAAAGCACGCCTCCGGGTCATGTGGATGCCCATGGCGGCGACGATCTGCTCCGTCGTGGCCTTTGGCTGGGTCTTGCACTATGAAAAGGTCCGTGGCCAGTGTGTAAGTTGCGCACTCCTTGCTGACGCGGCAAAGCACATCGCCATTCCACTTTGTCTGCAATTCGTGGCAGGGCTGTGCATGCAACTGGATTTCAGCGTAAGTAGCCAGACATCGAGCTGCTCGTAAAATCGACGACAACTCCGTGACTAACAATAACAGATCTACAACACTCTCCTGGTAGATAAGAACCACCGGTCACCCGCAGCTGCTCAGGCTTCCAGCAACATTGTCCGGTGCGCGCTGGCAGCAATCGCGGTATCATTCTTGCAGGACTTGGTCGACGCCGTAGGTATCGGCTGGACGTTCATGTCCATGGGTGGCCTGTGTGGGATCGCACTGGCGCTCTTCATCGCTGACTACCGTTGGGGCACCGTGTGTCGGCAGAAGCATAATACCTCGCTGGTCTCCGACGGCATTTGATATCAGTGGAGTGATGGGCCAATGCGTTGAATGGAAGACAGCTTTGGAAACGGCCAATCCTTTGCTCGGTGTTTTATATTCAAGTCTGGCTTCGAGAATAAATCAGATCATCGCCAGGAGGGCCTTATGGGAGATTGAGCAAACGAGATCAGCGCGAACCGAAGTGCCAATTGAGTTTCTGCACCGAGCATATCGAATAGGCACGACTCCGCCGAGACGAGGAGTGCCTAACCGTGACCAGTTGGAGGGGGTGTAGGGGACACAAGCCCGTGATGCCCTGGAGGTGCCCAATTGTTGACCCCGCACCGATAACGCTGCCCCTCACAATCGACCAGAGTATGTCAACAAAAAGTTCTTCGCAGACCACGCAGGCACATTGGATTGTCCTCGACTGTTGCATGCTGTACACTTAATCACATCGTTTTGCAATTCCACCTACTAATCACACGAACTGGCACATATCACTCTCACCCGGCGCCACGATGACGACCCTCAACCCCGAACCCAGCACATCCACGCCACCACCACCGCTGCGCATCCTCGTAATCAACCCCAACACCTCCCACCACATGACGGAGGCGCTCCGACCGGTGGTCGACTCCCTAGCCCTTCCCTCCGCAAAATACGCGTTCTTCACGTCCCCCGCGCCGGGCATTCCGAGCATCAACTCCCCCGCCGACGCCGCCGAGTCCGCGAAGATCTGTCTCCCGCATCTCATCCCCCTGCTCGAGCATCACGACTGTTTCCTCGTGGCGTGCTATAGTCAACACCCGCTGGTCTCGCTGTTGAAGAGCGAGTGCGCCAAGTTGAGACGGGGAGGCGACCACGGCCACGGTGAAGCTGGAGCTGGAGTTGGAGGAGCCCGGCCGAGGAAATACGTCACCGGCATCTTTGAAGCCAGTGTGCTTGCGTGTCTGTCCTTGATTGATCCAAGCGACGCGGGCGTTGACGCCGAAGCACCGCCCGCGTTCGGGATCGTCTCGACGGGCAAGATCTGGGAAACCGCGCTGCAAAAGGCGGTGGAGGAGTTTGTCGGCGTCGATCCCACCACGGCCCCGACGTCCCGGTCGCGGTTCGTCGGCTGCGAGACCACCGGCCTGAACGCCAGCGAGTTGCACGATCTCGACCCGGCGGAGGTGCGGGCCAAGATGATGGACGCGACGAAGCGGCTCCTAACACGGCGTGGGCAGAGCAGCGGCGGCGGCAGCAGCAGCAGCGCAGAGGATGAGGTCTCGGTCTCTAGAGTCCAGGCCATTTGTCTGGGCTGTGCGGGGATGGTCGGGCTGGACGACGCGGTGAGGACAGCGTGTGTGGAAGAGCTGGGCCCTGAGAGGGGAAACGACGTATACATTGTCGATGGCGTCAAGGCCGGGGTGGGCCTGTTGTATGGTCTTGCTAGGGGGCGGTTCTGAGGAATGGAGACAGACCCCCCGCTGTACTTACTACTGTAATATACTAAGGAGTTATCTTTTTATTCTAGAGCAGCACCTGCAGCGTTTTGTCCCAGAGAGCAGACTTGGGAGCTGTATCGAACGTTATCTCTAGCTTCGACGGTGGGTGTGGGTGCGGGTGTGGGTTTTTGAGATTTCAGATTGAAAAGTCTCAGTCCACAAGTCCATATTCACTGCTCTCAGAAACGAAGTGGCAAGAAGGAGAAGGAGAAGGAGAAGGAGAAGGAGAAGGAGAAGGAGAAGGAGAAGGAGAAGGAGAAGGAGAAGGAGAAGAAGAAGGAGTCACAGATGAGTTGGCGGCGACATGGGCCACACGAGCACCTCCCTGTACCTACCAAAGATCACCACCACACCCGAGGCAGCGACGCCCTCGTATACTCTGTACCGTATTACAGCGTTAGACGGCTTCGATACGATGTAACATGCCCTCTCGCAGGCCTCGGAAGACAGGGTCGCGGAAGGAAAGCAGGTAGATGTAGATTGTCACGGAAGGGAAAAGCAACTATCGGAAACAACACATCGTGCGCATTGCTACCGACTTTAACTTCATATACTATCTGCATATCAAACGAGTGACAAGAGTTGGGCAAAATCACCAAGAAAAAAAAAATCAATCTGTGCAGTCGGTCGAGGAGTTGCCACCCGCGCACACACACCCACCGCTCGAGAGCCACCAAAAGAGGTCGACGAGAACAAGAGGAGACCCCCATATTGGTTTTCGCCGCCGCAATGCAAGAAAAAAGCAGTCTAGCCACCCGTCGCACGAAAAGCCCGAAAGGTAAACTGAGTCCTGCTGTTTTCTTGCACATCGCCACCGCCCTCCCTCATCTCCAGCACATCAACAGCCCTGTTAGGGTTTGTCCGGGGGGTAGTCTCTTATCAATTTGATTCGGGGCTTAGAACAGCTTGTGCTCGAGCGTCATGTCAGACTCGGGCTGCAAGCCGACACAGGCACGGAAGATGTTGGTCAGGGCGCTGCGTTGCTTGGCAAGGGCGTTGACGACGGGGGTGCCGGGCGGGGTGAGCGGGGCCTGGGGTTATCAATGTTAGAACAAAATCTTTACCGTGGAGCGAGAAAAAAAAAAAGGCTCGACTTACCTTCAACATGTAGCTGAGAATGCTGAGCACGCTGTGAAAGCCCTTGAAGTCGGCGGCACTCTCGGACTTCCACTGGATGCGGGTCATCATCTCGGTGACGAGCACGAGGTCGATGATCAACGGCGAAGCCAGCAGCGAGTCCTCGCAGACGTTGAAAATGCTGATGGTCTGATGGCCGCCCATGAAGATCTGGGCGTAGTACTCGTCCAGGGCGCGCTTGTTGTCCCCCACGGCGGGCATGTACTTGATGACGACGGTGTGGTCTGGATGCTCGTCCTTGGCGTACAGCACACTGTTGGCGGCGACCATGTCGTCCACGACGTTGGACTTGGAAATCTCCTTGGAGCGGAACTGCTTCTGGGAGCTCAAGTTCTTGCCGTCATTGTTGCCGAGGTGGTTGTAGCTGGCGATGGACGTCAACTTGATGCCGGCGTTGATCAGGAAGTCGACGAGCGCGGACTTCATCTTGGTCTGGCCGGACTTGAAGTCGTCGCCGCCGATGAATGCATCGTGCTTCTCCGCCAGTTGGATGGCGCCGGGCACGAAGGTATTTTGAGGCGACCCGTTGATGAAGGCCGTCTTTTCCAGAATGCACGCCACGGAGAAGACTGTCGAGGGGGACACTTCCTCGTGCCCTTCCTCGATGGCCTTCAACAGGTTGTCGGCCGTGTCGTTGACGCCGGGAATGATGTCCGCGTAGCGCTCCGTATTGGCCGTCCAGAGAACAATCACCTTGTCGAGGTTGTGCTCGGCTTTGAAGCTCCTGCGTCCAGTTAGTACAAGAAGCACATGCACGTGACAGGGCCGGGTATTGACTGTCGTACCTGATGTCAGTCCGGATCTGTTCCACATGGGCCATGGACGCCTTGTTGCCGGGAAGAACGTTATCTGCACGGTCTTCCTGGTTGGCCGCAATGAAGTCGGGATAGTAGATGCTTGGCAGAGGCTTCATGAGAGACATTTCCTTGTAAACCAGAGCTTTCAATGTCGGTTCCAGAACCTGGGCACGATCCATAGCCGCGGCAATGTTCATGCTGCTGATGTCCCAACCTCCAACCACAATGTCGTTGGGATGGACCATGGGCAAGACATCGTGAAACGGAATGTTGACCTCTTCGTTGGTCGCTGCGTCGCTTCCGAGCTTGATGGTCGAGCCCATAATCACAGAGCCGTAGTAGTTGGCAGCCTGGCGACCTTCCTTGGTGTCCCAAACGAGTCCACGTCGGTTGGCAATGATTCCAGCAGTGACGGTGGAGCCGTTGTTGCCGCCCCAGCCGACCAGCATCATGCCAACCTTGGGAACTTTCCGATCCACCTGGAAGTCATAGGTGGTTTCCTTTGGGGTTGCCGTGATTTTCCCGTCGGCAGACTTGGTGACGGCGGTGGTCCGGTAGACATATTTGCTCTTGATGTGGTCGTCCGTGTAGACCACGTTGGGAGAGTCGACCGTGAAGAGTTCCTTGGGCGGCTGAGCCGAGTCGAGGGTGGGGTGGGCGCTATACCCGTTCATGGAGCCGACGCCTATTTCCGCGTGTGGTGCCATATTGACTGGAGGAGTTTGGCCGAATGAAGACTTGAAGATTGAGCGGATTCCGAGAAAAGGCGTTTATCGGGTCTTGTATGAGTCCGATGCTCCTCCGGGAGGGGAAGAGCGTCGGCTGCCGTTGAACGGGTGATGGGACCTTAAAAGGGTTCAAAACGTCAGTTACAAGTTCCGAGGCGGTCTGCAGGGGGGGCAATGAAGATGATGGGAATCAAATCTCAACGAGACCAGTGGTACAGCCGTCGACTGGACAGGCCATTTTCAAGATCAGAAGGACCCTCGAGACGATGGACACCCACGGTTGGCCGCATGGCAACACAACTAATCACCATGTTTGAAAGTCGCCAGGTACACGCAACTGGAGAGGTGAATGCAAGAGCAGGGACATCATGCAGGTACCGGGGCTGCAAAGCCGGCCCCAGACAGAACACCACACGCACAATGGCGATCGGGTGCAATGCAATGTAGGACGAGATCTCAGATACGGGAGTACTTACGAGGGCAACAGATTGGAAAACGTCTTGGCGGTTGGACGGATCACTCGGAAGTGATCCTCTGCTGAAGGAAAGAGGCAGCGGGGAACAATCACAGCCGGGCGGTGATCGGGCACGGGTTCGAACAGATCTCTGAGGTGTCGTTTGTGGGTTGAACCTGATGAAGAGAGACTGATAACACACGGGAGAAATGTACGTCTCTTTGTACCCATGCAGCCCGGATTTCAATTTGTGTGGTGGAGTGGGTGACTAATGAGAATTCTCGCCTCTGGGCCTCCCCCAAGCGCTTAGGCAAGGCTAGGGATGCTAAGGGCCCGCCGAGGGCAGCCTAGCCTTAGCCTCGCCCTTGACCGCCTCGGACAACTCATCATTATTCCATCACGATAACAATTCATGTGGACTTTGTAATGCTTATTGCGTGGTGAATGCCGAACGAACTATGTCTCTTGGCCGCATCGAGGCGATCAGAGGAAACGATTGCTCCAGCCCTTATCGATGTGTGACAGTGCTACGAGGAACTGCCGCCCGAGCATCTGCGTTGTCGCTGGATCGCATGTCCCTCTTCCTTCGTCCGATATCCCACCACAAGTCTCGTTTGCGCGCACTGCCCATGTCAGCGTCAGCGCGATGTCCGACTCGATGAATCAATCAACTGCGCGACCGAAGCATGTGCATTTCGACCGCATGAGACGTGTAGAGCGCGCCGTGACCAGTGTGGTCCGGAGCCACTGTATGTATCTTGGGACGTTTGCTCCACCTCCAATCAAGCGTGGGAGAGTCTGAGAGTCTCACCTCACACCATCCGTTCCTCTCCGAATCGAGTTTCGATATCCGGCTGGATTCCAGTCGAGCAGCCGCTCAGAAGGCGTGCTCCAAACTCTCGCTGGCTTCACGAACCAGATCCGCTCATGTTATTCCTCGGGTCACGCGCGCTTTCAGCCCAATTTCCAATCTCCACGCCTAGGTACGGTTTGAAGCGTGACCGCCGTATCTGCATCCGCTCAAGCCCTCAGGTGCCCAAAGACTTTCTTGTTCCCCTACTTCGTATCCCGTCTTCATCTGCTGTCCTCATGGAAGATGATTCCGTGTGAGACAATTCTGGGAACCACACCTTGGTCGTCAAAGCAAGCTTCGGCCCATCTGATCCGTTTCCGATGCCTGTCATTTCAGAGTTGACAATCTTTTGCCTGTCTCGGGTCTCGTGCACTTCGCTGATTGCTCGCTTACAACGCCCACCGTTAGCGACCATGTGCATGCCGTGTAACCATCATGCAATCAACGGCGCAGATAGACAAGCGCCGGTCTGCATTCGGGAAGGATTTGGCATGCTGACACAGCCAATAGAGTACACACGATGCAAGCATATGGTTCACTGAGTTTGCAATAGGCATGCACATTATGTTTATGGTCATACGTATCTTGTTGATCCTCGTCCGGTTAACCGGATAGATAGATCGACGGTACTCGTAATGGTGTCAAATTATCCGTTCAAATCGGCCCACAAATGCTTATGTGTCACCCGAGCGAAATGCCGCCGATCAACTTGTGCCGTGAACGAAGTCGAAATAATGTCTTGCGCAAATCCGAAGAGTTGGTACCCTATCCCGACGCTCGCCAGCGAAATCTGAGACCTCTGTACCGTCCACACGCCCCTGTCGCGGCGCGTCAATTCATACCGTATCTATGCTTGTCGTAAATTAATCCATGGTCATAAGTCTGGTCGTTCTTCGCTCGGGAAAGTTCCTGCCCTTCACGAGTCCGGGGTCTCCACTGGAGATGTATTCTCGAACCAAGGGGCTCGGACGGCTGGGTGCGTTATGGTGCGACTTTGGCGAGCTTGCAAGTCTGAATGCGTCTCGCTCACAGTACACCTTGCCAGAAAGCTCAAAGTAATCGTGATCCAGTCGAATTTTGCAGGTCGTACATTTCAAGCAGCCCGGATGGTGCTTCTCCTTTCCTCGGCCCGCCACATTGGCTGTTTCCATGTATAATCCTTCAATCCCTTTCCCGCACGTAGCACACAGAGAATTCTCCAGCTCATGATAGTGGTGCGCGCAGTACGGGTGATCGTTGTGGACGTAGAACTCGGCCGTGGGAAATGCAGATTTGCAAGTTTGACAAACGAAGCAGTCCTTGTGGTAGCGACCCGTAAGTCGCCCGTCTGCACTTGACACCGACTTCTGTCCGACCAGGATGAGCTGAGCACAGCCACGGCATACACCCTTGTTCGGCACCGACAAGTTGGCTTTGTTGCGCGTTGATGGCCGAACCTCCGGAGCCTGAGCTGGTTCTGGACTTGTCTCGGGCTCCACGTGAATCGAGGGCAATGAATCGAGAGAACCTTGTGGGTGATGCGCCGAGTCAGGGATTGGAGACAAGCGACCTTCCTGAAATAGAGGATCGGTGGGCGAGTCGGGTGGTAGCTCTGGTAGCTTTGGTCTTAGCGGCGCAGGTACATCGACATTGCCGGATTTGATCAGGGTAGAGTCTGGCGAGATAAATGGTTCAATCGGCATTGGATCCACATGAGGTGCAGTCGACCTAGAGCTTGTTGTACGCTCAGTAAAGCCGATCGAACCATAAGAGGAGGCCGAGTCGATGGAAACACGACGGAGAGCCTCAATCAGCCCAGATCCTTCAGGACCGGAGGGACTCTCGGACGTTTCGAAAAGCTCTGGCGATTGCGTTACGTCGAGGTCGGAAGGTAGTACCTGTCCTGACCTCTTCGATGGGTCAATCACAGACTCAACAACCACGACTGGTGGAGCAACAGTGGTGGGTTCAGGTGCCATCCCTTCGAGTGCTTTCAACGATTCTTCATGGACAGGTGATGGCTCCGGTCCCCTTGAAGGTGAAGTTGCCAGAGGAGAGGCTTCTGCTGTAAAGAATGAACGGTCACTACCCGGACTGAGCATACTTTGGCCTGCAATACTCTTATCAAACGAGTCTGGTTCATCGCTGAGAGCCTGGCGTACAACATCTCGGCGAGAAGTGGCGGATTGGGACCGACGTCGACTGAATAGTCTACCCAGGCTTCGCCCAAAGCTACCACTTGGCGAGGGCTGTGGTGCCGTAGAAGACTTGGCCAATGGAGCAATATCCGGGTTGCTCAAGATCGGAGGAGGTCTCTTTGATTTGTAGGCTGGCTCGGTGTCGGCTCGAGCACGCTCAGTCAGCCACGACTCGACAGGGGGTGATTCAGATTTGCTGGATATAGTACCACCAAAGTCAAATGTGCCGAGACCGGGATCTAACCTCGCATCGTCAGGAGGCTTTGGTTGCGTGTTTGCTGTCGACGATTGAAGTGGTATGCTGATAGCCGGCAAAGGCTCCGTGGTCGGAGGTGGAATTGATACAGGCAAATGGACGTCTGGCAGCTTCGCAGCATTCGCTTGATGACTCTCCAACTTGATCTCATTGCTCAAAGGACTCGTGGGTCGGGACTGCTTCAACGTCGGCAAGCTATCACTCGACTTTGTGCCAGAAGTATTGGAAGATCCTTCTCTTGTGAGTGGAGGACGCCTGCTGCCTTGTGTTGCGCCTTTGCGGCCTTCCCGAGATCTGGATCTCTTTGCGTCGCTGCGCTCCGTCGCAGATCTGTCTCTTCTTCGCGTTGTTGGGGCTCTAGCAGGCAAAGGGAACGGAGGAAAGGCGCAATCTAGATTAGTGAGCTCTGGGGAAGGCGGTCTTCGAGGTCCAGGTATCGATCCTTTGCGCACCGCTGGCCAGGGAGACCTTGGGCCGGAGCCTGCGCTCACAGGAGAGATCATGGAATTATGACCGCTGCTCGCAGGGGTGAGTTCGCCTTGATATGTCGGAGCTCGAACTAGGCATTTGTCAGTGTCTCCTTCCAGCGATGAGCATCAGTGACTTACAGCCCACAGACGGATCAATCTTCGGTAGGAGCGGTCGCTGTGATCGCATGCTTCGCAAGCTGTTCGACGAATCTGTTCGTGGAGGTGGCGGAGGCATGATTGAAGCTGAGCTGTCGTTTAGTTGATTCTGTAAGAATGGATCCGCGCAATGGAATTTACCTGGTGGAGGCGTTGATGCGCACTGATGCTCGGCCAGACCCGACATCAGGACGTCCCTTCCGCAGCTCGAACATTTGATAATTGGCAAGGTGCCTGGATTCTTTGCGGGTTCTTCCATTCTTCCCTCACAATCCTTTGCTCCTGCGTAATCCGTCTCCCTTCCTTACCAAATCCTTCGCGGGTCAGGTATCAGCAGCACATGATAGTAGACACCTGCTTGAGTTTCCGAGTTTTCGAGGTCGAGATGCAGAGTTGGGTCAGTGGCTGAACAAATATCTCGTATCCAGTTATCTAGAGTTTGGGAGACATGGTTTGGAGGGAATATGGCTGTGATAAAACGATAGGCCCCGGGCCAGAACAACTAAGCCGCCGGTAAGCAAAAGCCAGGGTATGTTAAAGTGCTCGACCAGACGAGATGACCAGCGACGAAGGAGCACCGTGGTGTACGTAGCCGCCCAGCCATTTTCGTGCAAGTCGCCGTGAATCTGCAGACTGGGGGCACTGTATGGCTGGGGTAGGAGATGAGGCTTTCGCAAAGTTCGAGACTAGAGTGATTGAACGGTGGAGATGAAGCCCCGGCGTCGATCAAAGACAGCAGTTGAGTCCACTTGGCTTGCCGTTGGCTTATCAAGCGCAGTTTAGCTCTGATATCTGACAAGGGGAACTGCAGGCCATAGCACTGCGCACTTGTGCAGGTTTAGAGTCTTGCGCACATGCTCACCGACAAAGCTCGAAAGCGTACCTGGCAATGTCTTTGTGGTACATACACTTACACATTGACGAGCTTTTAGGTCGTCGGAGACCTTCACGCGAAGGACATGCGTACGCGGCACCCATACCAGCACCAGTAATCTCACTTGTTGTACACAATTCACAGAGGTTGGATCTCAGTAACGAAATTAGAGTGTGTGTGTCTTACCCATATTTTCAGCGGTCGTCATCTTGAACGGGCTGCACACCCTACCAGATGGGGACTAGACCACCGCCACTTTCACAGGGGTTCCAGGGGTGGATGAGCACTGCAAAGGTGAGGGAGCAATAAGGTTACTTCTACAGGCGCCTGAGTCGCAGGCTGAGAATTCTCCGAGAAGAAAGGACATTGCACAGGAATCGACAGCGGCATGTCAGTGTTCTGTCCGTCAGCTAGCATATTACTCGTAGACACCCGTGGGACATCAGGACAAAGGTCCACGAGGACTGGCAGCAATGAGTGGTTTTTTGGACGAAATTGGCATGGAAACGATTTTCTCGTCGAAGAATGGGCATGCGACTGATAACTGGCACGACCGGATAGGCGTCAAGCCTTGGTTAGGCTAGCCCTTAATCCGCCGAGCTAAACGCGCCGAAAGCCACCGCGCCGCCGTGCAGAGACGCCTGCCGAGCTCCTCGACCTTGTCTTTCTCCTGATCCTGCTTTCCCTTTTTGATTGTGCAAAGACCAATCACAGAGCCTGGTGGATAGACCAACCGGCTGCTCATTTCCTTCTGCGAGTGGCCTGTCCCAATGGAACTTTGAGAACTGCCATCTTCCTTGGGCCTGACTTCGAGAAGTCTGCAAAGAAGGCTCTCGGACTCGGCGGCAAGCAAATTTGAACTTCCCAGGGACTCGTCACGGGGTACCGCGACATCATGTCTCTTGCAACGACAAAAACCCAAGCCAAATTCAAGTCGTTACGGGGCTAGACCGTAGAGGGTCTTAGCCAGGCGAGAATCAGATGAATGATCCGTAACGCAACGAAGCTAGGGATCAAGGCAGTGACCAGGACCGTCCCGGTGTCGACATCTCTCACCGCTGATCATTTTCCATCTGTGCACGAACGGCAGATCAGTGCTCATCTCCCGCTTGTGATAACGAGGACAAGTCTTCCATATTCGGCTGCGCACCATCGCAAATGGGCAGAATCCCATGACCATCCACGCTGATTCTTGCAGAATTGAGCACGGTATCAGAGCACCTTTCTTACAGCGGATCGTTGCAGTGGGCCGTCGCCACCTACAATTTTCCGAGCGAACAAAGTACTGACTGCGTACTACGTGGTAGAATTCTTGCAGCGTTCCAGTGGTTATGAGACAAGGATTGCAAGTACAACAGGGCCTCGTTCATTCGCATCGTCCTTCATTTGGCCCAGCCAGTGGTCTCACATCAGAGTCGTTGCGTACAACCTTCAACATTTGGCATTAGTTAATAGGCGGACTCCACCAAATCCACCGTAACCGGATCGTCTCTCCCCCCCGAATCATTTTATGCAAGAAAGTACGTCCATCACCAAACCAGCAGCAACAGACAACGTCTCACGTTAGTACAATTCTGGAGTCCGCGATTTCACTTTGCGGGGGCCTCACTGCCGGTGTGTCCCGCAGAAGCTCATGCCATTCTTTTGAGCCCATGTAACGTCCTCGGATCGGCACCTGCTTTCGGACTTCAAAAACCCTCAGGGCAAGGATGCCAAATGGGTGACTGGTCATCCTGGCAGCTGTGCTTCCAATTCCACCACCTTCAGCATCTTCACACCGCCAACCTTGACCTTGCTGAGATCAGGCTCGTACGGCTCCTCCTCAACGTCAGGATAAGGTCCCATCGGTGTGATAGCCTTGGGGTTGATATCCCAATGGCTCTTGGTATAATTCTCCTTAATATGCTTGAAATCTGTCGTCTCTTTGAACCCCTTAACATTCCAGTACAGATTTTTCAACCAGTTGTTCAACTGCGGGTAATCATGCCTGATGGTCCCCAAGTTGCACTTGAAATGCTGAACATACACCGTATCAAAGCGAATGATTGTTGCATAAGCGCGAATGTCCACCTCTGTGAGCTCTTTCCCGAGAATGTACGGCCCACCATTGCTGGCCAGCAGTTTCTCGAGCTTGTTGAGCGCGGCAAAGACACGAGGCACGTTCTGATCGTACGTTTCCTGGTCGGGGGCGAAGCCGGCTTTGTACACACCAGTGTTAAGATCTCTCTGCATCCATCCGCTAACCTCGTCGATGTCCTCCCTCAAATGCTCCGGATATAGCATCACCGTGGCGTACTCTTCGGGCAACAGCGTATTGAAAGCAACTTGCAGATTTCGCAGGAGTTCTGTGCTCTCGTTATTAACGATCGTGCCGATTTCCCGGTCCCAGAGGACAGGCACCGAGTATCGTCCTTTGTACTCGGGGTCGGCTTTGAAATACACCTCGTGGAGGTACTTGCTTCCGAACAAGTGGTCGACAGTTGCGTGGGGATACTCGTCATTCGAGCTTGGAAACTGCCACCCCGGCCAGCCATGTTCATCACCTTTGGGGTATGGTTTCACGATGGAAATGTCGATGATGTCTGTGAGACCTTTCAGGTGCCGAACCAGGTTAGCTCGATGCGCAAACGGGCAGAACAACCCGATATACAGGTGATATCTGCCTCTCTGTGGGGGGAATGGCCCGTCGGGCGTTATTTGTCCATGCCACGATTGTGCAGAGCCGACGAGATGCTCGGCTACTGTGCTCGGGGACGGTCGTCCTGGAGCGATTTCACTCGTTGAGGCCATCGTCGACGATATCTGGCGTGGTATGTTCTGGTTGGATGACGATATGAGCTGACTTGCTAGCAACTGTAGGCGTCTCATGGATGTACGTCCCACCAGCGGATATATACCAAGCGATGGCGAGGGTATCGGAACACTGAAGCATACGAGTTTCAGATGACAAAATGGAGAGCGCAACAATTCCGTGCCATTCTTACGGATGACGTCAATTTGTTTACACTTGCACCACCACCGACCACCTGCGGTAGCTTCAAGTTGTTGTTTCGAGGATGCTTCAGACGCCTTTTAGTTGGAAATACATTTGCCTGTTGAGAAGTGACTTGACTTGCAGTCTGTCATTTTTGACACAGAAAAGCTCCCTTGCTTTGGCCCGGTGTTAATTGTAAGCTGTCTCAGCCCACGACCCGGCGCCGCCCTGCATTCGAAGCCCTTCGTCTCCCATGCTCCTGAGCGAGCTCAAGACGAGCACTATGATTTGACATCAGACTTGGCCTTCTCCTTCAGTTTCTGTCCCTCCTCAACCTTTTGGGACAGCACCTTCTTGACATCTTCAATTGCACTTTTGATCAGCTTCTCCGCTTCCTGACCATGCTTCTCGCTCAGTTCCTGCAACTGTTGCAACTTGGGTCCAATCTCCGTCCCACCGGGAATCATCTGCAAAAACTGCTCGATGCCACCGCCAGCACTGTCCGAAGCCTTCTGTGCCTGGTCTCGAACGAATTTCTGCAGGTCGTCTGTGTTACCTGATTGTGTCGCCTCTTGCACCTTCTGCCACAACTGGCCCAGATCCCCTCGAAGTAGTTTCCCCTTGTTCTCTTCAAAGAGCCTCTTCAACTCTGGTTGCTTGTCCAGCAGTGGCTTGGCCTGTTCTAGCCCTTTCTGCCATGCCTGATCGCCATACTGTTGCACTTGTTGAGTCTTCTCTTGTATCAATTGTTGGAGCTTTTGGGCTGTCGAGACGCTGACGCCACCGGCTAGAATATTACGGGCTTGATTCCATGTGTCGTCCACCACCTTTTTAGCTTCAGGGCCGTACTGCTCGCCCATCTGTTGTAGCTGCTGGAATCGTCCGCCGAACTGTTCTTTCAGCTGCGGATGGTTGTCAATGATTTCCTGCCCAGCACTGCCTGCGAGCTTGCCGATACGCTTAAAGGTATCTTGTAGAATGTCCCAAGCTTGCGCTGCTGCCTCCATGCTGAATCCTTTGTTGGTGGCATCTTTGAGTTGACGGTAGGTGTCATTGATGATCTGATTGACCTCGTCTCCATGGCTTCTCTGGATTGTTTCGATATCCTGGAAGGCTGAGTCAACGTACTTGCTGGCTCCCGGGATCAGCCTTGTGTAGCTTTGCACCGTCTCTTTCAGCCATTGGACTGCTTGACTAGGCTCTGGTGCGTTTTCCGTGGTTTTCCTGAATGCACTCTCAACATAGGACTTTGTTGAGTGCACGCTGTTGACTGCAGCTTTCGCGCCCGAGTACGAATACCACGTGTAACCTAGCAGGAAGGCAAAGGCACCGCCAGCCAGTCCACCTACGAGGGCGTGGCTTGAGCCAGAGGGTGCGCCTGTGCTGGCGTTGGTCGGAGCTGTAGATTGGAATCTGACGTTGCGAGGTTGCAGGGATTGGGAAGGCTGACAAGGTTTGAGTGCTCGAGACGAGCGTAGAGCTGCTCTTGGTGTTCTTGCAATCATCGTGCCGAAGTCGTGGAGCAAAGCAGGAAAAGGCAAAGAACTAACTCACTAATAGCTCAAGAGCTACAGGCAAGGCGAATGTAAGAGCAGAAGAATAAACAAAATTGAGAACTTTGCCTGTTGGCTGGGGAGCTCAAGTGAATTCGCAGCAACAGTGACGCAGCTGCCTCATTCTTTCCAGACAGAATTCCTCGCGTGCATTTCATTGGTAGGACGTCAAGTCCAGCAGAAGAGGAGGACAAGACGTCATCTTCAACCGAGGGACGTCACGTCGGACGTTTCGAGACGGCGGCCACCGATCCTCGGTCGCTCTGGTCATACGGTGACTGCATCTGGTGGATATGTTCACAGTTGTTTTCAGCGAACCAGTTACAAGAGGTGCGAAGATGAGATTCTTGTGCTGCTGTTATGAATGCAAGGAACCAGGCACCACCAGACAAACTTCCCCGTTCCCCAGATTACTCGTGCAAGCGAGGAGCTCTGAGTGGTCGACATGGAGACGCCTATCTCGCCCGAAAATCACATTTAGGCTAAGCTTATTTCATCCTTGCAAATAAGAGCCTCGTCAACTCCCTGATTGTACGAGTACCGTGAGAATTCAGACAAGTACGGAGTACTCGTGCAGTGGACTGTGGTCAGCTGTGAACTTCCGTTACTTCTACCCTTAAGATTGTGCCGTCGCCGGTGCTTTTCGTTGCCGGTTGCCCGTGCACATTATCTCGGATGTGATTGATGGTCTGCAAGTACCTAACACTGGAGACACATCGCAAGCAACTCTCTCACTATTGATCGAACAGTATTCAATTCATTCTGCATCGTCACCTAGCTGTTCGTGAGATGCGGGTGGTCTGATCAGCATGTGGCCGCTGTATATGCTGGTGATCTCTTCCAAGCTCCTCCTCGTTTCTATCATATACCTTAAATCAGTTCGAGTTCCCGAGGATGCCATCGCAGAACTCCACAGATAATGACGGAGCTGCCAATGCACATTGTGGCCGTGAGCAAACTTTAGCCCTCGGAGAGGAAATAACTCCTTGCATCCTCACTAAAGTTTTGTCAATAACAGAACTTTGGAGCACGAATCGCTGGATGAATTTATGAGGTAGAGCCTCACCTGTGCACCTCCGAATCGTGTCCGCAGCGCTACGTCATCGTCTGAAAACCTCCCAGTCAGCTACTACGAGTAGTTACATGCCAGAGGCTGCATAGTGCTCGTCGTACAGTTTGTAGATCCGTCAATCCATCAGCACCTCAATTACTTGCGACCAGGCTTTCATTTTTCGCATCCGTGTGTGTCTCTGTTTGCATACGCAACCATGGTTCCTAGAGCTTGCATGCGGTCTGTTCAAAGGGCAACGACCTACGTCCGTGCCACTGTGACCTTTCCATCAAGCAGAACAATAGCTTGCCCATCCCACTCAACACAAACGAAAGGCCTCCGATCCGCAACATCTATACTATCATCGCCCTTCCACACTTCACCCTTCCGCCCGGCTCAGTCTCCCACAGCCGATGCACTAATGGAAAACCTCAACGAGCTATATGCCACAGCCCGCGACGAATTCGAGATTGCGGCCGAAGAAACCGAGAAGAAAACAGTGTATGCGGCCGATGATCGCGAAGCCGCGGCCGATGCTTTGAATTCGCTGAGAGAGGCGTTTGATAAGGCGCTGAGGGAGACGAGTCCGGAGGTAGGAAAGGAGATCCAGGGGAGGGTTGGCTCGAGAATACGGGAGTTGGAGAACGCGGTCAAGGCGATGGAGGAGATGGCGATGGAGGATTGAGAAGGGAAAGAGCGGGATGATACATGGATTGCGCTGGAGGATTCGCGCCGCAAACGCGACAAGCGGGATGTCAATCCAGGTTGATGAGGGCGCCTGTGCATCTATCGAAGGCAATCACTCCACTCCTCAAGAGATACAGGGCGTCTAGAGATGGGATGGGGCTTGGCCAGGCGAAACAGCTAGAGATATGACACGGAGGAGCAGTATGCGTTGCCGGCATATACGCCGTGTTCATACGATGCATGGTACGAAAGAAAGCGAGCATTTAAACTAGCCTAATGCCGCGTACGGAGAAGCATTCTTGAGTCATGTTATTCTCTCGATCTGGCACAGACACATCTGATTGTCCGTACGCCATGCAAAGCTTTTCTTATGCTTTCCCATGCAACCTTGAAATCATCTCCAGGCCATCTTCATCTTCACGGCTTCGATCGCTTAGTATCTCTTTCCTTCCCGCAGGACGTCACCATACTCCTCGAGGGGACTTCTAATGAGCTTGGTCTCCTTCCACAAGTTCGGAGTCAAGAAGCCGTATGAGTTGCTGACAGCCACAAAGGTCGCCTTCAGGGTGTTCTCCAACGTCTTGGTACTTCCAGCTGATGAAGTGTATGCATCCTGCACGCCAGCCAACTGCAACAATCTCTTGACGGCGGGGGAAGCGACGAGACCAGTACCCCGAGGTGCAGGGATCAATCGGACAGTGACTGAGCCGCATTTGCCGGACTCCTTGGTGGGGAGCGAGTGTGGTTCACCAAGGTTGGTACCCCAGTAGCCTCGTCGAATAGGTAGAACGGAGAGTTTGGCGATGATGATAGCGGCGCGGATGGCAGTCGCGACTTCCTTGGAGGTCTTGATCCCGAGTCCGACGTGGCCTTCGCTGTCGCCGATAACCACGATGGCCTTGAATCGGGTGCGTTGACCGGCTCGAGTCTGCTTTTGGACGGGTTTGATCTGTAGAAAATTCCCTGTTAGACCAGGTGCTCTGTACGAGGATCGCCCTTGTCCGGATTCCGAGGATAACTCAGCTCACCTTCATGACCTCGTCCTTGAGCTTGGGCAAGAACCAATCGACAATCTGGTATTCCTTGATGGGCAGAGAGTGCAGGTAGATTTGTTCCATGCTCTGAATTTTGCCCGCCTTGACGAGACGGCCGAGCTTGGTAACGGGTTGCCATTCCTTCTCGTCTGATTTCGGGCCACCGCGGCGGGGTCCTCGTCGTCCTCGACGGTCACCTCGTCCTCTGTCTCCACGACCTCGGTCACCGAAGCCGCCGCGTCCACGGGGAGCGTCAGCCATGTTGTGTGATTGCGCGGATGAGGGAAGTCAAATTGTGGTGCGCAAGTTGCTGGTTGAGCGGCTGCTTAAACTGACAGGTTCGGTCAATCGCAGCCAAAAGTTTGGGCGAGATACTGCCAAGGATTGTGGGAATTTGTGGGCTATACCCTATTGGGAAGACACGGGTACGGGTTCAAACTGGCAATCTCTCCGCTCAAGCCAATGACGCAGTGTCAAACTGAAAGGCGGACGAGGGTTTCATACAAAGGACGATCGTTGATATCTCTGCCGGTTCTGAGATAAACTTAAGCAATTGTTCACACTCAGCGTTTAATTGTTATGCTCGCCCCATAATCAAATCAACATCTCGAGAGCCATACCAGAGGAGCGAAGGGAAAATGCCTATACGCTGGTACGCCATGATATGCCATTTAATAGTCCCTCCGGGCTGACTGTCAAATAGGTACCAAGCGAAGCTGGCGAAGCGGCCGCTGTTGACTCAGGCTGTCACTACCGCTGTAACGTGATGCCACTTGGGGACTCCACGAGCATTGACTGACTGAGGAAGTTCCTTTTCGGCGCTGGTGACACGCTTGCCCAACAGGCCGTCGAGAAGAAAGGCTTCAAAAAGCATGACCTTGCCCGGACAGCTCGAATGTGCACGTACGGTGGCTGTAAGTATTGGCATCGATGCTGCAGAACTACGTTGACCGTCGCAGTGGTGTTTGGACCGGCAGCAACCAAGTGGTACGGCTTCTTGCAGAAAAACATCAATCTGAAGTCACATAATGCAACAATAGCAGCTCGAGTGTTGGCAGATCAGACGGTGTTCGCGACGTGCAACCTCGCATTTTTCCTTTCGACAATGTCGGTGTTGGAAGGGACCGATCCTAAGGAGAAGCTTGCGAAGAGCTACCTTCCTGGGCTCAAGGCGAACTGGGCGATTTGGCCCGCTGTTCAGGCCGTGAACTTCAAATTGGTACCCTTGGAACATCGGGTATTGGTCGTCAACATCGTCAGTTTGGGCTGGAACTGCTTCTTGAGTTACTTGAATAGCTCGTGACTGGGGGCCACGGAATAGCTTGACACTGGTATTTGCAACCAATTCATCATGGTTGAATTGGGCCGGATAGACCAAGAAACATTCGCAGCATTCTAGCCGCAATTAGGTCTATTTCAATCGGATGTTTAATCACATGAAGGAGAAGATGCAGAACAACTGAGTCGAGCCGAAGGGAGCCGCGAGTGAACATTCCATGAGGGGCTAACCGGATCTGGTCGTGGATTTTTGTTCACTGCGGAAAGTGAACTGCAGAAACGATCGTGCATTTGAAATAATCTACAATTTGACCTCATCCTTGCCGTCTCCCATAGTCTCAAGGAGTTGTTTTCATTAGTCCTTCACTGAGAAGATCTACATTGGGCAATTGCGCAGGAGTGTAGTTACTGGTGGAAGCGCCTACCTGACCGTGGTCGCCACACCTCGCTTCTCTTCACAAACAACCTCAACTTTTACAGTTGCTCATCCTTCAAGCCCGCCTTCCTGCTCTTTCGCATAACATATTCTACTTTCGTTGGGCAGGCTCAAGCGAAGCAACGAGAATCCCTCAAGATCTTCCTCGACAATGGCCGAAGTCGAAGTCCCTCAGCCCGTTCCAGGACCGGTTTCGAATGAAAACGCCGCACCATCCTCTGACGAGATCAAGACGGTCTTCCATGATGTGAACAATTTCAACGTCAAACATCCTCTTCTGAACAGCTGGAGTCTGTGGGTTAGTGAGAACCTCGTTGCAAGATTTTACTCCTGCTGACTTTACGGGGTGACAGTTCACGAAGCCACCCTCATCCAAAGGCGACAACTGGAACGACCTGCTGAAGGAAGTCATCACGTTCGACACTGTTGAAGAGTTCTGGGGCGTCTACGTATGTCTACAGTACTACTGTCAATTGCGTCGTCTAATTGATTCGCAGAACAACATTACGGCAACCTCCGATCTTGCAGTCAAGTCCGATTACCATCTGTTTAAGCGAAACGTACGGCCTGAGTGGGAAGACCCGCAGAACAAGCACGGCGGCAAATGGTCATACACGTTCAAGGACAAGAAGTCTGTCAACATTGACGAGCTGTGGCTGCATACACAGTTGGCTGCGATTGGCGAGACTCTCGAAGATGAGGGAGACAACGAGATCATGGGTGTGGTCGTCAATGTGAGAAAGAGTTTCTATCGAATTGGTCTATGGACTCGCACGACGGGAAAGGGGCCTCAGGCACAGGAGGTTCTTAAGAAGATTGGCGCCAGATTCAAACAGGTTCTCCAGATCCCCGACAACGATCAGGTCGAGTTCAGTGGCCACAGTGACGCCGCGCACGCAGGCAGCACACGCGCGAAGACGAAGTATACAGTCTAAGGGTGGAAGTTTGGGGTGTTGCATCGAGACGCTTGTGGTTACGACATATTCCTTAAGCCTGGTTGATCAGAGACGAGGTCTCAACGGCGTTCTTTATGGGATGCAAAACGGTCATCATACGAGACAGTATACCCTGCACGTTTTTGATGACATGGGCATTGCGGAGGAGCAGGTGCTGAAGTTATTCGGACATACAAGCCTGCTTTGATACATCGACAATAGTTTTACTGGTCGATAGCTCGTGACGGCTGGGACAATCCAGCCATTCACTCCTGTAAAATATCGAAAGAGAGCAGTGATATTTGAAGCACATACGCAGATGCACTCCGGCGGCCTATTGTCCTGCTGCTTGAGTCCACGGTTGAGCGAATTATCTGCCGTGACAAGTCGCGGCCTTTGCCTTTTAGATTGCAACGTGCGGGTGGCGACCAGATGGATAGCATGTACTTAAGCCCGCGTTTCCCCAGACTTCTGCGCCTCCTTCCAACTTATCTCTCTGAATCTCGCAGAGAGCTATGTCCCTGTAATCTGCCTCGCGTTCCCGCAACGCGAGTTCTCGGATCCCACTTACCGTCCTCGAATGCGTGTCGTGTGACGGGGTTCGGACAAGTGGAACAATGCCTCAGCAGAACTAACGCTCCCAGTGATCAGCTGGCTTCTTCCCTATCGCACAACATTCAAGTCGCACTCAGCGCGCAGGACGTTCCGAAGGCCCAAAAGTTCCGCTCATTTAGCTGAGGACAAAAGTTACCAAAGGGCTCCTGCCGAGCAGACGCCAGCATGTCGGCCAGCTTCGGGCAGAACCTGACACGATGAGCATTGCTAACCACGCTTGGTCCTTAGCGTTTCTGAGGCTCGAATCGCGCAATGTCGTTGGATGATATGAAAACCACCACGCCGAAAGCGTAACCGGTGACCAGGATGTGGTTGCTTGCTCCTTGCTGGCTGGATTCTGACGTCCTTTTCAGCTGATTGGAGCACAGCCCGCCTCTCTCACGTTTTCTCCAAAGAAAGCTCAGCAGACCACGAGTTGCGTTCGAGATTCCCGAAGCATGTTGCAGTCTCAATGCACAAGGTCTATCAATCTACTGTCTCTAACATGCCCCTCTTCCCGGAAGATGCTGCGCTGGCACAAATCATGCAATCGCCCCCCTCTGCTACCCCTCGGACCCATGATATCTGTCCACCGTCCGTCGCTTCAATGCGAGATATAGCACACTCGTGCCGCTCATGCAAGAAGACGGACAGCACTATCCGCATTGCATGCAAGTAGAGCCGGTCCGTGTTCAGGGTCGCAGCTTCTCGAGGTTGTTGATATACCCTGCCTCAGATCGCCTAGTTGCCTTATTCTCTTCCATCCTTTCACTCCTGCCTCCACCGAGCTGCCCAAATCACCTTGCAAGCTCGCCTCACTTGCTGCTTCCCAGGCATAATCCTGCCTCTTGGTCTGGGCAAGTTCGACCGCCCAGCAAACGAAGCGATTGATCGAAATTCATCAGTTGATATTTCGCCTGACCGCAGATGGGGCGTCCTCGTCGGCGGACTGGCTACCTCGCTGGCACCTTCGCCCCCCCGCCCATTATACCCAACCAGCATCAGGGTCAGCGGCGCTTGTCCTCGTCACAACTCTTACAGCAGCAATCACCGTTGCCACAATTTACCATTCCCATCCGTCAGCCGATTTCACAGGTTGAATCGCAGTACCGGGCGTTCTCAAATGTTGAGCCGCCCTACACACCGTCTACGACAGAGGCTATAAGCCCGGTGACAAGCCGAGCAACCCTTTCGCCCGGCTCGACCTCGGCTGCTTCTAGCTATACTGTAGCTCTGGAACATGTCCGTCATATGTCACCAGAGGCAGCTACTCCCACGAGCTCGACGGCAAGTGTGTCAAAGCGCCAATGTCTTCACCGTTCAGACGATGCCAATGAACAGTTCTTGTACCCGACAGATTTCAGACTTGATAATCCACCAGCTCCGGAGTATCCGATGACAGGTGAAACCTCTTCCCCCCAATGAGCCCACTGGACCTCAGACTAACTCATCACACAGAGGGACTGTTGGGCATCGAAAGTCGTGCCCTGTTGCATGAAGCATCGCATCATCTCTACCAAAGTCCTCAATTCATCACCTCGCAGGATCCGTCGCCGACCGAAAATCAGAGATATCCTGGCACGACCGGACCATGGAGTACCTACCCTCTGCGTTGCGAGGATCAATACATCAGTATGGAAGAAGGCCCGCCTCTTTCCGTGGAATTTATTCAAGGGACTTCCCGTTCGCTTCAAGGGCGCGAAAAGGGAGGTGGAAGGATCGGTCCCTTGAGTCAAGTCCAAAGGCAACAGGCCAGCGATGTTCGAAAGCGCGGAGCTTGCCTGCGCTGTACAATAATGAGGGAGAAGGTATGTTACACAGATCTCTGCGACCATTGCTGACTGTTGCAAGTGTGATTGCAGCTACCCCTGTACAACCTGCAAGACGAAGGAACGACGAAAATGTCCGAAAAACTGTATCCCCAAAGATCTGGACTGGGCCGCCCGCCGAACTAGTTTGTTCCCAGGTATGTATACAACACTGGGCAGCTTGCAAGTTGCTGACGAAGTAGACGAGTTGACGTGTCGTTTACGGAATGACAACCTGCTCCAGCACTTGGCTAGCTCTTCGTTTATCCTGTCACATCGCCCACAATTTACTGTTGCCCTGGATTTGCATATCAACATCCCCTTGTACGTTGTGGTCAAAGAATTCTGTCCGCTTCAGTCAGCTCTGGAGGTGCGCCATGCATTCCAAACTATCCCGGACTCGAATGGTACAAGGTCCTATGGAAGGCAATGGTACTGGAATCCGCCTATCGTTATGCTCATTGGGAAGGGCAAGTCAGATGAGATCGTCGTCCGTGTGCAAAAAAACATCTGCGACATATTTGAACAGCTGCTGGATGATCCCGTGAAGTACAGAGCCTGGACGACAGAGTACTTCGAAGATCCAGAAGAGGACTTTCAGACAACCATCCTCGGCTTCCTTGGAACCTACTACAGAAAGGACATCAAGGAACATGCGATCCTCAAGACGGCGCTGAGACTGCTATGGTTCGAGTATCTACTCCTGAATAAGTTCACCATACCTCCCGAAGCAGTGGGACATCTCGAGGACCATCTTGAATCGAGGCGACCTGTTGGAGCGCATAAAGACATCCAAGTCATCCCAGAGACCATCAACCGCTTCCTCAAGGCTATCATCCTACCGATGGCTGAAAAGGCTGCGGAACAGCTGACCAAGAACCTCCATGACATGCTGTTCAAGATGGCTGTGACTCAGAAACTGTCGAAGGCGAACGCCGACCTGGCTCTCTGCTTGCTTTTCGGCTTGATGATCTTCCTTGGGCGGACTCACAATGCTCTGCTCCTTCTCGCGCAGACCCCTACTGCAGAGATCGGTGAGGTCTATACCGCTGCAGCTGCCGAGGCCAAGATTCGCGACATGGAAGACAAAGTCAGCGACTACTTTCTGGATTTTCACAAGTACACCTTGAGCAGAAAGTCCTCCAAGTCAGCGAAAAACTCCACCGATGCCAATTCTGCTTTCGAGAGGCATGCGAGGGAGTTTGGGCTGGTAGAACGACTACACAAGGAGATCGAAGAGGAATATGGTAAGCTTGATGCTTGCTCCTCGAACCCACGACTCTGGTCTGACCACGTCGCAGAGTGCGAAAGGCCTACTAGTCTGAAGGTTAGTGGGTTTCAAGTGGATACGTTTCGATACATGAATGTGCGTCGATTATGTTGGAAGGTATTTAGAAACGTCGAGGATTCGTGTTAGCACACAATGGTAGAGGGTTGAGCTGTTGCCTCAAAAATCAAATACCTTTCAAGCCTCATTCGGGTGCTCCTTCGTACCTGGGTGCCCCTCTTTCTGTTCTGGGCTCATGGCTAGACCCCGCAGCTCCAGCACTTGTACTTGTCTTTTCTGCCTGGCGCCTTTGGAAAAAGCGCGAAGCTCTCGTGCAGACTCTTCCCTTGACTACGGATACATCATGGATCGGGTTGGCTTTTATAAAGGTATGATGGCAGGTGGGCGGCACAAGCAAAGAAGATGTTCAATGTCATGGCAGGATGGTCTTTTCTCTTGCCTGAGGTAGAAGGGAAGATGAAACGATCGTTGTTGCACCTTGCCTTGCAGGCTTTAGGACACACCCAACTTTCACTTCACCATTATCAGTACAGTGCCTCCCTCACTTGAAAGATTTCTTAGTCAGTTTACCAGTGACCGTTCATTCTCCGACTCCAACCACTATATACCAAGTACCTCGTACCTTTGGACATGACAACTGCTCCGCTTCGTTCCGTGGAATAAATTCAGGTACTCCAATTGAATGCCGCCCCCTGTACTCGTATCAAGCCAGGTATCGCGGCTTCATGCCTGGTGTTACAAATCTCTGACGTCAGCGAGGAATTGTGCAGCCCAGCCCCTCCCCAAAATTCTATCGAGCTTCCAAATATCCGAAATTGCCCTTCTTTCAAAAACCATTCCAATGCATCAATGATTCCTTCCGTCTATTGCAAAAGTCTATTGATACAAAGCATGCCCGTAACCCGTATCTCTGATAACACATTGTTCTCTCCCGAGCACCCCTGCCCATATGTGAAGAAGGGATGCGTGCGTGAACGCGATTGCGGTCAAACTTGTCACACTGTTATTCGATGTTAGAAGGTTCCTTGCCAGTCGTAAGATCAGAAAAGATGTACCTCTTTCTTTCGTTCCCGCTTCATTCCTGCTGTCATGGCTCTTCCGTGCCTCAAGAGCACGTCAGTGCCAGCCTGCAGCTTTTTGTCAGTCTTTCACCATCGGGTGGAGGATCGTTGGAGAGACTCTTACCGCCAGTGGGCTTGGTGGGGCGTGGTGGTGGACGAGTTGGTCTGCTCGACGGCGGTAGGGTCTGTTGCGAGTTGTCGTTGACCGCGTGCCAACCTACGGACCGTTAGCTAAACTGTCGACAACAAGACGCGTTAGGGAACATACCGCCGGTAGGTTTTCCAGTTCCAGGCTTTGGATCACGAGGTGGCTTCTTGTAGGCCGACATGTTGGATGAGCTGTTGCTGCTTAGGGTCTGGCAAGTTGGGATACTGTCGGTATCGGCGTCGGTGTCGATGTCGAAACTGGCGTTCGAAGTCTTGCTGTTGGTAGATGGCGTCCTTGGGTTGAGCTGAGAGTTTTGGCGATGAGATCAAGGATGGTTGTTCAAGGGGAGAGGCCAGGTGATGAGGGTGAACAATGAAGATCCGGAAGGAGGCAGAAGAGGAATATTTTATTCAGACCTTGGGACCGGCCACCCAAGCAGGGTGGGTCAGAGCGCCAAGGGTGTTGAGGCGATGAAACCAGAGTACCTCACACCCTGTGGCCAGAAGTGAGGCAAGATGCACGGAACAGGGCAGTGTCGTCAGGACGAGGAAGGTTCTCGTTCGAACCCGAAGCATGTGTTTACGCAATCACAAGAGCGTTTTCAAGCATTGAGGTTCCGAAAGTACAGGGCGGGGACGAAGGCAGCGGGCAGGCAAACTCGGGGTGGCGAAACACGGACAATGATGAAACCAACAGGTAAGTAAGCAAGTCGAGACCGTCACATGTGATCCGGGAGGGACGAGGAGCACGCGGAAGGCAGCAGCAGGCAATGGCAGAAGCGTCTGGCAGTTTCAACTGTGGGGGGAACATTGCAGTCAGCAAGCATGGCGAAAGGGTTGTTAGTTGTGGGCAAAAGAGGGATTTGAAGCAAAAGTTGACCGGAGTTTCGGGAGGAAATGGTGTCAATCACACCAGGGCAGATTTGGCCAGGGCATTGACGACAGGTACGGCTTGATTAGCTTGAATGGAATTGGCAGGGCTGGACGCCATCTGAACATGAACTGAGAGGCCGTTGAAGCAGACGAGGTTGCCAGGAGTGAATGTGCGTGGGCCCAGAAAACCAGACGTCAGGCAGGGTAAATTGGCGGTAGCGGAATCTTGCTGGGAAGCTAAGATCCCGTCAATATCCACAGGAACACCAGTGAAGGAAGGGCAAAGGTGTCAAACGGCGAAAAGAGAGGCTAAGCGCTAGGCTCCAAGGCTCCAAGGTTGTGGCCTACACTTCAAATATTCGGCGTCAAGCGAAAACACAGGAAGAGAGGGGCAATCGGTGGCGTATCAGAGCATCGAAGCCATGGTAAGGCTCTTGACCGCAGCAATCAACTGCGCCATGCGAGTGGATTGAGGATGCTTGCCGGTCAAATTGACTGTTAATTGGTATCGTTGGGCGACAAGGCTGAAGAATGGAGGTACAGTGACAGCGACACGAAAACAATTTCCGATGACTCACGACCGACCACACAGTAATTACAACTCACGATTGGGCAA
This sequence comes from Phialophora chinensis, assembly GCA_016109575.1. Lineage (NCBI taxonomy): Eukaryota > Fungi > Ascomycota > Eurotiomycetes > Chaetothyriales > Herpotrichiellaceae > Phialophora > Phialophora chinensis. The sequence continues at coordinate 1,128,740 of JADWPU010000004.1, read as the reverse complement.
AAGAGAATTCATTCCGGGATGAAGTGCACAGCCGCGTCAGTGCCACGGACATGACAGAGGGCAAGAAAGGAAGCCTACACAAGGCAACAAAACGACTGACTGAAGTGCCTGTTAGGCTTTCATCGGGCTGACCAGTGTGGTTCGCATAAATCGTTTGGTGAGGTCAGAGTGCCGCAAATGGGCAGCTGAAAGGCGGAGTCGACCAGACCTTTTGGGGAAACACACTAGAAGGGCGCTAGAAGACTCGCACGCTGTGCCAGCGACGCGAAGCAACGCAGGTTTAGCCGCCCATCGACGAGCAACCCTTGGCCGTTTCTCGCGGAAGCATGCGTCCGGGATTCTAGCGTGAACTTTCGAAGTGTCTTGCACAACGGTGGGATGGTGATGGGATGGGTGGCTTAGACCCGAACGGCTCACCGGCCTGGGGGCTGATTCAGATAACGGCACAGACTGCCGCATCTCTCGTTTGTGTTGGACGGAGTACTTGTGCTTCGTAGCTAAGCGAGATTGAGTAACCTTCTAGAAGATGCGTACCGTAGCAACCAAACGCTGAATGGTCGCTCTGTGATAGAAGCAGGAGAAGGAGGGACGGGGGTGCGTACACCATGCAACTAGGACACAAGGCTAACTATCTATAGCAACCAGGGTAACGGCAAGCTCGGCCTCTGGTCAGTGTGATGTGATAGCAAGTAATCACTGTCAAATGAGACTCGCGTGCCTGGATCACAGAGACGCATCATATCTCCTGCGAGGGGGGCGGGTGGTGGTGGTGGTGCGTGCGTCACAGATCCGGGATGGGGCATTGTGTTGCTGTGCAAGGTCCAAGGGGCGGGACATGCAGCTAATTCTAGCGGGGTTGCTACTGAGCAGTTGACGAGACGCAAAGGAGTGGATTTGGTCAAAGTGGTCAGTCAGATGACCGTGCCTTGATAGTTCGTATGCACGGGACTTAAGTATCAACCTGTAGAGAGAGAGAACGAGAGATACGAGTTATGGGCCAGCAAGGCATCGCTGCATAGGGCTGTCGGTCCAGGGAAGGAGCGGGCGCTGGAAACTCAAATTCGGAGCAGAGTTGCAAATGCAACAAAGGCGAAAGATAAAGTAAGTCCGTTTGTATTGCAGTTGCGCTACGGCAAGACGGCCCACGACGATGACAACAACAACGGGGCCTGAGGAAGCAACAGGGACGAAGATGAATGACGCGATGGCGATGACACAATGGACCACGTGGTTTGAACTTCAAACTGGCCCAAACTCGCCAGAGGAGGGATCGGCTCTTCAACGGTCACCTGCAAGCAACTCGCACTTTGAGGTATGCTACTGCGGAGACGATTCGGGGTGATATGGCGCGAACAATGGAGACAATCCTCGAGCCTTAGACTGGTAAATGACTGACGATGGGCTTGCAGAGGGACGAGCTAGCTTTCCGGCAATCTGACCTTGTCACGCGCATCGATAATCCTCGAAATCAAACTTCCTCTGCGTACGCAACACCGCCCCCCTGCCTCCGGATGGACTTGCTTGTGTCCAGTGAGGGACGGAGGGAGGAGGAATCCGTGTGAGCGTGCTTGAGCAGGAGCGTCACAACCCTGCAGTAAACAATTCAATTCTGCAAGCGCTTCGGCTGAGCGAGGATTCAGGATTCAGGATTCAGCTTCCTAGTGCCATGTCCTTGCGCACCCTTCCAGAACCCAGCCTAGAAGGAGTCTGAGACGAACGGTTCCAGCGCCTCAGCGCCTCAACGGGCACCAAAAATTCAGCCACATTCATTACTTGCACCCATACGAGGTACCAACAAATGCCCCGCCACCAGCCGATAACGCCCGAGCCGTTAGAAGTGAAGCAATCAATTATCTACCGTCACTTTACCGGGGCGGAGTACGTACCTCGTCGTGTGTTCGGCGCCCAACCGCACCTCTGCGAGAAGCTCTTGAGGGGATTTTTAGCCAATGCAGGAATGCATGCATGCCTGGGAGCCTGAAGAACAGAGCCTCCCCGCTTGAACTTTCTTGAAGGAGATGGTCCGAGCGACTGTACTCGTTCTAGATCGCTGGGCTTGGGGCTTTGGTCACGGGCCAGCCATGAGTCACGGGTCTCCAGGCACAAGGAGAGCCCACTGATAGGGACCTCGGCGTGCGCAGTTCCAAGTACAGTACCGAGTACCACCTGTAGGAATTACTAAACACCCGCACTGTGTACGTACTGGAGGCAGTAGGCAAGAGGCAGTACCTTGCAGTAATTGAACCCAACGAGGCGCATGTACCGGGCACGGGCGCCTTAAACTTACAGCTTCTCCAAAGCGCAGGGGGTGTCGTTACTGAGCCATCTTTCTCACCTGCCCTGCTCAATCCTATACGACCGAAAGGCGAGAATTCGTATTGGTTCCACCTTGGACTGCGTGAGGGATGGGTGGGTGGATGGTGCAGTAATCCCTATTTGACCTGTCTTTGCCTTTGCTTGCCTCACCTCGCCTGTGCCTCCGGGGACGCAATCCCCCCCCTCCCCCTCTTCGCCTCATTGGAAGTGAGGCCCAGAGGCAGCCAGAGACTTGACAATACGCTTACAGTCGATACTATACGATGCGCGTCGGATGGAGTGGACGTTGACTGTGAGACTGTGCCTGAACCTGAACCTGGGGGCGTACATGCACACACCCACGCAGAGATTCACAGAGATACAGACCGACACGAACTCGGTGATATTCTGTATTGCGTATTCTTCCCTCCTTCCCTCGACGCCTCCTTACCTGGATGGCGACCCGGTGGAAAAAGCAACAAGTTATATAGACTGCATACGGCGCGTTGTGCATACAATGTACTTGACCCGTTCACGGCGCGGACATGATTTTCCCTTTCAGACAGCGCCGCCCGGGCATCCAAGATACATACCTACATACAACAGGCAAGCAGACGTACGTTTCGCGTCTTGGAGGTCTTATGGGGGCGATGTTCCAAAAGGGCGTATGTAAAGCACTTCTCGCATCTCACGTCTCACGTCTCCGGCCTCATGCCTCATGCCTCACATCTTTCGTCGAGTCGTCGCTTACAAGTCTAACAAAGGTATTCTTTGTATCGATGGCTGTTTCGGTCCCAACAAAAACCGTACTCGGATGGTTATTTCGGGGAGGGTATCCGTCCTCCCGTTCGGTTGAGCAGACACTGGGGGTCCATAGGGTGATGGGATCTCAGGCTCGTGAATTTGCTACAGTAAAGGCAGGCCGTCCACAGCTTGGTTCTAGCATGTCTTCATCCCTCGCCCGCGGTAGCTCTCCGCACACTTCCCTCGCTTGCTACTCAACCTCAGCGCCCGCCTCCCCAGCTTCGGGGTCAGGAACCTCATCCAAGGGTTGAACCTTCCTCTTCTTCTTCTTTTTCTTCTTCTTCACAGCATCTTCCTCATCAGGAGCACGCTCTTCACCCTCAATCTCAACCTTGGGCTTGGTTCTCTTTTTCTTCCGTTTCACCACCGTCCCTTCCATATCCACGCCCTCGCCCATCACAGTCCGCTGTCGTTCCTGCTCGCGCTGCATCTCAAGCCTTTTCTTCTCCACTTCCCTCAATGCCATTTGCATTTCGAGTTCTTCCGCCTCTCGACGGAGGATTTCGGACTCGGTGTCGGCCGGCCCTCCGGCTTCCAGACTTAAGGTCTGGAGCGTGGAAGAGTCGACCGTGAGGAGTGAGCGAGTTGGACGGCTTATGGAACGTGACTGGCTTTGGCTCTGATTCCGAAGATGGGTAGATGGACTGAGAGAGCGAGGCCGCTGCATCTGATTGAGCAAGGATAGGCTGGGTGTGCTAGAGAAGGACTGGGAGGTAGGCGTACTTGTGTCGAGGGTCTCATCTGCCGCAACGACGAAGCGGCGGACGGGCTTCTTTGGGCGGGTTTTGCGGTCTTGCGCCTCAGCTCCGGTGTGGGCGGCTGTGCTTTGAGAATGGTCGATCTGTAGGTCGATGATCGGGATAGAGTCGACGTCGAGTTCGTCGTCTGCGTTGGATTTGCTGATGACGTCGTGGAGCTGAGAGTCTGCATCCCCTGGGGGAGCGATATAGAAGGGATCGTCCTTGTTACGGGCCATCCGTTCTGCTTTGCGTCGCGCTTTGGTGGCAGGTGACTCAGGAGCAGATTGGTACGAGAGTGGTTCTTTTTCGGCAGCTGCCGCGTCGATGTACGAGGCGGCGGTTTGAGGTTGTAGTGAGGTGAGTGCCTGTACGGGTTCGCGCTCGTGGTAGAAAGAGTGGAAGGCGTCATCATCTTCATCATCGTCATCCGCGATCTGGGAGGCTTGCAAAATGGACGATAGGTTGGGGTTGATGGGTTCGTCGAGGTCGAGGTCTTCGGGTAGAGGGACTTTCCTCTGCGCTGCTGCTGCCACCGGGTTCAATTCCACGCTTGTGAAGAGATTGGGGATTGCAGAGGTCAGGAGCAGTGGCGCTTGATGGCTGCCTCCACCTTGTGCAGAAAGAGCCTCAGAGGCAAGTCGAAGCAGTTCGAGGAACTCGACGCTCCTTTCCTGCACTTCGAGGTTGGGGTGCGATGACAATTTCTCTAGGAATTCCGTGGTTCTCGCAAGCAACAGCGACATGGTGCTCCCCCTCGAAAGATTCCATTCTTGACCAGCTGCTGTGGCAATCTGTGCGATGATCTTGGGAATGGCTTGCACGATTATCGCCAAAGTTGGCCAGACGAAGTTCGTTGAAGACTCGTGTATCAGAGAGTTGAGAACTTCGTAAGGGTTGGATAGGTACATGGCAAACTCTCCGCATATCCAGGCCGCCGACTTGATGACAGGCCCTTGTCCCGTACCGTGCTTAGGATAGGCAATGGTTCGGTTGGACAATAGGACCAGGGTCTCGGCAGCCTTGGTTGTCTCTGGTCGTAGTTCTTTTACCCTGACCGCGATATCGCGAAGCTGGCCTCCAACGCGAGCTCCGATCGAAGCCTCGTCATCAAGCGGAGACCTTGCCGAACCCATGTCCGTGTCGGCCGGAAGATGTCTGACGAGATGCACTAGAATCTCAATGTACCATTCAAAGTCGGTGATGTTGGCATAGATGTTGTGGGAGCACATGTCGAGAATCCTGCTGATGATTTCATGCCGATACTCGTCCGGCAAGGGAACGTTTTCTGATCCTCGTTTATCCGGGACAAGCCTCTGCTCCATGTCTGTCTGCTCTTCCTCCGCGTGCCCGTTGGCCGCGTCAGTGGCTGTTGCTGACCCTGCAAGCTGTTTCATAAGCCGATTAACGACAGCTTGTATATTGTCGCTATTGACCATGCCTGACACCAGTTCCAATGCCTGCATTTTGATAGATATGTCTGGATCGTCCAGACATCCCATGATTACGTCCTGTTGCATTGCAACCAGAGCTGGATGCGAAGTCACGATCTTGTTGAACGCGAGCAAGGCAACATATTTCAGGTTCGGGTCGCCATCAAGCACAATCATGCCCCGCAGCTTCGATATGCATAAATCAGCCACCTCCTCCACGTCTACTCCGCTTTCAGTGCCATCCAGGATGCCACCTTGGATGATTCCACTGATGCACTCGTAGAGTAGGGACATTGCTGTAGTCTCTTGGATCAGTTTGGTGAGCGGCCGTACCAGTTTCTTGACCAGTCTCGGTTCCAGTGGTGTCAGGACTGCAAACAATTTGATGATCTTGATGCCCATCCAGTTGTTCTTCTGTGCGAGTAGGAGATCGAACAGTCTGGGTGCCAAAGGCAGGAAGTCTTGCGGCCTCCGCCAACCCAGTTCACAGACAACATTGACTGTCGCGGCCGTAACACTGCTGTCTTCCTGTTCGTCCAAAAGGCGTTCCTTAATTTTCGGCCATGCCACTCTGAGCGTTTCAGGATATACCAGCGCCAGTCTGTATAATGTGACAATGGTCTTCTTTCGCACCGCGGGTTGCGAATGTGACAATCGTGGCAGGAGCTCTGTGAGAATGGAAAGAGCCAGAGAAGACGTCACAATATGTGGAAGCGTGACTAGTGGCAGAGAGAGTACCGGTATAGAGGGAGAAGTGAGATCTTTCTTCAACAGGTTTTCAGCAAGCATGAGAACCTCCATCTCAGGTCGAAAACTCTGAACAGCGGCCAAATACCCAACCCGCTTCTGGACCGGCTTGGGAGAGGCCATCACTTCCAGGACATTGAAGGCGGCCCAAGTCATATCGTATCCGAACATTTCCAGGTAGATGAGCTTGAGCAGGGCGGTGGCCTTGAGATCCAGATCCTGGGAACGAATCTCATTCCGGCACTCTTTGAGAGCGCCCTGGATGTATTCTGCCTCATTGCCCTTATGGCCGCGCAGGCCACGGATGAGGTCGACGAGCGACTTCTCGAACATTTTGGGAAGATTGGATCAGGGCGTCATAAGGAAAGCGTGGTCAATATCTCGTTACAAATCCCCAATGGCATCATCTCTCACGCGACACGGTGTCGGCAGGCGGTGCGGGCTGGGGGGTTGTTGGCAGACTCGCATCGACAAAGCATGCTGCAAATGTTTTCAATGCCCCAGTTGTCGTATTGGCTTGGCTTGAATACCGTAAAGTGATAGCAAAAGCAAGGCACCAGGAAGCGATGATTCCTTGAGAATTGTGGAAGTCGAGGGACAAAATTGCTCTAGTTGCCATTTGCTCCTCCGAATATTTAATGCCAAGACTACGGCCGAGCATCAGCTTCAAGGCTGCAACTGTCCGCGACAGCTGCCGTCCTGAACATCCCATGCAAAGGGAATAAGAACCATCATTCTACACCCGTTCTTCTGCGTGGAAATCGTCAATCACTGCCGACTACGTGTGCGTTGGCCCCAGTTCGGAGCGTCGTCCAACGTAAACGGCAAAAGCAATGGCGACCGTCACAGCCAAAGGCCCTGCCTCTGATCCGGCCTCCGCGCTACAGATAGCGCAGGGCGCTGCATCGGTACTTGAGAAGTCGTCCTCTGTCAGTACAACGTTTCCTGCGTCTATGTTCAACACGGCAGACTCCACCGAGCTCTGGGACGACCTAGAGCAACTCCTCTTTGCATGCCTACGGACAGGTGACGACGAATCTGCTTTCTTGTGCGTCGAGAAGCTGAGCCAGAGGTTCGGCGCGACGAATGAAAGAGTAATGGCTTTACGAGGCCTGTACCAGGAGGCTACTGCACCAGACGAAGCGGCTGGGCGCAAGATACTGGAAGACTATGCCAAAATATTAATGGAGAATCCGATGAACGTGCCCATTCACAAACGACGGATTGCCCTGATGCGAAGCTTGGGGAGGCCGCAGGATGCCATAACAGACTTGGTGCAGTTTGTTGACTCCTTCCCTACGGACATGGAAGCGTGGTGCGAACTGAGTGACCTGTATCATTCTCAAGCATGCATCTCGCAAGCAATCTTCTGTTTGGAGGAAGCCCTCATCATTGCTCCTAATGCGTGGAACCTTCATGCACGACTTGGCGAGTTGGAATACCTGGCAAGTCTGTCAACGACGGAGAGCGCCGACGTTCAGAAACACCTGTCGCAGGCAATCCAGCGGTTCAGTCGCAGCATTGAACTTTGTGACGACTATCTGCGGGGGTTCTACGGGCTCAAGTTGGCCGCAGATAAGCTTCTCCGGACGAACACGACATCAAAGGGGAACACCGGCCCGGCGATATCCCCAGAAAAGCTGCAGAAATTGAGTCAGCTGGCCACATCCAAACTGGAAGCTATCATAAAGGACCGCACTGCGCGCAGATCGTCTGGCGCGGAATCGCCTGAAGTCATTGCAGCCCGGGAGTTGTTGAACAGATCCAAGGGTTGACCACGTACGCAATTCTGGGGACTTTGGAGCAACCGCTGGCGAAAGCCTTTTCTCCGAATGAAACGGCATCGAGACCGCCACCTGCGTGGGAATCTGAATTGTCATCTGAATAAGAGGTCGACGGTGCAAAAGTTCCTGCAGAAGACTGACCGGTCGGGGAGGAAACCACGGTTCGTGGAAGATCATGTCAGATGCGGGCGTTTCCGCTAGCATTTAGCGTGATGCGAGGTTGTGGGAGTTGGGCAGCATTTAGGCGCAAACCGACGTGGCATTCTTTCTGAGGATGCCTCAGTTGTCGCGACACCCAACCGCCCACGAATGAGGCTCGCAGCCAGTCAGCATCCGTGGGTCTCGCGCTCATGCCCTCCGTTTTAGAGTCACTGCAGCCTTGCCTTTCCGACAAACTAGCAACCACGAGGTGAAGATTCCGACAATTAGCCCGCTCCCAAGTTGAGGTTCTGTTGGGAAAATCACCGAACGAAAACTGCCATGGTCGGCTTGAGGCGAACAGGTCGGGTATCAGCCCAATCACCCTACCTCACGGAAGAGAATGCCCAGGTGGCGGACCGGGTCGTTGTGGTTTCATTCTATATAGAACGAGAATGCCATGATGGGTCAAAGGGGAGATCACCATCCGCTGCTGTCTTGATATCAACCCAATGTAGACCCATTTGCTCTCGGCTTGCACTTCTCATTGCCACGACACCTAGAATACCACTTCCCTTGCTTTCTACGTCTCCTTGTAAAGGAGCCCTCGATGTCTCAGAATCACAAATCCAATCGTAATCGAAGAAAGACAGCGCGGAAGAAGCGCTTACCACTACTCGATCCAACCCCTTACAGATTGCTTGCATCTTGAACAGAGTTTTCTGTGCGACACTGCGTCACCCAAGTACGCACAAAAGATCTGCGAGTTCTTGGAGTGACGCTCCTCTTGCTCACACCAACTCACTTCTCCTTTCAAGTTTTGACGGAGGCACGATTGTTTCTCATTGACTCTTACAGTCCTGATTGCTGTTAGCCGTCGTTGGCAAGCGCTGAAGCTCGGACACCTCGCGGAAGCAGCATTCACCGAAGGTCTCGTCGAGGCTCACCAGCTGGCGGCGGAGGTTGACCCTCGCTGGCCTCTCTCGAAGCCCGGAGCACTATCACCATTTCAACATTTCCCTGGGCCATCGACGCCAGATATATCGGCCTGTCGAGGAACAGTTGGCCAATTGCACCCCTTGGAATACCAAATCGATCTTGACGTCGACATCGATCGGGACTTACTGCGAGAGGGGATCGATTCGGACTTGCACGGGAAACTTCTTGGTGCCTGTTCTTATTATCGTCGTCGTCGACGGAAAGTTGAGGAAAGTCCAGGGAGCCAGAACCGGCGTTTGCCCCACCCTTGAACACGGCACACCTAACTGTACCCGCACGGCGCCTGCACCTGACGAATTGGGCGCCGTTAGTGGGTGAGCAATTGGGCATCAGTCTCCAAATTTGAATCCCCCTTTTGGGCCGACTGCACACCAGACATCAGGATTGAGCTGTCCACGCGCGCTCTCAACTCACCGTCTCCCCTCGCTTCAAACTGTCGTCAACAGTTGCTCCTGATCTGCGACCTCTCTTCAACTTCTTCCACAGTCCGCTCTCACCGGATCTACACGTCGCCATATTGCATCCTTCAATTATACGTTTCCGTTGTTGCGGCATCGTCTCGGCTCGACGCATATGCAACCCCTTGTGCCTCTGGCCGACCCTTCGTCCCTGTCCTCCCCACGGATCCACCTATTCGGAATTTCACGACGCACCACCTTCACGACACTATCACCACCAGTGGCGCACCTGAGGGCGGTCACCACCACCTCCGCTGCGCCGTTTTATTTCTGCCACCACCACCGGCTCTGAAGGTCGGATATCTCAGATACACTCTGGATCTGGCCTATTTGGATGGTCCCATTGCCTGAAGTCAGCCTTACACCTTGGTTCGGTTAGCATCCCTTGAAACTAACATTACCCTCAAGGCTATCTCGTTCAACCTCCCTCTGGGGCAGGTTGGACGCGGTAATCCCTTGACCTGACTCAGTCTCTCATGGGGTGGGTTGTTTCAGCAACATGTCTTCTGTCAATGCTAACTCATTGGCACACAGGTCTTCCAGTCGCGAGAGTCATACACATATTGACATTACTCACATCGCTCCCCGCTCCCCCTCCCTGGGCTCGCAAGACGACGAGCTTCACGAAAACGGTGTTCACGTTTCCGCCGGAGTCTCTCCTCAGTATTCAGTCATACATCCCACACAGAGTCAAAGTCAGAGTGGTTCTTCCTCGCACCAGGGCGACTTTGTCCATCTGCAATATCCGAATGAACTAGTCGAAGGCGATGGCTCAGATTCCCTGTCAAGAGTAGAGCACCGTGACCGGATACAACACTACGAATCTAGGTCCAATTCAGGACGACGTGAGGCGGCTCGCCGCCAGGAATCACTTCGTGCTCCAGCGCGTAGTCGGACGAGGGATTTGCAGGAATCCTCACCCACTGAGAGTGGAGACTCTACCGAGGAGTTTCTCAGGCAAGATCTGGACTCTCGACGAATGCCTCGTCCTCAATCTTATTATGGGCACAACGGGTATACAATTCACAGCAGCTCATCAGGCCATTCATACCCATATCCTCCTGTGCCACCACACGCAGGTCAAGTGGTAGCGCTTCAGCCACAAGCAATGGCTGTGCCATACCCTCCGCACTTTCCTCAGGGTCAGCCTGCACCATATCCTCCTCACGGCGCATTCCATCCGGGCGGCTTCAACCACCATGCTTCCTCCCAAGTCAGCGCCCCATACACCTCCTCCCCCTACGGGCCGCCTACAATCGTCAATTACGGTGCTCCGCCTCCTCCCCCAGGAAGCTATTTTCCAGGCCAATACCCGCCCCCCTTCAACCCACAGCAATATCCGTCACAGTACATGCAGTATCCTCAACCGATGCCGTCGCAGTTGCCATACCCATATCCCTATCCTCCCATTGCATCGTCCCCTCAGCCACCTGCTTCGGCAAGAACTTCGGCTGACAAGCTTGAAGCAAAGAGCGACGAGGATATTGTCAAACGTCTCCAAGCCATGATGAAAGAGGAACAGGCTGCCAAGGAAGCGGATGCTGCAGAGAGAGCGGCTGAGAAGGCTGCCGAAAAGGCGACTCTGGCAGCCAGCCTTGCCGAGCAAGAAGCTCGTTTCCGGGAACAGGCTCTTCGACAGGCCGAGGACAAAGCCCGACAAGACGCGCTACGGGCAGAAGAAGAGAAACGTATTCGAGATCAGGCTATTCTACAAGCTGCAGAAAAGGCTCGGGCGGACGCGGCAGCGGCAGCTGCTCGCGCCGAAGAGGAGCGGCGTATACGTGAAGACGCCATACGGGCTGCCGAGGAGAAGGCTCGTGCTGCTGTGGCCGCAGAAGCAGACCGCCGGGCACAAGAGCAGCGGATCAGAGAAGAGGCCAGGCTTGAGGCAATCCGAGCTTATGAAGAGCAGGTCCGCAAAGCCGCAGAGCAGGCTGCACGAGAGCAGCAAATTCGGAAAGAGGCAGCAGAAGCCGCCCTCAGAGCTGCTGCTGAAGAAGCCCAGGCGAAGGCCGAGAAAGCTGCGGCAGAAAAGAAGATCGCCGATGACGCTGCTGCCGCGGCAAAGACGGCAGCTGAACAAGAAGCGGCGGCGGCAGCCGCGGCGCTCAAAGAAGCGGCAAAAGCCGCCCAGGAGGCAGCAGAGGCTAAATTGAAGGAAGCCGAAGAGGCCGCGGCCAAGGCCAAAGCAGAGGCAGAGGAGGCTGAAAAGAAAGCCGCCGCTGCAGCTCCTCCTGAAAAGAAAGCACCAGTACGGTTCAAGGACGCGATTGGCCGCAACTACAACTTCCCCTGGGAACGGTGTTGCAAATGGAGGGTAAGTTGAACTGATCTTGCAAGTCGGATCGGAAACTAACATACGGAAGGATATGGAAGGTCTGATCAACCAAGCCTTTGCACATATCGAAAATCTAGCCGAACATGTCGTGAATGGTCGCTACGATTTAATCGGGCCTGACAAAGAAATCATCATGCCCAATTACTGGGAATCAACCGTCGAGCCCGATATGCACATCACGATGATGCTCTGGCCCATCCCAGAGCCCAAGCCGGTGGAGGAGGAACCGCCACCGCCTCCTGATGTGATACTTGATACGGACGGCATTCTGAATTTGGACGGAATCGATATCATAAATCCGCGAAGAGAGAGGAAGGGTATGTGAACTCTTATCTGTGCTACTCGTTTGAGCGTTGCTGACCTCTTTTCCTCAGCAGCTCCCAAGAAGAAAAAGCCAACCGGTCTCGCCGGCTGGATGCTGGGAGGAACCAGGGGGTCGCGGTCTTTAAAAGGTGATAAAAAGCCTGATGTGGCCGCTAAATCTCAGCACGGTGCCACCGAACAAGGTGCATGCATCGTTATGTGAGCGGTTTTTCTGATGTCGACATCGACGAAGTGTACAGACTGGGGGGAATTTTGTTCCGCAGAAAATTGTGGGAGATTGAAAAAAGAGGTGGAAGTTGGGCGGCAGTATCCATTGCTCATCCATTGCAGCATCATACGCCTGGATGACGACTACGACTACATCTCTCGGTTCTCTGCAGCAAATCACCAGTTGGCGACAGTTCACGACGTGGACCAAGGAGGCCCTCTCACATAGGCCACTTCAGGAGGCATGGCTTTATCCTCTCGAGAATTCGGGATCGGTTTTTCATGCCTCAGGGGACGAGTTCGTGGATGCTTTTCCTTTGTCATGTTGACGAATTATGAGGGTGTGCATTTAGCGGGGAGTTTTGAGAATACACGTGGGAGTGAGCGATTCGATGGCGAAGAGAGCTCATCTTGCAAGAGCGAGCGACATTTTGGATGTCGGTTGAGGCTACTAATGCTATCTGATTTGGCGTTGCTTGCTCGGCGCCTCATATGTGATACCCGGACCTGGTCGGCTGCCATAATTGGCCATGTTGCTCATCACCTTGGAAACAAAAGCCTATGTAGCAACAAGACTAAAACAATAGAAGATCTCAGAGACAGCTGCTCCTTTTTGCGTGGTTCTGAATGAGGTAAATGGTGACACGAACAGCGCAACATGTGGTGGCACCTCGTCGTTGTGGAAATCTCACTAAGCATATAGTCACGTGACCAGCTGAGACACCTCGCCCACCACACCTTCACTTGGGCCACCCGCCAGACGATCTCCGACAACGCGGTCAAGTTACTTCGGTATATTGCTGGTGCGATTCTCCTAGCGTCCGCGACACGCACAAGGCGGCGAACTGTCCAGTCCATCGCGGAAGGCCAAGCGAGAGAGTGAGCGCTTTTCAGACCACGACACCTACACCTTCGAATCGAGCCTCATCACGCGACCGGATTCCGCATTAAGTCAGCGCTCTCCCCTGCTGGGGGGTTGATACTTGTTCGGCCTAGCTATAGACAGAGGGTCCTGGCTACCTTGGCAATGAGGTCTCGATTGCGCATCATCCGATAACCTTCGACACGATGTCTATGCGGGTATTGATCCATGACTACCCACATCGGACAGTGGCGCTTGCCACGGATGAACATGTCCTGGTCTTTCGCCATTCCCATACTGCTTCCGAGAGTCATAGAAACTCGGTCTCTAGCTTGACGAGCCTACCACTGAGCAACGCCAGTCGACCGATCTCCACGCCTCGTTGCATGGTTGAATTCGGGGAGAAGTCTATCGTCAACCTCGAGCATTTCTATCCTCTCACTACTGCCCGAGGCACTCTGGGTCTCATCACTCTCAACAACGACGTGTTTCTATGCGTCATCACTGGTTCAGAAGAAGTTGCGACCGTGCGACCTGGGGAAACCGTACAGAAGATCTTCGCTGTCGAGTTTTGTAGGTAGTTTGCGCAATGAAGGCCTGAAGTGCTAACTTATACAAGACTGTCTCAATCGTGCGGACTATGACCATGCCCATGGTCCTTACCCCAATCCCTATCCTGGACAGGTTTTCCACTCGGACGACGTTGATTATACACAGGGTGATGATGTCTCTGAGCATCCTTTTCACGCGTTGAGGAAGCTTTTGAGCAATGGCAACTTCTACTATAGCACCGACTTTGATTTGACACGAAGATTACAAGACCGGTATGCTGGAAATGGTGATGTTAAGGGACAATCGAGGCTGACTCTTCCGTAGCGCCGAAGCGGATAGTACCATTGACATTTCCAGCTTCGACCAAGGCCTGCTCTGGAACTCATACATGATCGACCCGCTGATAAAGTTCCGAAGCAGACTTACCGACACTGAGCGAAACGCCCTGGACCACTCCCGGCTTCTCACTTCTGTCACACGAGGATTTGTCAAGAGTCTTGTTGTTCCACCTTCCTCGTCGCCCATTCGTGGTACAGTACCAGGGCATCCTACCACAATGACCATTATCTCAAGACTCTCGTCACGACGAGCTGGCACACGCTTCAACTCCCGCGGTATTGACGACGATGGCAACGTTGCAAACTTTGTAGAGACCGAGACTGTGTTCTGGTCCCCAACCGGGCTTTGCTTCTCATATACCCAAGTTCGAGGAAGTATACCAATTTTCTGGGAAAGCTCAAGCAGCCTGATACCAGGGCAGCAAAAGATTCAAATCACTCGCTCACCAGAAGCTACGCAGCCGGCTTTTGATAAGCACTTTGCGAATCTAGAAAGGACTTACGGAGCCGTACACATCGTCAACCTCTTGAGTGCTTTCAAGCCTGGGGAGGTGGAGCTCACAGAAAGGTACCGACACCATGTGGGCAGGAGTCCCTTGCGAAGGCATGAAGAAGGCGAGATGGAGGAGCATCACCTGCTTCACGAGACTGAGTTCGATTTCCACGAGCGGACACGAGGTCCGAGTGGATACGAGGCCGCGAAGGGGATTCGCCCCTATCTCGAGACAAGCGCTGACTCCTTCGTCTACTTCCTTTCCGAAGAGGTCGAGGAAGAGACTGTCGTGCAGGGCAGACGGAGACTGACGCGGAGGCCGATTGTTATCATGCAGCAGAACGGTGTCTTCCGCGTCAATTGTCTGGATTGTCTGGACCGGACGAACCTCATCCAGGGCATCATCAGCCAGATGGCACTTGAACTCTTCTTGTCACATCGAGGTGAGCGAGGAAACTCGGACTTTTGGATGCGACACTCTGCACTCTGGGCGGATAACGGTGACACTCTTTCCAGGATCTATGCCGGAACGGGAGCGTTGAAGAGCTCGTTTACTAGACATGGGAAGATGAGCCTTGCAGGCGCTCTTGCCGACGCCAGGAAGAGTGCTACTCGCCTTTATGTCAACCATTTTGAGGACAAGAACAGGCAGAATACAGTCGATCTGCTGCTTGGCAGGTTGGTTGGTCAGACCAGCGTCGACCTGTTCGATCCGGTCAACGACTGGGTTGTCGCAGAAGTGGCCCGACGGAGAGCGGAATTTGAGTCAAGAGATCAGCTCAGACTTGGAATGGGGACGTACAATCTGAACGGCAAAACAGCCGGCATTAACGAAGATTTGACCCCATGGCTCGATGTTCGAGGCCGGAATTTGGACATCGTCGTGGTCGGCTTCCAAGAGATTGTCGAACTGAGTCCTCAGCAGATCATGAGCACCGATCCGAATCGTCGAATGCTGTGGGAAAGAGCAGTCAGAAATTGTCTCAATGGGCACGGCCCTGGTGAGAAGTTTGATGGAGTACCCACGAAAGCTGACGAATATGTTCTGCTGAGGAGTGGACAGTTGGTTGGAGCTGCATTGATGGTCTTCGTGCGGGCAAGCGTTCTTTCCCGGATCAAGAATGTGGAGGGCGCAATCAAGAAGACGGGCATGAGTGGCATTGCTGGAAACAAAGGCGCCGTGGCGATCAGGATGGACATCGAAAGCACCTCGGTGTGTTTTGTCACTGCGCATTTGGCCGCCGGTTTCGCCAACTACGAGGAGAGAAATCGCGATTACAACACAATCACATCCGGACTGAGATTTCAGCGGAATCGAGGTATCGAGGACCACGAAATCGTCGTCTGGGCAGGCGATTTCAACTACCGCATCGGCCTCGGCTACGAGAAAACGAAAGCACTCGTCAATGAGGCGATCATCGGCTCGGAAAAGATCAGAGAAGAAGCACTGGAGAAACTATACGAGAACGACCAATTGAACATCCAGATGGTAGTGGGCAACTGCTTCAACTACTACCGTGAAGGGCGGGTTAAGTTCCTGCCCACGTACAAATACGACATCGGCAAGGATGAGTTCGACTCCAGTGACAAGCAACGCATCCCAGCCTGGACGGATCGAATCCTCTGGAAGGTCAACCACAATCGCAACGTGGTTCAAGCGGGCGAGGTCCTCGGTTCGCAGATGAAACAGCTGGAATACGACAGTGTTATGAGCCTACGATTCAGCGACCACAGACCTGTCTATGCGATTTTTGAGATGGGCATCCGCGTCGTGGACGAAGAGAAGAAAGACGCGCTGACGAAGAAACTGTACGCAAAAAGGGCACGAGAGACGAGGACCAAAGCAGGGGATTCGACAGAGGGATTTGAGGACATCGAGACCGACGACGAGACCGAGAGCGTCGTGGAGAGTTTGATGGGATATGAGAGCATCCAGGAGGGCCTCCCACCCGCAAGTAGCGACAAGAGGAAATGGTGGCTGGACGGCAACAAGGGAGCGAGGAGTACGCTCCGCCCACCCAGGGAAGGAAGCATGTTAAGTAAAGACCGAGAGGCCAATCCATGGAGAGAAGGAGCAGGCGAGGACGATTGGGTCGAAGTCGAGAGGCCCCCAGTCATGGATAACAAATCACCGAGAAGTCGAAGTCGACTGGAAAGTTTGAGGAAACCGGAGCCCCCTCCGCCGAGGACGGTGAAGAGGATGGTCCCCCCGCCGTGGGAGGGAGAGAGGGTGACAGGCTCGACGCCACCACAGGGTCAAGAAATGAAAGCCTTGCACCGCGGCCCAATGCCAACGCCACCAGCCCCGAGGAACAGGTCCTCAAGCGCGACGACCTCGCCCGTCCGCTCACCAGACGTTCCCGCCAGGTCGTCTTCCGCAGCAGGATTTCCCAAGAAACGCCCGCCCCCGAAGCCGTCCAAGCCGTCGGCGCTGACCAGCTCGTCGAGCCAAGTCGCCGTCCCGCAGTTGAGTCCTCTTCCAGGCCCGGCGGTCCCGCGCCTGGCGAGCATATCGCGCCCGGACTCCCACCCGCACCCGCAGATGGATGAACGTCCACCACCCCTCCCCAAACGCAGAGAGACGGCAAGTTCGACGGCTAGTTTCGTCAGCGCGGCGGACTCACTCGGCCCCTCCATGGCATCTAGACCGATATCCAGAGCTGGTGGCCCGGCTTCTCCCCCTCCTCCTCCTGCTTCTTTCCCCAGAGGCCCAAATCTCATACAACAGCAGCAGCAACTGGCGAGAACGGATGGGACAACGGAGTTTGCCCCACCATTGCCCCCGCGACGCGATACCAGCAACAGCGCAAATATATCCCTGCCGGTTCGGAATGGTCAAGCCAACTCCTCGAATGCAGGGCTCATGGACGAGGATGACACCTCCGGACGCGGCGGCCTGGATAGGTATAAGCCGCTTTTACCCGGTTGAGGGCGTCTTTCGGGATTCTGTGCGCGAGGCGTGCAGGCGGGCAGGCGGATGGGCAAGCGCTAAGGCCGAGGAAACGGATAGACGGAAAGAACACATGGAGGGTACATGGAGGACAGACTGGATAGGAGAGAGGCCCATTGCATCCATACAAGCAAAGCAATACTATCAACACTGCTCGATGGGTTCGTTTCCGTACCCTACCGCTCGCCATGACTCCTACGTTGAAGGACTATCTTATGCTGCGCATCTATAACCGTTCTTAGCTCTTTTTACTCGTCACAGAATGCTCCAGCCGGGTCAGTCTTGCACAGAGGTGCCAGACCAGCGCATCGGCTACCGCACGTGTTGCCGTGTCTCTGCAGTACAACACGATAGGTAACCAGCGTAGTCGTGGTGATGGCCGCGGTGGCTTCTATCCGTAGGAATATTCTTGTGAACGGGGGTGCGGGTCAGTTGTCGGAGGCGCCCATCCCCCTATACCACAGCCGGGATGTCATCGTCGATTACAGGGAGAATACCCGCGTTGATGGGCGGGCCGTCCTCTTGGGGAACGACGATCTTGACCACCCCTCCTTAGGGGTGTTAAAGGTGCTGCTGTTGTCAATGATAGTGTTGGGGGTCGGACATGACTCGGCGAGGGTGGCCGCGCAGACGGGGAGAAGGAAGGCGGTCTGCCGCATCGTGAGTTGGTGGACTGGGAACGGCTGTGGCGAGGTTGATGTTGAGGATGTTATAGTGTTGAAAGACTGAAGAGGGCGGGGAGGGTTCCAGATGCAGATCCCCAGGAAGACAGGAGCCACCACCTTCTTTTATATCTTTGTTGGCTTGGGGTTCGGGAAGTCCTCGTAAGGGGTCCGGTTGGATGACGAGAATTTACATTTCTGGAGATTGGCAGGTTCCCATGCGGTTGATCCTAGCTGTAGGTCTTCTCGTTCCGGCTGGAGGTGCTCGAGCTTCGGCAGTGGTTACATACACGTGTCGTGAATGTGACTTTCTCGTTGAGCGACCCGAGTAGCCTGAGCTAGCGGCGACCTTACATGGGCCCCTTGTGCCATGTTCTGGGAGAGCTGTTTTGGTTACCGATAGTGTAAGCTCCCATCTCGGGATTCAGTGGACGGAAGGACGTCGATGGGAGGTCGCACTGCGGTCTGTCCTGTCTTGTCTTGTCGGAGTTCCATTTCTCCTCCTTACACACCAGGTTCCCCCTCAACCTCATCCAGCGCCCGGCTTATGTCCCTTCCTGCCTTCCTCCAACAGTCTGACCTCTTGCTCAAGCGATTTGATCTCTCGGTTCTTCTGGTCTTTGATCCCCTCCGTCTCCAACAGCAGCCATGCCCAGTACGTGATCTGATACGTGAGAAACGACAAGGTAATCACTTTTGCGAAGGCGCGGCCGTGGACTTGGTAGAAGTTGACCGGTCGTTCTGCTTGAGTTGGGCCTCGTTGGGTCTGAGCTCGTGGTGCCGTGCTACTGAACTTGCTGAGCCGAGTATGGAGGGCCTGCGTTTGCGGTCGGTGTGACCGGATGAGTGGGCGCAAAGCTCGCATCGTAGAAGCCCTTCGACGTGGAAAGCAGGCGAGGAGGTTGCTGCTCGTGAGAGATTGGAATTGGAATTGGAATTGGGTCTGTTCGGCTCAATTCGCGCTCGTCTCTATCCACTGATGTCGGGCAAAAATGTTTGTTGCATTTGTTGCATTGGCCGTGTTTGCCGAGTTTGCCCCATTTTGGTCAGGCACGACCAAGCACAAGCCTATCCCCTGAGCTCAACCGAGTTGGCTAGACGAGCCTGTTGGACACGAATGGATATGATTATTACCATGAAACTATGAATTGAGGCTGAACATGAATGTGAATCTTCCTCCTGGTGTCGGAACCATGAAGAGACGACACGGATTGGGGGGTTCGAGGGGACAGTCCGGCCGCGCAGCCAGCACCAATACATAATATTTAGTGGACAGTCTCAGCCGGTACACGCTTTCTCCTTCCCTCTCAGCAGAGGCGTCTTGCCGCCTGTTCGAGCGATGAGACTCTTCGCATCTGGTAATACGATGGTGGTGAAGCTGAGGCCGAGTCCCGAGGTGATATTTCTGCCAGACCAGTTCGAGGCCAGCGCCTACGAGCCTCCGATGAGGATTCAGGCCACCCAGTGTGTTTGGTTGGGTGCGGCTCTGGCAAAGTGCTGTTCCTCAGCTTCAAGCAGGGCGTGGATGGCTCTTTTGCTTAGAAGGTGTGGCCAATATGAAGTGCAATCGTCTCTCTGGCCAGCCAGGTTGTGCAAGCAGGAGTTGCAAATCTCCCAAAAGTAGGAAAGGCCAGGCGGGTGAGTAAGAATAATTTGTTCGTAGACATGACGACCAAACATATTGTATCATTGATATGAAGTTCTCTTCATCTACCGTTCCCGACCTCCGTTGAGAATCTACGCATTTCGGAGGTCACTTCGCCAAACTGCCCTGAGCTATGGAGAATCAGTGAAGCCTGCGAGTCTGGTCACAAAGAGCCTTGAGCTCACAGGGACAGAAATCTGCCGCGTTGGGTGTATGTTCGATGGATTGGCATCCTACCTATATTTCCAGATACCTCAACACTGATACATGGCTTAGCAGATCAATGCTGATCTGGTGCTCCGTGATAGGCCTCTTCGTTCACGCGAGACGGACCGCACCTTCACGGTGTACGGTTTGAATGCCACGTCTTCGAAGCCGCAGACCCCTCATCCGAAGCTCAATTTCACAAAAGCCTTTATGCCCAGGATAACTCGCACCATAAGGGCCGGCCAGCACGGACAGCGTCAGTGGTCAACGATGGTTCCTTGAGTAACCGTGGTCCTTTCCCATCCGTCAATGTGAAAGGCCATTCATCAGTTGCCGGCCCATGTTTGGATAATGCTTTGGTTGGGATCCAACGACCCTCGGCGCTGCATGTTGGTGCCACCTCATCCCGACGTCGAGCGCGTTCCACTGTGGGCGACGGTTAGCGACGCTTGGCACAAAGAATGGCCGGGCGTCCCTGAGAGACGATGCCCATATCCGCACAATGCTCTTCTGGATCATCATTGGCCATGGGCGCCACAAATGCAGCCCTGCTCCTGCAGGTCCGCGTCGTCGCCAATCATGGTCGCCGGAATCGACAAGCGACCTTTTCCACCGCGATTGACCGTGATCTGCCGGTCGCCTTGCATAATCCCCTCCGATGACGCTAGTCCACTCGAACCTCGTCAGCCAGCTATGCTTTTGGTGACAGGTGCGCCATATACCAGTCCATTGCTCGGAAAAGGCTGAGCGGGTTCAGGCGTCGCAATGGCCTCGATACAGTTACAACTTCTTCTTGGTCCGCCGCACGGTGCTCGCCGCATCTCGAGTGGGCAAGAGTTTCCCATCAACCACTGAATGCCAAGGCTCGGTACACAAATACTCGACCGTTATACTTTGCAGAGAGATACAATGGCCGACGACTGGGTTTGTCATTCAGTCGGGGCGGGCATTGGAACCTGCTGGTCCGATGAAAGCAGTTGGAAATCAGAGAAACACTGTGCCGACACACAAAGACACGGACTAATTATAAAATCGATATCTCGCGCCGTCACCAGCGACAATGCAGAACAACGTCACCAGTACAGTCGTCCAGCATCGAAAGCAGTGCCCGTGCTCGAGCAAACAGTACGACAACGAAAGCACTCATCCGCCAACAACAAAGCTTTCGAGCAGATTTGTAGCAATGGACAATCTTCCGACCGACTTCTTCGTCACCAGCTCCGCCTACACACCGACAGTCTACCGCGGCCAGTATCCGTCGATTGACCCGGCAAGCCCAGCGCTCTCGCAAGCCGGCAAGGTTGTTATCATCACGGGTGCCTCTGATGGAATTGGACAACGAGGCTTCGCGCCAGCTTTCGCCAAAGCCAAGCCCAAGGCTATCATCCTTGTGGGACGCAGTGCTGCCAAATTGGCAACCACCGAGAATGCGCTGAGAAGGATCAGCAACGACGTTGAATACATGTCCTTCTCCGTCGACATTGCCGACCAGACCTCCGTCGACGCGCTCTACCAAACCATCAAAGCCAGATATGGCCATGCCGATGTCCTCATCAACAACGCGGGCGTCAATCTGTCCCAGGCCCTTCTTGGAGAAGCCGACGTGACCTCGTGGTGGACCGACTTCGAAGTCAACGTCAAGGGCACGTTCCTGATGAGTCGAGCATTCCTGTCCCTCCTGGGGCCCGGGAGACACGGCACCATCGTGAATCTGTCGACCGGCATCGCAACGGCAGCCTTGCCTACCTGGTCGTCCTATTCGATCACCAAGCTGGCCGCCCTCAAGCTCGCCGAATATGTTGCGGCCGAATATCCCAACGTCAATGCAGTCGCACTGCAGCCCGGCGTCGTCGACACGGACATGGTTGTAGGTAAGTAAGTGGTGGAGGAGAGGCCGGTGCACACGGCCACCCTGCTTGCTGTTATCTTAGCTTACCTAATTTTATTCCCGAACACCAACGCAACATGGCGTGACATGCATGAAGTGACCGACTGACAAGCGTGGCGAAACAGAATCCTTCAAGCGCTTCGCTCTCGACACGCCCGAACTCGTTGGTGGGACTGGCGTCTGGCTCGCGACCGACGCCGCCAGGTTCTTGACCGGCCGATTCATCTCGGCGAACTGGTCCGTCGACGATCTCGTCAGGCGCAAGGATGAGATCCTGGCGGGGAATGATCTCAAGGTAGTCTATCAGGGGACGTTCGGGTTGGATCAGTTCAGGTGAACCAGACCACAGCGACGTAGCGGAACGAAGGTAGCACCTTCATTCACTCACTGGACTGGACTTGAATGGAGTTTTGCGTCGAGTTGCGTTTTATGGTAGAGGATGCATCCCATCTCCGCCTAGACAGGTTTGAATGAAATACTGCTTATCTACCGTAGTACCCTTACCGCAAGTGTGTAGGCGTAGCCGCAACGTCTTCCCCGAACGCATGTCCATACGGCAGATAGGACCGTCTCCCCCAGCCAGCGCAGTTCTAGGTCTAGGTCTGCTTTAATTCTTGACTGTCTCCTTGACGACATCATCAGCGTTGTAAAGCTCCTCTTCTGCAATATGGTACCCGGCAGACTTGCGGGCCGGGACGTTGTTTTGGAACTATTGGGTGAGACGAGCACAATTAGCGTGGGTGCTCACGTCTTGTAAATTCCAGGTTGAAGGAAGGGAAGTCGACGAGGGGGGCGGGGGACGTTACCATAAAATCCAGCTCGCCGAACGTTCGGCCCTTGGTCTCGAATAGACGGAAGTAGCCCCAGATGAAGGTCAACGTGGCGAGGCCTGCCCAGAAGAATGCCTAAAGTAGTCAAGAGTTAGTAAGTGGGTAAGTGGGAAGGTAGAGTACGTCGCCCAGTAGTAGAAAAGTTTTGGATAAGCAAGGATCGCCGCAAACGTACAGTCTTGCCCTTGGCGTTCCAGGCGCCCGGCGAGATCAGCTGCGGCTGCAACAAGCCGCCGCAAATGATGTTGCCGACGTAGTACGTGCTGCGGGCCAGGACGACGGTCTGGGTGCGCAGGCGGGTGGATCCCACCTCGGCGACGAGGACGTAGATGATGGGGCCGACGGACATGGAGTAGGCGCCCAGCCAGACGATGCACAGGATAGACTGGGCCCAAGCCAGACTGAGGGTCTGACGCGGCAGGGCCAGGAAGCCGATCAGCCAGAGCAGCACGACCAGCGAGGCGAACCCCCACAGCCAGATGGTGCGGCGACCGAGCCGGTAGATGTACAGCCAGGAGATGACGGTGCCGACAAAGGCGATGCCCGTGCCGCCCAGGGCGATGCCGTAGGCCGCGTTGGCGCTGATGCCCGTCTGCTGGAAGAAGAAGCTGCCGCTGTAGCACAGGGCGCCGCCGTTGGTGATCTGCGACAGGAAGCCCATGCACGCGATTTCGGTGCGCCGCCGGTTCGTGCCCCGGAAGGCGTCCCACAGCTGCACGCCCGCCCGCTCCTGGATCTCTAGCTTGTTGGTGTGCACCATCATGGCCAGCGTGGCGTCGATGCTGCCGTCCGCGTGGTGCTCCGGCTCGGTCAGCCGCTCGAGCGACCGGCGCGCGGCCTCGATCCGGTCCGTGCGCACGAAGAACCACGGCGATTCGGGCGCGAAGTAGGCGGCCACGAACAGCGGGATCGGCCACACCCACTGGATCGCGAACGGGATCTTGTAGCTCCATTTCGTCGGGTTGTTGACCAGGCCCTTCAACACGCCCGCCGAGATGAACTGCCCGATGCACCAGCACAGGTTGACGTACGCGGTCAGGTAGCCCCGGATGGCCAGCGGCGTGACCTCGGCCGCGTACGACGGCCCCGTCGTCGCGAACACCCCCCACGGGATGTTGCAGAGGAACTGGCCCACGAGCATAACTTCGATCGTGGGCGCGAAGAAGACGATGAAGATGAACGCCGCGAGCAGCACGAGCGTGCCCATCAAGACTCGCCGGTGGCCCCATCTTGACGTGGCCCACCCGTTGAGGAGCGCGCCGATGATGTTGGCCAGCGCGCCCAGACAGTTGAACTTTTGCTGCCAGTTTGCCGAGATCTGGTACCCGCTCTCCTCATTCAGGTAGGCCCCGTACTTGAGCCGGAAGCTGGGATACCCGAAGAAGGAGCCCAGGAGCGTCACGTCGTAGCCTTCCATGATCACGGTCGTGGAAATGACTGAGGAGTGGCGGGCAAAGTCAGTCAAGCGGACATAGATCCATCCAACAGTATCTCACTGAGACGGGTCTGCTAGGCAGGTAGGTAGGAGGGGTGGGGAGCAAGCAGAGGAGAGAGAAACGTACGGATCGACCAGAAAGCCGCGCGCTTGTATGTCTTCAGGGCCTGTAGGACGCCCATGCTGTGTTCTTGGACAGCTCCCTCGAGCGCACCCCCGGCGAGAGCCGCGTCGTGGAGGCCTACATCCTTGAGACGTTCAACTCCCCCGTAGGCTTCGAGATGGACGGCGTCGATGGGCGGCTTGTCGGTTGCCATCTCTTACAGACGACGGCAGCAACAAGGGGACCGGGCCGATGTCTATACTGGATACACTTCGAAGGTGTCGTTGTTCTCAGAAGAGGTCGCCGACTCCGACTCCGACTCCTCGAGGACTTGACGACTTGCATTGCGAAAATGCGGGGGCATGCATGCATGTTATATAGACGGGCGGAACAGGGGTTCGCGGTCAAGTTCCCTGAGGGGACCTTTCTCGCATAGCACGGTCTGCCATCAGCATGCGAGGTCATGGCGCATGTGGGTATTCAGACCCCTGCACTCGAGATAGCTTGGACCTGTGGATTGATTGATCCATGGGCAGAAAGTCCTTGGTTGTGTTCTTGGAACACGAGACGCGAGATGCGAGACAATCTGGATCCAGCAGTGAACCGACGATTGAGGCTAATTTCGCAGACGAGTCGGATAATATGGATTGATGGATTGATGACTTGGGGACTTGCTTTTACTGGACTGGGTAAGGGCGGACGAAACCGTGCGTGAGAGCGCCATTGTGGTTGAAGACTGGGTATATTGATAGCGCAAAGAGGTGGTGGCTGGGTTCGAATTTTCGATGTTACACCCCGCCGAGCCCGCCGGGTTGTTTCCAGAAACAAACCGCTTGGAATGCGACGTTGTGTTTTGCCATCCTTGGGCCATATGGAGGACTTGCTACTAGACATGTTCGTCGTAGCTTGCTCGTACGCTGACTCGGCTGATTCGATCTGTTGGAATACCATGGGGCCCCAGCTTATGCGGGGGTGGATATGGAATCGTCGTAGTGTACCTGCTCGGGCGAATAGGCACCGGAGGTTGCCAATGGCCTACCAGGCTATTGCCAGTCTTTCACCAGCGATCCTGCTCGAGCAAGACACTTCTGGCCCTTCTTCGGCCAATGTGTGGGGTGAGGGGGCCCCCTGGGTTCGGCCTTCTCAGTCCAGCTCGTCCTGGGCCACTCAGCACGCCCACCTCCCTCCCATCCCCCCTGGCCAGGGGCAACTTCGGTAGAGCGAGCCGCTAGCTCTACCGGAATATATCCCAGAAGGTAAAATCTCACGCAGATAGAGAATTCGCCATGTGGGCATCGGTCTCCTTGACCATGCCATAAGGAGTACTGAGTCCAACCCGATCGCTTGGGTTTATTTCGATTTCGCGTCGGCGAGATGGTCCTCCGCGCCTCGCCTGGGTTAAAGGGGGATAAATGTTTAGATAGGAAAACTCTGGTCCGTTTGTTTAACCTGTGTTTCCTCCGTCATCGGTCTTATGCACGCCGAGCATTGGTCTGCAGCACATGTCGACCATATTTTCTTGTTCTTGTAGTCTAGCCCCCCGACACATCCACGACCTGGACCCCTTGGATCCCCTTGAGGGCAAGGCTCTCGTTGACGGTAAAAGTCTTGGCCACTTTCGAGACATCCCTCGCTTCCACAAGCTCGACCACCTTCCCACCCTGCAGCGGCCCATTGACCAGAAGTTGCAATCCCGTCATGATGTTTCCGTCAGGCTCTTTCAGACTCGGGTTGAAGGGCACAACCGCTCCGGGTCTGAGAATTATGGGCAGAGTGTCAAAGCCGTGAGTCTCGGTATACCATCGACCTTCCTCGTATATTTTGCCGCGGTCAAAAAAGCTCCTCCACTTGGCCTGCTTCGCGGTCGGCGCTATGTCGGATACACTGCCAGCCTTTTCAGAAAACGGCACGTAGAAAGTAACTTCTCCCCCCTTATCGAAGACCGGTGCTATCAGGAGCTCGCTTCCAAGCATATACTGTGTGTCCAAGTTCCAGGTATTGGGGTCAAACTCTCCAAATTCGAGAAACATGGCTCGCATCACCGGCGTGCCCTTCAGATGACCCTCAAGTGCGGTCCGCAGCAGGTATGGCATTAAGGCGAGTTTCCGCGCGACACTCTCCCTTAGAACTTTGCTGCAGGCTTCATCTTCACCGGGATACCGTTCGGGGTCGTAGATCCAAGGTACGCGATAACTCGAACTGCCGTGCAATCGGGAGTGGCTTCCCAATAGGCCGAACTGGACCCAGCGCTTGTACAAGGCTGGGTCAGGTAGTCCTTCGAATCCACCAATGTCGTGCGCCCAGAATGCAAATCCCGAGAGTGCAAGAGACAACCCACCGCGCAGCGTTTCTGCCATGGCTTCAAACGTGCTCTCGCAATCTCCGCCCCAGTGCACAGGGAACTGCTGGCCCCCAGCCGTGGCGGCTCTGGCAAAGAGACAGCCCCGCGTCCCGTGCGCCTCCATGGTCTCGTACACGGTCTTGTTGTACAGAAATGCGTAGAAATTGTGCATTCGCACAGTGTCTGATCCGTCATGATATTTCACTTGATGCGGGTGGAACGGAATTCGTTCTCCGAAATCCGTCTTGAAGCTATCGATCCCCATGTCCATCAACCTCGCCAAGTGCGCAGAGTACCACTTCCGCGCGGCCGGGTTTGTGAAGTCCACACAAGCCATACCTGCCTGCCAGTTGTCCCATTGCCAGACGGTCGGCCTGGGAGTGTCGGCGCGCATGATGAAGTAGCCATTCTTTTTCCCTTCGGCGAAGAGAGGTGACGCTTGGGCGATGTACGGATTGATCCAGACACACAGCTTCATGCCGCGGTCTTTCAGGCGTTTCAGGTAGCCAGGTGCATCGGCGAAGTTTTCGTCGTCGAACTCAAAGTCGCACCATTGAAAGGACTTCATCCAGAAACAGTCAAAGTGGAATACCCTCAAAGGGATATCCCGTGACTTGAACCCATCCAGGAACGACGTCACCGTCTTCTCGTCGTAGGACGTGGTGAAGGAAGTGGTCAGCCAGAGCCCGTACGACCAGGCTGGAGGTAAGCCAGGCCGCCCCGTCAACGCAGTGTAGCGGTTCAGGATATCCTTGGGCGACGGGCCCGCTATTATCATGTATTCAAGACTCTCGCCTTGAATTGCAATGTTGACGCGCGTAGTCCGTTCAGATTGGATCTCCAGCATGACCTTGCCCGGGTTGTTGATGAAAACGCCATAACCTCGACTCGACATGTAGAATGGAACATTCTTGTACGTCAATTCAGAACTGGTCCCGCCATCCTCGTTCCACACGTCGATTGTCTGCCCGTTCTTCACGAACGGCCCAAACCGCTCCCCGAGGCCGTAGATCTTCTCGCCTACGGATAGATCAAGCTCCAGGAGGATGTAGTTCTCCTGCTGTGCGTACATGCCTTCGTCGGCCCTGTATCTAGGCGTGTTCGACGAGGACACGACGGCAATGGAGCGAGACGAGTGACTGGTGAGTTTCCTCGATTGATGGGAGTATGTGAATGCCAGCTCGTTGGGGGCAGTGTTGATCGATAAATCCAGAGGGCCGCTTGAGTATTCCAGTGCTCGCCCTTTAGAGTGCTTGACCTTGGGCGTTGGCGACGACTCAAACAATGGAAAATGGGGCCCTAGGTCTTCTTCACCGGTCCAATGCGAGAACCTGGCCGCAATCACTCCTTCCAGTGGAGTCCCAATTCTGGTAGATACGGTTCCGGTGTTGAGGGTATCACCGCGTGTTCTCTGCAGCTTCGTGAGAAGCAAGTCGACATTGTCCTCATTGACTTGAAGCCTCTCCACGTTTCCCATCCAATTGAGACAGACCCCGTTTCTGTTCCGCCACATACCCTCTGTGAACTTCATGTTGGACGATTCTGGTGTGGGACTGACTGCATGTAGAATTCAGGGCTGCCTTACTTTCCGAAGGACGCTGTTACAGGTGCGACCCTGAATTTAAGGGATTAGTGAGGCTCTGCAGAGCACACCGGATGACAAGGCTGTCCTCTTCCCAGCCCATCGTATCACACGTCATGACCAAGAAATCGTGCAGATATAAAAGATACGGTTGATCGATGGGGAGAAAGCCCGGAGGATTACTACGCGGTCAAGTACCGCAGAGTTGGCATTGAGACCAAAGTGAAATGGGGTCTGGCGTGCCTGGTTAAAAGGTGGCCGCAGAAAGACCCGTCTGACAGAAAGAAAACGCGGGCAAGGTGCGGAAAGCCGTGTCAGACGTGGTTTTATTTGGCGTATTTTATTAGGCAAAATCCCACGACCCAGTGGAGCGCACGGCATTGCCGCTTCCTTACTTTCTGTTTCCAAGAATCATTTCGTGTCAATCATCCAGACCTCGTCTAGTCCGCTATCTGATCGCCACCCCAACTGCGTGGGCACGCGTTTGCCTTCTTTTTTCTCATGGCTACTAACCAGACATCCCTGAGAACGTTGGGAGAGGTTGGAAAGGCGAGTTGTGGTTGAATGTTTCTTGTCGATGTCGGAGTCCGGCCAACCAGCTGCGCGGAGGATGCACCGTATGACTCGATTCCTCCGCTGCCCGTACTCAGGAGAGTTCTGCGACGTTGAGGTAAGCTCGATCTTGGTTCGCCCATACTCCTTCCTTAGAGAGTCGTGCTCAGGCATTCTTAACGTGTCACGCACTGCTCGGTGGCATCGCATGACCAATCGTCCTTCGGGGTTCTACATGTCAATGGTATAGCTATGTGAAAGTCAGTCAGTATCGAGCATGCTGGGTCCCAAGGAACCTGATTAAGCTGTCATGCACTCAGGGCTACAGAAGGACACCATGGAAAATCCCTGCAACACATCGCGAGGTCTGGAGAAACATACACGCTTTGACTCGGAATTACGCATTGACCATGCATCTTCATGCTGAGTCTGCCTCTGATACCGCCGTCGCCGATGCATTTGTAGTGTGCTTCTGGTGGTGGTTCGTGAATCAGCGCCTCTTTCGCTATTTCAGCATTGCAGGCGTCTTGCACTTCAATAATGATGTCGATAATGGGCTTCGCTGCCACACCTGCGACGGCCGTCCTGCCGACGTGCTCGATCGCTAGGTACTCCACCCCACAAAGGCTAAGATAGTAGCTTAGCTTTTCGGCTATCCGCTGGAAGTGTTCCGGCCAGGCGGGATCATGTTGGACAACTGAGATGGCCGTCATTGGGGCCGTGACGCCGACGAGAGACACTTTCAGTGGCGGTGACTCCTGTTGATATCCGGGGTCTTGGATATGCATGTCGTATTTGATACTTTGAGACGCTACGTTGGATATAAGGAGACGAGGTCGGTGAAGGTAGATGCTAGGAATATGAACAAAGAGGCAGGAGGTCTTTTGTGGCGGGTTGCCGCGTCTTTGTAAATCGCCCCAGCAAGTTTGACACGTTTGACTGAGGCAATTTCATGGCTTCCACTTGGGCGGTCGACGTGATTGTGGTCACCCTCACTTCTCTGTTCGATATACCCACCAAATGGGCCGTAACCTTAGTGAGAGGTGGATCTGATAGCCATTATCATGATCAAGCAATCTCCTTGTCGTGTTCCTTGAGCCTGTCGCGGCCAGGCGCTTTTGTTAAAGCTCGCCTTTTCAGCCTAAACGTCTTTATGAGTGTTGTGCCAGGATTGAGCCCAAATGCCACCACGAAACAACCAGCACAAGACAAAGTCCGACCACACAGTAGACCCAGAATGCAGATTGACTGAGCGCGTATTGGCCCTCCATGCTGAACAGCTGAGAGGCGAGCCCAAGTGGGATGAACACCATCGCGAGTATGCTGAGTTCCTTCATCCTCATAGTCTCAATGATGCTGACGAGGTCTGTCATGGAGCTGCTGACAGCCTGAACCCTGCCGCTTAGTTCGCGCAATTCATGGAGGACGTGAATGAAGTCGTCTTCGCCCGGGTCGTTTGCCACTTGTCCAGGGAAACTGCCCAATGTATCGGATGCCTTAAACTGGCCGATTAACCGGTCGACCTGCTCGCGCCACCCGGCAACTCGGTCAGTCAGATGCTGCACATCCCGCAAGGAGTTTTGGATCAGCGTTGATGACACGCTGGCGAAGAAGCTAGCCCGATGATAGGTGTTCTCGTATTTGACGAGGAGATCAAGGCTGTGCCGCAGTTGAATCATCCAATGTGATGCGACATATCGTTTCAGAACTCCGGTCACTGTGTCTGGCGTGTCGTACCTAGCGATCCCGGGCGGCTCGGCCTGCGTGTAATAGTAGATAAGATCTTCCAAGGCGCTTTCTCTCCTAGGTCCGGCGCGAGGCTGTCCTACCGCAGCAGAGAGAAGTCGATGTAGCCTCCACGATACAGGACTCTTCGGAGAGTGCACTGTCTCTTGTCAAGTCCAACATAGAACTGGTCCCATATCGGAGGATCGAGCAGGATAATCGCTGTTTCGGACACATCAGCATCTTGAAGAGTGAGCAAGCATGTCGAGGCGAGGACAGACCATCCCATCCTTCTCCTCTCTCTCGTGCTCTGAACCAGATGCTTGTGGTTCTCCGTACAATGCCAACGCCATCGAACTCCCCGTTGAATTTCGAGACGCTAACTCTCCGTGGCTGGTCCAACACCTGAAGCTCCCAGTCACCGATAGCATCGGCGAATTCTCGTAACTCGTGGTATCTGATGCAGAACGATTCTCGCGAAGTGGGATGTGAAGACAACAACGGGACATCCCGCACGCTCTTGTTGGTGTGAAGGGGTATGCCACTAAGAATTTGGCGAGCAAAGAAATTGGGATCGACGTTGAATGCTGCCCCAAGAGTTTCGATGTAGTCCGATGGCAGACCCTGGAGAATGAACAACCCGCCACCCTTTCCCAGCCTTTGACACAGACGCTCTTCATGAAAGTGTTATTACAATCGCAACGATGCCAGTATAATCTTCACCCTTCACACACGCCATGACTCTTCCCGACGTCATCGCACACAGATGTCAGGGATTGTTCGTGATACCCCGAACTCGGGACTCACCACGATTCAGCACCAACCTGTCTGCATATAAGCCCATAGCCATTCTGAACAGTATCTCGGCACCGCTGCCACGATCTGAGAGCTCACAAATGACCTAAGCCAACCAGGAAATTACTGGCCCTCCAGCCAAACCAGGTCGTAGGTGGAGGCCAGCCAATATTTCAGAAAAGCGTCATTGGTTCAGACCTCATGAATAACCAACGGGCAACACGCGGCTCTGGCATAGTGACAAGACACTCTCTGAACTACACCCTTCCGGCCACAGGCTTCCCAGGAATCGTCCCGAAAGATTTGATGCTGCTTCTCATTTCGTGCTGAACTCAGCACTAAAACAACAGGGCTTAATGGACCAGGAAAAGAATATTGGGGCGGGCGTCGGCAATTTCTGTGAGGTCTTTCGCCGGTCGGTGCGTACGAGTATGTGACTCTAGCAGTGACATCGCTAATACCAGGCGCTATTTGTCAGATTGATGGTCCCTGCTTTCTGCTCTCGCAGCACGCTAAACGCCAGCGCCGAAGGACAGGCGAAGTCTACACGAGTCCAGCCTCTCTATCGACCCACCGTATGACTGCCCTTCTCGCTAAGCTTCGTGTCAAGCTTGCGATGAGAAAGGTCACGTGAAATCATCACCCGCTCACACCTACCGTAGTCGAACACAGCGGAGAATTGGTCAGCGGGGCTTGCAGGCGCATCCCGCCGATCTACATTTGCTCGTGAGTATTCTGATGCTCTTTTGTTCTCCGTACACTTGCACGACACCATGGCTTCAAGAGCTCCATTACCGCGCTTCCACTTTGTCGATGAGAATGACCCTGAGAAACGACATAAATCCCGTGCACATCTCGCAAGAGAGCTGCATAGGATGAAACGCCAGCGCTGGAAATTCGACCAGACCAAACCAAGAACAATTTCCCGAGCACACTGTCAAGTCGATCAGTTCAAATGGTCCCTTGAAGTTGCGATCAAGGCAGCTTCTCCCACAGTGGAGATTCCCTCGAACTTGACGACCTTAGACCGGTCTCTTCTTCATCATTGTATGTTCTCCAAAAAGTACTTGCCACAACTACTAAGCCTGGCCAGACACGGTCATCATGCCAGAGCTATACAAGGCTCGCTGGAAACTTGTTCATGATGCGCCTGCAGTTGCAATGGCCCCGGTCACCGACTTGTTTCAATTGTACTGTCGTGACGAGATATCGTTTCAGGCAATCTTGTTTGACGCTGCAACTCACCGATCAGCCCTCCAGGGCAAGCCAGCACCACTTGAATACGAGAACCGCCTCTTGCGGGCTATCAGGTCTAGCCTCCACACGCTCAAAATTGGCGTGATTCTGGCCACCGCGGTTCTCTGCAACATCAAGTGCATGGATGGATCAGGTGGCTCCTCGCACTGGCTTGGCCTGAAAGAAATGATAACTATGCGCGGCGGGCTTTGTGCTTTCAAGGACGACCATCTCTTGTTCACTAAATTGATTTGGTCCTTCCTCGCCCTGCCTGGGCCTTTGACGGGATTTTGCTTTGCCCCAGACCTTGACCGTGGAGTTCGCGATCTCAATGATCTTGTTCGATCCCGTCAGAAAGCCATTGTCAACCTACTACCCACCTCGGAGGAGGACATGGACCGTCTGACTGATTCCAGGCGGATAAGGACTTTCAAGTCCTCCAAGCTGAGAAGTCTCCTGCAGCCACGATCATCACAGCACTTAACAGAGCGCAACTGCCGTGTTGCCGTCATTCTGTTTCTCACCTCAGCGCTGATGCTTTATGGTGACTTTGACTCTAGTACCGACTTTTTCATTGAGACCATCAGTCGGCACCTGCAAGAAGTGGATGATAACGCATCACTGTCACCGCCACACCTGCTGTGGTTCACCGCTCGGTTGAGCAGCATGCATTCGAGCGGGGACAGATACGCTCAACTTTGGATTGGTGTCATCAGGATGTCAACTGCGTTCCATCGCCTGGCCGCTACCACACAAGATAAGGTAGAAACCCTGCTGTTCACTTCGCTAGAAATGCCCGAAACTTTCAACGATATACCCGTGCGATGGAGGGTGGACGGAGAATTACAGATCGAGGCAGAAGACGTCCACCAGTCTATGCAAGATCGCTCTGTCCCTGCGGAGTGCTTCTGCGAGTTACTTTGGTTTACCGAGCCGCCAAATGAATGATGCAGGTCTGTCTTCTGAATTGCTCGGCATGTTTCGCCATCCCAATCAAGATCTAGCTCCGACTGCACCCATCCAACTGCTTCGCTTTCTCCCGGGTTTCGCGGTCCATCGAGACATGAAGGGGCTGTGGCTCTAGCATGTCCGTATCCTTCAACACGCTCTGTCTCATTGGCAGACTATCGCACCAGGCTTTCAGTTGAGGCAACTAGGCCACATCAAGTCCTACTCGGCCCACAGCAGTTAACCGACTTCAGGCGGATGTCAACAATTGTGAAATCGATCGTGATGTACCTGCTTCACCTGCTCTTCTACCAGCTCTCCGATAGCGAATACAGCCGCATCATCTCAATTGAATACCGATAAATCGGGATACGGGATCTCCTCGGGATTGTGGCGGTTGGACGGAGTCATCCAACTTTGCGCGCGGGCTTAGGCACCGACTGGAAAGAAAGCTGTACCACATCACATCAGCAACGATTGCAAAAGGACCGCGTCCATTCGAATCTGACCGAAGAGGTCATAATTTGCTCTTGTCCGAGGCGTTTCAAGCGGGTATCGCAACCGAGAGCCCCCAATATACTGTACTGCTCCACCACATATCACAAGGTAGCCCAGATTCTCACAAAGGATTTGGTGGCTGTCGGAAAAGGTGTCGGGAAAAGCGGGAATTTGCCCATTGGACTTGATCTTAAGATACCATGCTGCTTTTGGGTTGGGGCGACGAAATTATAATCGTGAGCCTACGGCCGTCCTAACTCTTGGAGTGTGCAGGGGAATGGAATGGTGTTCTATTGTGGCTCAGCATTGTGAAGTGCGTGTAGGAGGGGGGCAATGGAGAATGGCCGTTCAAAGCTTCGGCACGACCGCTATGCACGACCCCAGCCGTGCCACGAAATTCAGCAGGAATGGTGGGCACCGTCTCAGGCCCTTGTTGTTGGCCTACTGGGCGCCCGCCCGATTTTTATTGCCACCTTATGGTTGATCGTGAATGGCGACAATGCGTCAATTCAACACCGACGGACGAAATGTCCATTGCTCAATAAGCGGCCAAGAACACGGACTGTGTTTATTGTGCTGGCAACTGCTGTACTGAAACTGTAAGGTCGCCGAGGCGCCTCCCGCGGCCCCAGACTCAAGCAGAACAGCAACCCTAACCTCGCTTATCATCAAATGCAGGTACTTTGGTGACGAAGAGCCTAGCCGAGTCTGGGGAGATGACATCGTTGTTACTTCCCAATCGGGCCTTACCCACGTTGACTAACACGAGCCGGCGCCTGGACCGACATGAGGCATCGATCGGCAACATATTTCGGCATGATTACTGCTCATTGCAACGAAATTCCTCCGTTTTGCTCCCGAAGCAACACGCTCGAAAAATGACCTCCATTGCTAAGCACGTTAGCGACGACGACGACCCGGGCTGCGGTGTGGACGAGAAAATGGCATACAAAAGCTGGAGGGGATGAGGCTTGTTGCCGACTTCGTTACTGGAGAAGCACACTCGACCGAGATTAAAGGACGAGCAAGACGTTGACGCCAGCGAGCAGCTACTTCATCAACACCATCAGGGAGGACCTTTGCTACCCGAACTCATTTCATCGGCCATATCCAACATCAGCCCGAAGATGACTCGGTTTCAAGATTGGGAGACCCAGTTGGTGCCGACAGCGAATGGGAGGATCTTCTTTCGTTATGCAGGCAAAGGTCAACCGGTCTTACTACTTCATGGTGTGCCACAGCATTCGGTACGCCGGTATATTGCAGGGGTTCACTCGATGCACGTCGCTGACCAGCTGACAGCTCATGTACCATTCCATCGCGCCGGCCCTGGTGTCGAAGGGCTTCCTCACGATCGTCCCCGACCTCCCTGGCTTTGGCCAATCCATTGTCAACAAGGGCACCCCGCTAACATCCAAAAATGCCGCTGACGCGCTCCACACGGTCATCAAGTTTCTGGACTTGAAGGAACTGCACGTCTTTGCCTTCGACAAGGGCACCGGCCCTGCCGTCCTCTTAGCTCGCGACTACCCGAACATCATCAAGGGTCTTATCATAGCGGAGTACTCCCTCCCGGGATTTGGTCACGAGATTGCGCAGCAACCAAGCCGGGTCCAGACTGTCTTTGACCATTGGCACCTCGGGCTCTTCACTCTCCCCGAAGTGGCCGTCTTTCTGATCCGCGGGCGTGAAGAGGAATTTCTCACGTGGTATTACTGGCACACATCCTACAGTGGCCACAACGCACTGCCGGACGAGTTGTTTCAACAGTACGTCAAGGAATGGCGCCGACCAGGAGGCGTTGAAGCGGCTGCCGAGTTCCTGGGTGCCTCGGTCTGGACAGACATGGAAGAGTTCGCCTGTTTCAAAAAAGGCACGAAACTCCAGCAAAGACTGCTGGTGTTGGGCGGCGAGGCCAGTATGGGCAGAGACGGCATCTTGGAGGCTTGCTGGGACGGGATCAGTGCCCAACCCCTCGAGACGGCAATTGTCCCTAAGTCGGGCCACTGGATCGACACCGAGAACCCGCAGTTCGTGGCTGAACGAGTCGCAGAGCGGATCGGCCAGCTCGGCAAACCTATTCAGGAGGTGGACTTCAGCTGGTTGGACGCCAACTACAAAGACAGGATGCAGGCTGTTGAAGCCGCCGTGAAACGCACGACCGGCACGTCTCGCGTGAGGGTAGATCAGTAGGGCACGAGGCTGCAGCGCTGAATCGCACGAGGACCGCAATCCCGGGTCCTGTGCGTGGATTTGAGCCTACACTTCGCGTAGTACAGCGGGTTAATACTGTAGTTTCGGCGGGTGCTTCCGCCCAGATTGACGCAAATTCTGCCTTCACTTACGACGTTTGGTACGAAGTACATGTTCCTCCCTAAGAACCCCTCGGCTCGCTGGTATGGGGGGTTTTAGTTCTCCTTCTCCTTTCTCTTTCCCGGTTCTCTACAGCCTTGACTGTGTCCTCATTTGCCTGCCTCCGGGCGCATTTGGTGGGGATGTAAAGCTAAAAGACGTCTGACTATCGACTTACTTACCTGGAAGGAAAACTGTTCATATACAATAGTAAGTCAGGCTACCGTGAGAGTTTGCTCCAGTAGCTTTGTATGGGGATAGACACTTCTGTTTGTGAAGATTGTGTTTCGATATCTCTATATACACGTTTATTCACTCCCCCTATGCTCTGCAGCCTTGCATCCCTGGAAGACGCCTACACGATAAGTACAACGCCAACGTCTGGGACATATCTTGGGCGTCTCTCACTCACCTCTCAGTCGGTCGGTCGGTCGGTCAGTGCTCGCCTGCATGCGCCTGTGCCAGCATTTTTTGCCGTGTCGGACGAGATTGTCCTTCCGCGAATAGCGCTTTCCACACGCACAGACGAAAGTCGAAGGTGCGCCGTGGACGGCCTTCATGTGCCGTTCCAGGGTGCGGCGGTCGTCTTTTAGGGTTGCTGTACAACCTTGGACGATGCATCCGGTGCGTTTGTGTCTGGCCACATGGGCGCTGTCCAGGTTCCTTGTCAGAGGCTAGAACTTGAAATACCCGGATGTTACTCACCGAAAGCGTTGGACCGCCATGCTGCCTGACGGGTACCGCGCCCGACAATACGGGCAACTCAGTGGGCTTGTCGTGGTGGGCAGGCCGGGAAGTCGCTGGTGTCGTGTTGGTCTTCGATCGGAGTCGTAGCATTCAGGCAGAGCTGTTACACTGGCGGCAGCTCTTGTCGGGCTCCCATTCGCGGACAGGTGGATGGCCGCCGTGGCTTGCAGGTCGTAGTGAGGTATGATCGGCTCGTATGAAGGCGACGTTGTCGGTGGTGTCTCTATGCCTTCATTCGCCGAGAGACTGTCTGGATACCTTGTTGATACAGCATCGAGCTCGCCACCAGCGAATATCAAGTTTATTGGGATATCGCATAGGCAACCGATCCCTGGTGTCCCCTGACAGATTGTACAGAGGTCCCCTGCGAGGATTTCATGGTTGTCGAAACTCCAGTATGCATCGTCTCTGTTCTGTTCGGGTCCACAAACAGCCTCGGCAGGTCTCCAAAATCGAGGGCTGGGATCCAGCGGAAAAGTCGAGGTCGCAAGCTGAGAAAGTTGGTTACTGGGCTGGAGACATTGCGGATCTCCGACTCGATTCCGTGAAATCGAGCCGGAATTCCTAGTCACTTGAGGAGCGTCGAGGATGTTTCCTCGAGCGTCGAAGAGCCTCACTTGTCGAGCGTCGAGCATCCTCAAGTGAGGCTCTTCGACGCCCAAGGAAACATCCTCGACGCTCCTCGAGCACCAAGTGTCGTCATGACCAGTATGAATGATGGTTGCGCGGAGACGACAAGTCTCCGCGCAATCAAATCACCTGGGCTTGTGGAGAAGGTTGAGGTCGGAAGGATGCGTTTCGGAATGGGCGGAGAGGATGTCAAAAGAGTGAGACATCTGGAGTCCC
Organism: Phialophora chinensis; assembly: GCA_016109575.1. Lineage (NCBI taxonomy): Eukaryota > Fungi > Ascomycota > Eurotiomycetes > Chaetothyriales > Herpotrichiellaceae > Phialophora > Phialophora chinensis. The sequence goes on along the minus strand of JADWPU010000004.1, from coordinate 1,090,889 downwards.
AAAAGCTCGGGACTGGCAAGCGATTGAATAAGTATCGCCGCCAGGAGCAAAGGTTGAAAGTGCCGCGCCCCTTCTATTGCGTGTCACCGGTTGGTATCCTGTCTTCGAATTGACCAACATGATCGTGCCGGCTTCCGTTCCCCGGATAAAGATACAACGCCGTGCATTGAGGTCTCATGCCTCGTCCAATCGCTTATTCGGTTGCCTTTCTGTGGCGTATGAGGCCCGTATTCTCATCCAATGTCAGCACGTGTGTTGTCGGATAGTCTTGAGCATAATCAGTCTGTCCAGCGACGCCTTTTTCGCTGGACTCCTGTGCAAACATCCCACCATCATATCTCTGTATCTGGACGTCGATTGGCGCGTGCTGCAAGGCGATACGACATCGTCACTGAGGCCCTCCACATTTTTTGAGGCAGGGAGTTGCATATATACATGGATCGTTGGAGTTGGACCCCGGCCTCAGGTGATAGCCTCACGAGCTCATCAGCTCCATCACGCCACAGGCGAGTCTGTCCACCTCCCTCCGTTATAAACACCCCAGAGGCCTTCAATCAATGCCTCCCAAGTTGCTCGACGGTATGCAATCGTGACGCAAGGACCACAACCCTACCTTTTCCCTCCCCGCGTCTGTGTCTAACGCCCCCACCTCTACTCACACTGTCTCGCTCGCCGACATGGCTCGCCCGCCGATTGTCTCCCCTGGAGGCCTTCCAATTGGAGACTGCGCCACCAACCAGGCGATGCGGAGGCCCTTGGTCCTGGGCTCTGCGGGAATAAAGAGGCCGCGCCTGGTATCCTCTGGACGCCGACACCCTACCCTTCGAGAGATATGGTGACCTGTTCTGTTCCCATCATGCCACCCCAGTGGGTTGACCGAGGCGATCAGGCCAGGCTAGGGCGCATCTTGAACACCACCCCCGTTTTGGGAGCAACAGGACGGAAACCGCTGAGCGCGGACTGGCAAGCAGGCAGTGCTGTATATGAAGGTCCCGTTAGCCCAACCGATGAGATGATTACCTGCACTTCTCGGACTCGGTGAGTGTTGTTCCTGAGGATCCGTCAGAATTCCAACTTCGAAATGGAAAGATTCCTCGCGGAAGAGCCGTGGAGCAGCTTCACCAGGACTACGGACACCGGTGCTGGCTCCCTCTCGAGAGCAGCTGCGTCACAGACACCAACATTTCAAGCACCTGTTACATCCTTCGAAGACTCATCGAGAGCTGCTACGAGTGGCTCAGCGAAGTTGGAAATAGCAGCAGGTGAAACCAGGATCCGCCAAACACACTGCGGGTTCAACCTCGACTCCAACGGGACGTACGAGCACAGCAACGACACCGTCCAGCGCCACGGCAAGCCCGAACACACCTCCAATGGCATCGATTCGCAGCCATCAAACCCCTCGGCTCGACCTTTTGGTGATTATTCCTCTCGGTGGCAACGACTCCAGCACTTGAACCATGACCTGCTGTACATCGGATTTATGTTTGTGGGCGACGAGGCCCCGGGCGGGAAGTCATCGCGAGGCGAGAGACGCAGGAACAAGGGAGTAAAGATGCAAATATAGGCGTGATGGCCGCGAAATGGCACCCGGGAAGGGAATGCTGGGCACGGAGAGGAGCGGTCGTCCTGGGGCACGGCACACGAGCGAATTGCCACTATGTGACAACAGCGATCATGCCATGCTATAGGTATGTACCCTTAGTGCTATTTATGCAACATGATGAAGCTGATGATCACTTGATAGCTACCTCCTGGCATACCCCTTGTATGACAGAACAGGTCCAGTGCTGATGGCGCCAACCCCCCCGTGAAAATGCCACACCCTGCTTGAGACCAGTTTATGATCCTACACAATCAGATGCATCATAACCTCACATGTACTCATAGCTTCGATATTCATGTCACACTCCCGAATCTTGCCAGCGCCGCTTAACTGAACTGGCTCAGTTGTCCACCCCTATATGGACGTTCTTCTCCCCGTCAGGAATGACCTTTTTCTCTTTTTCGCCCTTCAGGTTCGGCAACTCCTCCACGGCTTCACCGATAATCTTCAGTGCGCGCTCGATTTCGTTTTGAGTGATGACTAGTGGCGGAGCAAGGCGGATGATGTTCTGATGTGTTGGCTTGGCCTGTATCAATACGTCAGCAAAGGATGCACCCAACGTCGCTGCGACATTAAATGGCCGGACGAACTGGACCAGGTCGCCAATTTTAACTTACCAGTAATCCCTTCTCCTTCATCAACATGCACAAATCCCACGCACTATGTCCATTTGTCTTCTCCTCATCAATCACGATGGCATTTAGCAGTCCTTTCCCTCTTATCGTCGTGATGAGGGGAGATTCCAGCTCTTTCAATCCGTCGCGGAAGATCTGCCCTAATCTCTCGGCTCGCTCGGTCATTCTCTCGTCCCGGACGAGCTCGAGAGCGCGGATGGCGACGGCACAACCAAGCGGATTGCCTCCGTACGTTGACCCGTGTGTACCAGGCTCAACTGTGAGCATGACGTCCCTGCGGCCAAGTACACACGAGACCGGGTACATGCCGCCTGAAATGGCCTTCCCTAGTAAAACCATGTCGGGTTTGATACCAGCCCACTCGTGGCAAAGCAGCTTCCCGGTGCGGGCTATGCCAGTCTGGATTTCGTCGCAAATCAGGAGGACGTTGTGCTTGTCGCACAGTTTGCGAATTTCATAGAGGTAGTTGTCGTCAGGAACCACGATACCGGCTTCACCTTGTATAGGCTCAACGAGAAAACCTGCAATCTTGTCGCCGTGCGACTCGAACGACGTTCGGATAGCCTCGACGTCGTTGTAGGGGATCAATTTGCCGGTCTTTGGACAGAAGCTACCAACACCAGGAAGGTATGGGCCGTAGTTATCCCGAGACTCGGGATCTGTGGACATGGAAATGGCCGAGAAGGTCCGCCCATGGAAGTTCTCCGCTACGCTGAGGACGATAGCCTCGCCCTGAGGTATGCCTTTGGATTTGTAGCCCCATTTCCGGGCGATCTTGATGGCTGTCTCAACTGCTTCGGCACCGGTGTTCATTGGCAAGACCATGTCGAAGTTGAAGTACTTGGTGACGAACTCCGCAAAACGAGGGAAGACGTCGTTGTAGAATGCTCTCGAGCTCAGCGTTAATGTGGATGCTTGCTCAACTAGAGCTTTGACGAGTTCAGGGTGGCAATGCCCCTGGTTGACAGCGGAATAGGCGGAGAGGAAGTCCAGATACTGGCGGCCTTCGGGATCCCATACTGTTGTCCCTAGTGCCCGAGCAAAGACGACAGGCAAGGGATGATAATTGTGTGCGGCATACTCGTGCTCGGCATGAATGGCCTCTTCGGATGAGGAGGCGTGGTACTTTGATCGGTGGACACCTGCGTTCATGGCGCCAGCGGGTTGGAATACGGGAGCGGTTGCTTTTAACTGGGTGCCATTGGAAGTGCCATTTGCACTATCACCGGTTGTTGCGGAGGGTGCCATCCTGCTTGACAGTGTAATTGTACGACAGTTTTCTCGACCTTTTTGAAGGGTAGAGTAATGAGGCGAGGCTGATTGGCTAGCAAAATGGGTTGATGTCGAAGGAACACAGGCCGATTTATTCTTTTCCGACAGTGAAATAATTGTTCTGGCCCTGGAGGCGGCTGTGGGTAATGTCAGAATATGTACTCAATCATCATGGAGTCCACCTTGGGTCATGTGCAGAGATTTCAATTCAACTTACACAATTGGGACTCTTTTCGCTGTGTATGCTATGCCCCTAAGTGCAGGTGTATCCCTAATGGCAGGAGACTGATCGCTAAAAGCAAGGTTAAGCGTAGCCGCACGTCTGGCCCGCGTAATGTGGGAGGAAGCTAGGCTTGTTGGTTGGTCTGTTGGGAGGGCGTGATGAGCGTATGCAAGGGCAAAAGAACGGGCAGAGGAGGGGTTTCTCGAGGGGCAAATGGAAAGCCACCCCCGCTGACGACGTCGTCGGCCTTGCAGGGCACCTGCGGCTATGTGCGGGACCAGCCAAGCCGGGCTCACTGGATCGTGCTCAGGTGCTTGCTCTGATCCTTGAGAATACTGCAAACAGCATTAGGCATTCTTCGGACGGGTATTATCAAAAATGGCCGCACTCAAAGGGCCAGGCGCTGCTCAGAAACACGATGGCTCTGGCCTACGGATCGCCATCGTACACGCTCGGTGGAATACCACGATCATCGACGCCTTGGTTGGCGGCGCGAAGAAGGCCATGCTGGCTCAGGGTGTGAAGGAGGAAAACATCGTCCTCGAATCTGTACCCGGCTCATACGAGCTCCCTCTCGCCGTCCGAGGAATCTACCAAGCGTCGCAAATACAGAGCACAGCGAGCACAGTCGCTGGTGGCGTGGGCAGTCTCGCAAGCGGCATCGGAGACCTTCTTGGAGGCAGCAACTCAACCACAGACTTGCATGGCAGCCTCCAACCAGGTCCGCCGGAGCCAGAAAAGAAAGGGGCGGGGGGCTTGAAACATACTTTTGACGCCATAATAGCCATTGGTGTGCTGATAAAGGGAGAAACAATGCACTTTGAATATATCGCAGATGCGGTGAGCCACGGCCTCATGAGGGTACAGCTGGACACAGGCGCGCCTGTCATCTTCGGCTTGTTGACAGTGCTGAACGAGGGCCAAGGTCTGGCGAGAGCTGGCCTTGAAGGCGGCACAGGAAAGGAAGCCAAGGGACACAACCACGGTGAAGACTGGGGCAATGCAGCCGTTGAGCTTGGAGTCAAGCGCAAGGGTTGGGGGGAAGGCAAGATTGCTGGGACGTGATACAACAAAATCACCCGATGTGCCTGTGTCTACCGGGCGCCGAGAGAAAGGAGTTTTGGTGTACGCCGAAGGCTTGCAGCAAGCTCCAGAGCCACGCAGGTAGACCACATACAGCCTCTACCTCTGTAGCTCCCAAAAGATCAATCTCTTTGACGCATCGAACGCCAATAATGCTACAGTGCCGGAGCGGCAAGACCAACTACTCCTGCATGGCATCCTCTTCCTCATCGTCATCATCGTCTCCTTCCAGACTCTTTTTAGCCACCTTCTCAGCCTCATCAAGTAATTCTTGTGGCACTTGCTCATGCCGGCCCTTTGTCGGCCCATCCAAGCTGGAGATCCAGGTCATTTCAAGCTCGAACTCCTTGTCCTTGGAGTCCTCATGTGCGACATAAATGATTCTGGCCGCTTCCATAACTGCATCTTTGAGAGTGAGCGCGCAGGTAGGTGAACCTAGGTCTAGCTTCTCCAACTCGGCCTTTGCAGCTTGTCGACCTTTGCCGGTTGCAGCCCCGTAGTAGCCCTGGAAACTTTGTCAGTATGATCCTCCGTCCTCATTCTTGTGTGCGTACCCAGTAGAGACCACTTGGCTCGACCATGTAGAGGCCAGGACCACCTCGCTCGGTTGTTTGGTCTTCAGACTTGCCTCCTGAGCCAGACTTTGGACCTTCTCCGACTTGACCGTCAACACCCAGCTCAGCTTCTGAGTCCCAGCCTCCCAAGATAGCTGTGATACCGAAGGGCCGTACGCTGGAGTAGAGAGTGTATGCTTGCACATAGCTTCCTATCCTTGATGCCAGAGCGGAGGTGGGAATGGGAGCTTTGTATGTTTGTCTCCAGCTGCTCGCCTCGTCTCTTGCTCTGCTGATGAGGTGTCGGCCATCTGGTAATAATCCTGAAGTGACAATGCCTGCGTTGCGGTCGACTGTGGATATTCGTTTGTTGGCACCGGGCTTCAGCAGCTTCGAGGTGATGATCTTCTCGCAGGCCAGAACAACTCCGTGCTTCGTCCGGATGCCAATGCAGGTACCGCCGTTTTCTACTGCTTTTACCGCATATTCGACTTGGAAGTTTCGACCATCGGGTGAAAAGACGGAGTTGGAGAGGTCATAGCCAGTGCCTATAGACGTCTGTAGAAAACGCAATTAGCAAGGTGAGAGGCCAGAACAACATTGGAGTACACACCATTTTGGCAAAGAGCTCTGAGAAGGGATAGTTAAAGAAGACGAATTCAAGATCAGTGAGATCAGACCGGGACACGCTCAGCACACTGCTTTGGATGTGTAAAGAATCTCTGTTAACATGCAACTTTATTGCTGCAGGCGCGCATTGCACTGGCAGGCACTCGTGATGCCGCGTTTCTCAGCCTTGTTCGAAGCGCTAACATCTTGGCGCGAGGCTGAAATTGCCCGGAGATTTTAGGTTGGGCAGCGAAGCAACGTGTCATCACCCCCAGTCCTCATGTGTCATATCTTCAAACAAGACTCCTTCCTTCTTCGCACTCTCCTCACCTTTATCTGATCAAGTACCAAGTTCTCCCTGCCATTCCCCAAGACTTACTCGTCAATTTACGCCAGCTTGTTCCTCACGCTTTGATGTTGAGCTGAGAACTGCCTTGCGTACACCGCCGACTTGCAAGAACTCTGTTCGAAGCCATCCTTACCCCGCTCCTTCCTTCACCCTTCCCATCCTCCCTCCTTTTGACCATATCTTCACAAACAGCCCGACAGCTTCCTTGTACAGGGCTTCTAGGAATCACCAAACCCCGTGGCCTGGACTTTTGGATCCTTGGACAGCACTCTTTGTTCTGGAACTTCGACCCCGCTTGGACTACCGCCCCCGGATCCGGACACCACTGGCCTGGATCTCCTGGAGCTTCTGTAGCAGAGTGTTGTTAGTTAGTACAATACGAATTTGAAGCCTAAATCCCCGAATTTTTGCTTCCTCCTCTTCCTGCCTGGTTGTCGTTGTGTTGCAGACAAGGGATCTCTGACCACTGGTGTTACCGCATCTGAGGTTGTCAGATTTCGGGAGTATGGCGTCCGTCTTCTACAAATGCCACCACTGTGGCCTCGAGACGGATCTCTCGAACCATCTGGCGGCGTTTGAAGAAAACCCTCATTGCAGACAGGTTTGTTCGAATCCACTCCCGGTTCATGACCTTCTGATTCTTTGTGCTAGTGCGGACTATCGGCCTCCGAGAGCGATATCAAGATGCAAGACGACCTCATCAATATGATGACCCGCAATCTCCAGCTCAGCCCCCCTCAGAACGATATGTCCATGCCTCCGACACCTCAAGTCGTCCCCCAGTCCGCACCCATCACGTACATCACTCAACACTATCACCACTCTGCTCATCAAGTAACAAATGATGTCCCTATCTCGACCGTCCTCGAACGAGCCAGCATCAATGCTTCGGCCCTATTTCCTTCACAGTTGCAGCTGTTCAAGAATGCAGGTCCCGAGCAGAGAGCAAGGTTGATAGAGCTTTGGCAAATAGCCCCCCCTACTTATGGTAACCAGATGCACCCTGACGACCTCAGCAATTGGCCAGAGACCAGCATAGAAAGAGAGGAGGAAGCTGCCAGGTACCGTTTGCAGTTGGTGGAACAAGAGAAGTTGAAGAACCTTTGTGCGTTTCCCGGATACGATACAAAACACAATGCTGAGCCCTACATAGTGCATGGTTATGAGGCGTACCCCAACAGCAACGGGGTCACAGATCTTGGGACTGCAATGATGAAGCAGGAAGAGTACAAGAAATCAGCAGATCCGGCATACAACAGCCGAGAATGGTGGCACTTATCAGATGAGGAGCCCATCGAGCATCAATACGGTATGCTTCAACAAATGTGGGGTTATGGGATCGACTACTCTGCTGCGAGGAGAAGCGACGGTGACTCGGAGATGTCTTGAACACCCTCCCCAGAGTCAGAAGTATCAGAGGATAAAGGTGGCAGCATCTTGTTGGCGTGGGGCTTTGTTCGAGACCTGGTGGTACCGGCTGCATAGATCAGATTGTAGATACTCATGGGCTTCCCTTTGTTCAGGATCTGGCAGATAACAGATGAGTTGGAGTTCCCGCTTGATCGTCCAAATATTTCAACCTTCATAATTCCTGTCTCTCGACACGCGCCTCAAGTCTGTCATGCTGAAGAACAATTTAGCTGTAACTGTCGTCCATTCGCTAGGGCATTGGCCGAAACGGGATCTCGCACTGCATCCACTTATGTAATTGGAGAAGGGTCAAACAAAGGATAGCTCAAGCTAGACGATTAGAGTGCGGCGACGGCACATTGGTAATCTGGATCGAAGGGACTGAGGACAAGACGGTATATTGACAAGATTCTGTTGCTGTAGCTCTACCATCGGTGGGTGGAGACCCGTCGCGAGCGTCTCGACTCAATCTAGCGACCCAAATCTTCCTCCGCGAATGTCTATTGTCCCATCCTCTTTCTCGCCACAAGGTCGGAGCCAGGTTGCAGAGCTCAGGATGGCCTCTTCGATGAGCAAAAGAACGCAGGCGCGGAATGAACGGGAGCTCCATCAGTTACTGTCAGTCGCTGGAAACTCGCAGTGCGCCGATTGTGGTGCGAAGAACCCAGCATGGGCAAGCTGGAATCTCGGCATCTTTCTATGCATGCGATGTGCCTCGTTGCATCGCAAGCTGGGGACGCATATATCCAAAGTCAAGTCGTTGAGCATGGACACTTGGACCTCTGAACAAGTTGACGTGAGTTGAATTTGACCTTCGAGTGAGCGCCCATTCATTGACCGAATCAATAGAGCATGAAGCGTAACGGCAACAATGCAGTCAATAAAGCGTTCAATCCCAAGAATAAGAAACCTGACATGCCGCTCGACGCCGATGAAGTAGACTCGGCCATGGAAAGATTTATACGGAAGAAGTACCAGGAAAAGAGTCTGGCAGATGGAAAACCACAGCCTCCCCAGCGAGACGACAATTCACCCACCGCTTACCCTTCGAGACCGCCTCTTGAAGACCCGGACTCACCACCACCTCCTGTACCTACAAAGAAAGGAAAAATATTTGGATTTGGTCTGAGAGCATCGTCATCGGCATATCCCTTCTCCAAGTCCGACAAGAAGAAACGATCACAAGAACCTCGCGTGGATAGCGCATTCCCGATATCTACCAGAGGCTACGATTCCAGAATGGACGACGCGCGCTATGAGATGACAGACTCGGAGCTGGAGAAGAAGTTGGCTGCCTTGCGAGACATGGGCTTCACAGAGACGGACCGGAACACAAGCCTCCTGCGACGATTGAATGGCAATGTGGAGAGGGTTGTCGAGACTCTCATTCGACTCGGGCCTCGAGAGAATGGAGACACTGCTTCGAGGCAGAATGCGAGGTCAGCTTCGGCTCAAGAACCCACCTCTGCTTCTAGAGCTCCTGAACCATCCTACAACCCTTTCACACAGTCGGCGAATCAGCCTACAGTCGGCCTGTCACTGGGCAAGCCACAAGAGCCCTCGACACCGACAAGCACGACGACCTTCGGAAGCAACAATCCCTTTGCTCCGCCTGACCGTACGACAACCGGGCTGGAACAATCGTTTCAATCAATGCAGGTATCACAGCAGCCCCAACAAGCATTGTTTCCTCACAGCACCGGGGGTTATCCCAGTCAACCTGCCCCAATACATGATCCTCGTCTCCAGCATTCAATGACGCCTCCAGTCACGTCGACGCAGTATCAAGACTTCGTGGCTTCTCCCCCAGCACTTCCCGTCCCCAGCAATCCTTTCTTCCAACCCGCCTCACTTTCAGCTCAGTCTACAGGAAACAATCCGTTCCTGCCCCAATCCCAAGTGCCTTCGTCTCCATCGACAAATCCATTCCTCAATCAGGGCTTCGTCCAACCACCACCACAACCGCCGCAAAGGCAAGTCTCGCTACCAGCAAGCTTTAATCCTTTTGGCATTCCACCCGCACAGTCCTCGCCTCTTCAACAGCCGCAATTCCAATCACAAGACCCCTTCGCAGCAATTCCGCAGCAGACAATGCAGCAACAGAATGATCCTTCGCGGACACAGTCCGCACAGCAGCAAGCTCAGCCAGCGGGCTACCAAACAGCACAATCTCCATTTTCCTTCCCCAACTCCCAGTATACCCAAGCTCAACCCCAGGCGCCGCTTCAGCAGCAGGTTCAAGCACACACTCCGCAATTCCAACAACAGCCACAACCCTCTTCCTACCAACAGCAACCAGAACAACAATTTCCACAACCATCCCAGCAGCCATTCCAGCCATTCCAGCACATGCCTCAGCAAACTGGTCGTCACGACAAATCTTCCATTCTCGCGCTCTACAACTACCCCCAACATACATCTCAACGCCTCGCTTCCATCCCCGAACCAGCAACTGAACAGCAGCAGCAGCAGCAATCGCAGCAACAGCAATATCAACAACAATTCTCGCCAACGCCATCAGATCCATTTGGGAGTTTGCCGTCACCGAAACGCAGCGCGACCATGCCGGTCAGCTTATCGAACATGCACTCTGCGGGTGGAAGCGGGAATCGGAACCCTTTCATGGCGAATGCAAACGCTGCAACCCAGAACGCGGGTGCAAACATGAATCCATTCGGTGGTGGTACGAGTCCCTTCGCATCACCTGCGCCGACGCCTAGTCTACAGACACAATCCCAACCTTCGCCATTCGGGCAAGCTCAAGCCCAACAATTCCAGCCGCAATACACGCACAGCCCGTCGAATCCGTTCGGCCAAGTCCAAGAGATCGGCCACGGCTTCGTCACCGGCGGTGGCTTACCTGGCACGACGATAAACTACAGCCAAGGACAAGCCTTTTCCACGCAGCAGCGACCAGTGCAAGGGATTGCAGCTCGACATGCGAGTAGCGATAGTATGGCGGTGAACAATCTGGACGGAGGAAGGCACAGTCCCGACGCTTTTGCGAATTTAAGTGCGCGATATGGATAGGTGGAAGCGCTCAAAAATAAAGGAAAGCTAATATGGAGGGTGCCAGATGAGCGCACGAGGATATGATGCGATTTGATAGGATGGGGCTAGGGGGAAGGACAAGGCCGGGCTGGGCATCGATTTGTATATTGACGACCTGTGTGAGAGTGTGGATATGCTATGATGGGAGCAGGGAGCCGGGCAGCGGGCGTGATAATGAGTGCTGTGTCGCAAAATTTCCTTTTACAGTCTGTGCCGCAGAACCAAATATGATGATCTTGATGACCCTCTGACCTGCCCGGAGTCGACGTGACTCAACCAAGCAAGACCTGTATCTGACAGCTTACAACCCCCATGGGAGGTACTGTCTGCAGTGAAACTACTCGCTATCCTCAGCAAGTCGTCATCAGTCGGCTTCTGGCTCTCTGTGCTTCCAGAACGGCTTCTCCACGACCCGTCTGAAGGGCTCGGGCTCTCCCTTCTGCCTGTTCTTCGTCTTCTTCTCCTTGTCGGCCTCTATATTTCCCTTGTTCGCGGGCCCTCGTCCCAGGATTTTCTGCCCACTGCTGCCGCCTCTTTCCTCGGTCTCCGTCTCTTCAGCTCCAACCGCAGCATGCTTCCGCACACCGCCGCCACTGATGTTCTCGGCCGACCGTTGCTGCAGTGCCGGATCCAAACACCAAACAACCACGTCGCCTACTCTCCTCCAATCGTCATGCCACTGGGAATTAAACACCCGCCAACACTCCGCGTACGCACTCCCCCTCAATGAAGCCTGCATCGTAGGCTCCAATTGGGCGAAGAAGACGAGGTAGTCAGGCCAGGGTTTCCGCCCCGCCCGCGTGGCCCAGTAATTTTCTTCACGCTCCCTCGCCAGCACGTCAGCGGGGAGGGTGTCTATCTTGTGCCCCGAGGCCCGATAAGATGGCGGTGCATGCACCCCCTGGGCCCGTTCGTCGGGTTGCGAAGACAAGGGCATGTGGCGGCCCATATGCTTCTTGATCCACATGGCGGGATTGGCGTAGAACTGGTCCGCCTCGTCCACGTACGTCTGCTTCTCCGTCTGGTTGAGGTCCAGCGGTGGTTCGCACGTCAGTGCCCAGCCCCGGATGCCTGCTTCGCTGGAGGTGGGTGGATATTGTAGGTGAGAGCGCCATGGCGTGGAGTGGCAGGGCATTAGTGTGCCGACGGTCATGTTGACGTGCCGTCCGAGGTACTGGGATTCGAATTCCCCGCGGAGGTAGGTCGTGAGCGAGATGATGCCCGAGTTGTGGATCTGTGTGGTGTAGTACGCAATTGCAGCATTAAGGGCCAAGATGGACAGAAGGATCGGCTGTCGCGTCAAGGCCGGTTGTGTAGAGTTTGAGGTTCGTGTCGAGCGAGAGACAAAGCAGGTCGACACTGGCAAGGCGGTTATAATGTGCAGGGCCGGGAGGAGGGGGTAGATGAAGCGAACTTCCTTGTGCGAGATGAGTGAGAATGCGGCGGGCACGAGGAGGCATATTCTTGCGAGTAAGCGCACCGCGATACGGCCTGCTGGAGTGGCGTCTTCGATCGGTCTATCCTTGCTCGGCTGCCAGACGCGGTACAGTCCGGCCAATGTGAATGGGAGTGCGGTCGTCAGCAGGAGAGGATAGCCCTGTGTAATGTAGTAATGCCAATCATTGTTCCCGTAGAACGAAGCCAACGACTCGAGGACGTTGACGCGCAGGAAATTGACCGGCGGGAATACCCACGCGTTGTAGAAAATCCGATCAACCACAGCCGAGGAGAGCAAGATCGTGCTTCCGCAGAGCAGTGTTTCGCGAGCGAACAGCTTTTTCTCTTCGAGTGGACCACTCCAGGTCCGAACAAATGTATACCAGCTGATGACTATCCAGATGAGAATATTCGTCGGGCGTAGAATCACCGCGACGGCCGCGCAAAGCAGGCTTCTTCTGAGCCAGGTGACTTCGTCTGTCGAGGTGTTTTCCTGGGCCTGCTTGTCTCGATTGCGGATGCCATGCTCGTCAGAGTCGGCGGCAGTAACATCGCGCTTACGGAGTGACATTGCCCAGTGCCAGGGCCAGTTGTACAGAGCGATGACTGTGAGGGTTGTTTCCAGCGAGTTGGAGAAAGTTCGTACGGAAGAGAACCATTGCCACGGACTGATAACGGTCAGAGCGAGCGCGCTCAGTGATACAGGGGACTGGGCTCCATAGATGGAACAGGCGAGCTTCCAGGTGTAGAAGTCGCTCAGCGCGGCGAACAAGGCTTGCAATACCTTCGGCGCAGCAAGAAGAACCTCCGCTCGAGGGTGACGCTGCAACTTGAGGAGCTCGGCGAGCAAATCCGCCAACTGGTACCATATCCCAAAGACTGCCGGGTGTATCGCTGATCGCAGATGGTGCTTCCACTCCTGTTGTTCTTCATGAGCTTGAGTTCGTCGCAATGCCGGAGGATTCCTTTATATCGCACCCAAGTTATCCATGCTCCCGCTTCTTTTCCGAACGCCCACTGCCATGCTGGCTCTAAAGCTTGAAAGTACTCATCCGGCTGGAAGAACGTCTGCACAGTCAGAGCATTGATGAGGCGGAACGCGATCAAAAACAGCAGCACATTTTGCGATTCCACCTGACGCCACCGTTGCCGTACTGGTCTAGATAGAGTCGACGTGGCCGCATTGGCCGTGGCGCCAGTGGCATTCTCTGCACCATCATTGACAGCAGCAGGCCGTTCTGTTGGCATGGCTTCCCGAGGCGTCACAATCGGCCGCTATAGAAGTACGGGAGTCTCTAGGAGTCAAGAGACGCTTGAAGGGGTCCCCAGACACGACGCGCAGAGTTCTCCACTTTCTCAGCCTTAGGGACGAGCAGAGTTTATCACAATGTTCCGCGGACAACCAGAGACCGCAGACAAATAAATTGGTATTCTTCTACTGGGTATTCACATCTGATGGTACCTGGATACTTCTACTCCCGGCCATGATTCTGCGCCCAATTGCCCAATTGCTCCGTTCAAAATGATTCCCACACCTGCCGGGTCGGCCAGCCCAACGCCACACTTACTCGACAGTAACAGATTTGGCCAAGTTACGCGGGAAATCGACGTTCAGGCCTTCAGCAACAGCAAGCCAGTAGGCAATCAACTGCAGAGGGATGACATTCAACAAGCCTTGCAAGAGGTCTACCGTCTGAGGGACTTCGATGAGCTCGGTCTTTGAAGGAGGGAATTCCGGATCGTCCTTATTGCAGATCACGATGGGCCTACCACCGCGTGCAATGACTGTTATAACGTTAGAACGGACGCCGAGGTGGGAATCAGCTGCTGCTTACCTTGTTGATATGCGTTCAATGACTTGGCGAAGATGGTGTCCCGGGTCAAGATCATGATGATAGGCAAATTCTCGTCGACCAAGGCCAAAACACCGTGCTTGAGCTCTCCAGACATGACTGCCTCACAATGCAGATATGAGATCTCTTTGATTTTCAGGGCTCCTTCCAGAGCGGTCGAATACTGGCTGCCACGGCCGAGCAAAAGCAGGGACTTCTGGTTCTGCAAGAATTTGGCGCACATCTCCTTGATCGAGTCGTTGAGCTTGAGGATCTCACGGAACTGTTCGCTGACCTTGGAAAGGCCGTCAATGATCTCTGCGCGGCGAGCTGCCTTGGAAGCACGGTCCTCGCTCAGAGACAAAGCGAACATGATCATCGCCACAAACTGAGACGTGTAGGCTTTCGTGGACGCGACACCGATTTCAGGTCCGGCGTTGATGTGGACACCGCAGTGGGTGAGCATTGAAATGGACGAGCCGACCACGTTGACAATACCAACGGTCAATGCGCCACGCTCCAAGCAGTATCGGAGTGCCATCAATGAATCGGCAGTCTCCCCGGACTGTGACACAAACACGCAGGTATCGTCCCTGAATACCGGCGCCTGTCTGTCGAGGAAATCTGAGGCCAACTCGACCGCGATTGGGATTTCTGTCAGTTCTTCGAAGGCTCCACGAACAGCCATACAAGAATGGTAACTTGTACCACAGGCAATGAAGATAAGTCTTCTGCATCTTCGGATGGTGCTCATGTATTGTCTGAGGCCGCCGAGAGTAACAGTCTTGTTGGCTACGTCCAAACGACCACGCATGGTGTTGACAACTGACTCGGGTTGCTCGAAGATTTCCTTCTGCATGAAGTGGTCGAACTTTCCCTTCATGATCTCTTGAAGCTCAAGCTCGATTGTCTGGATTGCACGGACATTGCTAGTGCCGTCGTCCTTTGTCAATCTGTGAATGTTGAGCTGACCGTCGTGGATGTGAGCAATATCATCATCCTCGAGGTACAGAACCTTCTTGGTGTGTTCGACCAAGGCCGAAGCGTCAGAAGAGAGGAAGAACTCGGCGGGTTGAGGCATACCATCGTCTGACAGGAATGCTCGTGATTGAGATCGGTGAAGGAGGGACTTATCCGGTGGTGCGAGAAGGCCACTGGGAGCCAACAGTCCGTTTGCGGACTTCTTGACTGCAACATTGTGATTGGCGACCTCGGCTGCCAAAGCACCGCCTTCTTCACCGTACTCGACATCGACGAAGTCGACCTTCATCTTCTTGGCGGTCTTGACACCCACCACCAAAGGAGAACCCTTACGAGCGGCAATGCACTCGTGGGGGAAGTGGACCGACTTCATAAGCAGGCCAAATGCCCCCTGAAGCTCTTTGATGATGGCCTTCCCGAGGGTGGTGAAGTCAATGTCGGGGTGTTGATCGTAAAGGTATTTGGCGAGTTTTGCAATGCATTCGGTATCGGTATCAGTCTCGAACTTGAAGCCCTTGCCTTCGAGCAAAGCCTTCAGCTCCTTGTAGTTTGTGATAATACCATTGTGGACAATGGCAAACTCCCACTTGGGGTCAGATCTAGTACCAGTCAGTCATGACTTGTCAAGCGTGGGGAGGACTCGGGCTGACCGGTGAGGATGGCAATTGAGTCTGGACGGCTGGCCGTGGGTGGCCCATCGAGTATGCGCAATACCGCAGTGAGAGTCGAAGACCTTGGTCATGTCGACACCAGACTGTGCAACCAGCTCTCGGAGTTTGGCCACCTTGCCCACCTCTTTGAATGCAAACACCTCATTCTTTTTGTCGCCGTCGATTGCTAGACCGGCCGAGTCGTAACCTCTGTACTCTAGACGAGAGAGGCCTGGAATGTCGCCGTCAGATGACAAGCTGGAGTCGACCGTTAGACTGGGTTGACATACCATTGAGCAAGGTATCGAGGATGAACTTGCGGTCCTTCTCCACCAAGTAGTTGATGTAGCCGAAGATACCACTGTCCACAGTCAGCATATCCTACTGTGCTCCCCAAGACCAGATATACGAACCACATCTTGCAAATTATTCAAGCGTATTTCTGGACAGATTGTACTGTGCTGAGGAAGTGTAGTGAATGTGAGGAAGCACTGCTCGCCTTCTTTGTGAGAGTCGTGTTCGTCTCAATGGACAAAGGAAGGATAGACGGTCCGTGCGAATAAAGGAGGGGAGGGGCACAGGCAAGACCGAGGTCAAAGTGAAGCTCGGCGAGGATGAGGAGGAATTTTGTATAATATTTCTAGGGCAAGCCAGAGGGGAAGAGATCAGCTCAGCGAATGTGAAGAGGAAGGAAATGGCTAGGTGGTGGTTGCGCAGGCAAGTTCGTTGGTGTTTATTGCTGACGGTCGGGCTGAAATAATTCGAGCCTCGACTGAACACGCTGCAAGTCTCGGACGCGGCCCATGCATCAGAGGCGCATATGGACTGGGCCCCTAAAGACGCAACTCCAGGGTCCTGCCGCTACGGCCTCGCATTGCATCCACTTGATAAGCCTGAACAAACCCCATCGGCACGCTTGCGCTGCATAGCAACGCCTGAAAATTCCCTCTTGGCAGGAACACTTGCGGAAAGGAGGGAACAGCTGGCTTCCAGTCCGAATCCCCAAGGCTTTAAGCGGGGCTTGCAGGTCGTGCGGGCTCCGATCTCAAGTGCGGGCTCCCAATCATCGAGCCATCTTTGGCTGACAGCGCCAGTTGTTCGAGATGTTGTCGCTGGTGGTGAAACAGAGCTCTGCTGCCTGCTCCACACTTTTGTGCCACGGTCGCGTAGACTCGCCAGTCAATTTTAGGTGCACAGTCAAATTCATCGACTGCTCAAGTCATCTGGACAGATCCGGAGATAGTCGCATCTACTTTCCACGCAGACGCACCCACTGAGTACGCTGATGGAGGCAAGCAAAGTTCACGTTATCACCAAACGAGCTTCATCGTTTTCTCAAATGCCACTTGGGTAAGACCAAAGGCCTCGGAAGATGGCCACCAGTGGGCTAGTCGGTGGCTGAGTCCAAAAATATGGACTTGGTCAGCTCCCCCTGTCTAGGGTTGTGAGACGTCACCGCCATCCCCCTCTTTGGCTTCCTGAGACAGCTTGGCCCCCAAGATTTCGTTGCCCCGTTTCAGCGAGCGGATCAGTTCCCTTCTGTGCACGCCCACAGGTACTTTGGAATAGGGGTTGCGAGTCAACAATCCATTTGTCCTCCACGCCCTGCGGCTCGTACAATTCTCGCAACATATTCTATTCTCGTCGAGGATACCTAATCATACCGACTCGTACGCTACGAAGCACCGCGGCAATGTACAGCAGCTCGCTCGCGCTACTCTATGGACCACCACCCATGGCTCTGACCATGTTCGCAAACATCTCCTGTCGCTTGGTCTCGAAGGCTTCGAATGCTCGTTCAGCTGTCCCAACCGGGACCTGGTCCTTTCCACTTGCCAGTCCTGTGTACGCCTACGACGCTAGATCAGCACCGCGTGAGCATCATAGGACGAAAGACATACCTTGTCGATGAATTCATCAAGAGGCATCCCGATCTGTCGACCATTCTTGATATCGGGCTGATGCTTCTCATCATGAAGTTCTGTCTGCACTGCTGGGGGATACAGCTCGACCACTTTGATGTTCGATCCCTTCAACTGTTCACGAAGACACAGCACAAACTGGTGCGTTGCGGCCTTCGAAGCACAGTAATTGGAACAACGAGGTATGGGAACCATGGCCAGTCCAGAGGTAACGTAGACCAGTGCGCTTTCTTTGCCTTGTTTGCCGTTCTTCTGGAACAACGGAAGGAAAGCCTTCGTCAGCGCCAGATGAGAAATGTAGTTGGTTGTGATTTCAAGGTTGAGGGCGTCTACATCTATCGAGTCAGGGTCACTGAAATCCGTCTTTCTTTGAATGCCGGAGTTCAAGATGACACAGTCGACATCTGGGTGAGTACTGGTGACGTTCTGAGCAAAGTTTGGGACAGCTTCGAGCTTGGTGATGTCGAACGGGACGGCCTGGATCTTCTCATGACCGTATTGCTCCACCAGCTTCTGCAAATTCTCTTTACGACGACCGACAGCGACCACGAACGAACCATTATCGACTAGTCTCCTGGCAAGAGCCTCACCAATGCCTATGCTGTCAGTTTTTGGGTCTAGGTAAACTGGGATCATCATCCATACCGCTGCTTGCTCCTATGACAATGACTTTCTTATACGGGAATTGCATGCTGACTAGCTAAGAAAAGCAATCTGCAAGCAGATGTAGCAGACGAATGTTGGTTTTCGAAGATCACATTGGTTACTAGAGACAAGTCACACACAGAAGCCGGAGGGCGCAGCTCCCTATAACATTGACCTGGTCCTGTGTTCAGAAATGTTGACATCATTACACGCACCAATTGGAATATTGCAAGTGAAATCCTTGATGTGCCTTAAGCACAACTGCCGAAGTGGCTTACCTCCCAGCGGGACAGGCGAATCTTGAGGAAATGCGATGGAAAATTGGTCCTCACTGCATTGTCACTCAGCTGTGTAGATATACAAGACCTTCAGGCCGCCCCTTCTAGGTTCATGCGCAACCACACTGCGAGGAAGGTCACGTGGCGGGAATTGTCCGGGCGCAGGGTAAAGTACTCGTACTGTCCTGGTGAAACCAGGTCAAGGTCAAATATGTGCGATGGGAGCTCCTTCAAGAGTGACGCAGCGTAGACTGCAATGTTTCCGTTGTGAAGCGACCGCTGAACCAAGCTTGAGAGGCTGACCTAAAAAGTCTCTCAATCGAAGGGGCAAGGAACGGAGTGAGGTAGGTGCCGTCTGAATGTCACAATGGGCCAGGCCCGTGGAAAACGTCCCATGCCATCTGCCTGGGTAGAGTGCTCATAGTCAATGCATTATTCTTGCGCAAGGCCAAACAAATCATCAACGAGTTGGAATGTGTTTGCGGCTGGTGAGAATGTTCAGCGCAGGCGCGCATCTCAGCTGCGCTGTTCAAGTTTTCGCTTCGGGTTGACCGTGTCGATCGCCTGCCGAGCCTCTAAACTAAATGCGGATTGGCGTCTCCGTGAACTTCGCTCACAGTGCAGACGCTTCCTTGCAAGTTCGCAGGTGCAGGTGCAGGCACAGGCACTACAACCCTCCACGTACACCTGAATTGCGTCTCTCTTCGCTTTCCGTTGCCATACCGGACACTGTCACCTTGACTTCGCCTCAGAACGCCTCTGTGCCAACTATTTGGAGGCCTCCCACTGCCCCGAACGCCAATTTTGCCGACTGCGCTCTCTGGCCAAACCGGCCCCCTTCCGACTTGAGCCCACTGACGCGTTGAAACCTCCAGCCCACATCACGGTCAACACCACGCCTGCGCTGCATGCCTACACACTTTCACAATCTCGCCGACTTACTGAGGAGGGTGCTTGTGAAGATGAGCGCGCAGCTGGCGTCGTAACCAAGGACATGTCGCGCCCGCAGGGCACTTCCTCTCATTCCAAACTCGCTGATTTCTTTCCCACCGCCCCCAGCGTCATCCAGCAGCGAAAATCCTCCAAGCTGCCAGACCTCGACAAATCCAAATTGCGCCGTCCGGATGAGCGCGCCGAAGATGCCAACGCCAAAGAAAACCATCTTCGGCACGCGCTGAACTCATCGTCGACCACATCGCATCCGCTGTCACCCGCGAAACAACACCACCTGACAAAGATCGAGGACACCGACCACTACCAAGGTGATCTTCTCAATGGTGTTGGCTCCGCAAGCTCGTCCAGCACCGCATCGTCGGTATTTAGTGCCGCTCTCGCAAATGCGGCCATGCCTGGCGCAAATCATCTCAACATCAGCACTCTGACCCCTCTCACAAGCTCCGACTCCCCTCCAAATGGTAAACTCATAAGTCCAACTGGTGATTCTGGCTCTCACACTGCAATGGATAGCAGCAAACCTGCCTCTTGCCTGCATCAAGGTTCTATGACTCCTCTCCACACTCCTCCTAGCCGTCGACGAACCGCCCGTGACTCCAATTCCGATGTCAAAGGGAGCAAATGCACCTACGATCCGGAACTGGACAAAACCCTCAGTTCCAAAGACAAGCGCAAGCTGAAGCCTCAGTTTGAAGACTTTGGAACGAAACCCGAATATAACTTCCTACCACCGGACCCTCGATTATCCATCCCGAATTATACAAAAGGTGTGGTTGGGAAAGGCAAAGCAAAATTTCGACCTGCCCCATACAATCTGAAGTCATGGGTGCCAGATGCTGCGACTGCGGTTGCGCCGCCTCCGGCCACCACCGTCGTGGTCACTGGCTTTGACCCCATGGCCCCTCTTTCGCAGATCAACGCGTTGTTTTCGAGCTTCGGTGAGATAGAAGATCTGGACAACAAGACAGACCCCGTCACCGGGAGGTTTTTGGGCATCTGCAGCATAGCTTATCGAGACTGCGCCTCCTTCCAGGGCGGAGGTCCTATATCTGCCGTCCTCGCTGCCAAGACCGCATACCTAGAGGGGAAACGAGGCCAAAGGATAGGCCTCAAAACAGTCCAGATCGTGATTGATAGGGACGGTTCCGTCACGGAGAAAATGGTGGAAAGGGCGATTGCGCTGCACCGAAAAGAGAGTGGCTTTACAAACCAGGCGCGCATACAACCTTCCCCTTCCCCGGTATCGACACCCGCGGCAGTGCAATCGCCTGCTGGCTACGCGAAGTCTACGGGACCGCCGCCTACTGCGCCAAAAGGCCCTTCAGGCAAGCCTTCCTTACGACCACAGTCCACCTTTCCGAGCACATTCCCCATTCCTGCGAAACCAGAAAGGCCAACCAAATTAGCTGCGCCTTTAGCCACGAGTACGGCGACTACCACGTCCGCTGCCACCCTCGTCGAGACTACGCCCATCGCGGAGACGTTGAAAGCACCTTACGTTTTCATTGCGCATTGTTACGTACCTGTCATGACCACTACGATTCCACATCTGAAAAAGAGATTAAGGATGTATGATTGGCGGGAGGTTCGATGCGACCAAACCGGATACTTCATTACCTTTGAACAATCGCGGAATGGGCAAATGGAGGCAAAGAAGGTCTTCCACGGCTGTCACATGCAGCCGTTGTTTACCTATGTGATGAATCTGGAACTACACCTCAATGGCAACCACAAAGCAATAAGCGCGACGGATCCTGCACCTCTGCCAACGTCAGTCACATCAACGGGGCCAGTTGATTTTGTGTATTCGAAGCAAGCTTACAGATTGAGAAAAGAGCACGACCTTGATCTCGAGGAAGAAAAACGACAGCGCGCTAGAGATCTGGATCCTTCAAGGGCTGTGGTGCAACTCGTTATTCAGGAATTGAGGGATAAGCTGCTTGAAGATGTCAAATCACGCATTGCTGGCCCCATTCTTTACAATTATCTGGATCCTGGCAGGCATGCGGAGAGGCGGAGGGCGCTTGGTATAGACGATCCTGAAGGCACACGGAGACCAGGCTATGGCACTGAAGGCTCTCAGACACCAGATTCGCGCCTGGGCATCGGCCGACGACCTCTTGGAAGCAAGAATCTCAACATTCTTTCGTTGCCGAAAATTGGTAAGAGGCCAGGCGCGGGGGGGTTAATTGGATATCGTGATGAGAGAAAGAAAGCGGCCCCAAGACAAAATGTCCGGTCGCTATTCCATCAGCTATCTCAGTTCCACGACGAGGAAGATTCGGAAGACGAGCGCAGGACATCTGCTACTCGAGATACCGAAGATCTCGAGAGCCGTCCTCCAAGCCGCATGAGTATGACCTCCGTTTCTGATGATGACGATGAACTTTTGCGCAAAGCAACCAAACGCCGACTCCATGCTCGAGAAGAATCGGAGATGGGTGACAGCGTGGTTAAGGATGAACTTGACGTGTCGAGACAAACTGCAGAAGATCTCATTATTGCCAAGCTGGAGCGGAACATTTATGAAATGTCTCCGTTCTCAAGGAAGCGGAAGAGGCTGGTCCAAGAGCTCGAAGCTCGGAAACGCCAGAAGGCCGACGACGAATTGTTTGGCGTAGGTCAGAATGAGTTCGAACGCGAGCAGTCTGAAGATGTCAAGGTCGAGACTCCTGTCGAAGCCACGCCGGACGTCGAGTCCGATGCTACCAAGGTCAAGAAGCCAAGGCCCAAAAAGAAAACTAAGAAGCAGATTCGCGAAGAACAAGAAGCACTGCGACAGGCGCAAGCCGAAGCCGAAGCCGCTGAGGTGGTGGATAATGTTTTGGAATATGCCGAGGAGGAAGAAGCGCTCGCAGAAGCGGCTGAATGGCGGCCAGAAGTGGAATGGGGTGTATCTGCTGAAGAACCTTTGCCTACTGTGGATGACGACGAAGACATTGTTCCTGACCTCAGAGGTTGGCAAGCCAGTCTTTTCGATCCAGAAGATCTCGAGTATCTGGCAGCCGCCATGAAATCGAAAAAGGCTATGGACATTGGTGATCCAATGGCATGGGCCTGGAAACAGGAACGAATACGCAATCTCAGGCCTGGGGCTCAACCGGGGGCCCTTAGGACGGACCCTGCTATTGATGGTTACTATGTTCCCAACCAAACAGGCTCGGCGAGGACGGAGCCTATCCGAAAGATCCTCGAATCTGAGAAGTCGAAATACCTGCCTCATCGCATCAAAGTCCAGAAAGCAAGGGAGAAAAGGGAGGCCGAAGCGAAGAAGGACCCTGGCAAGCTACCTGTGGTGGAACTCCCCAAAGCTTCCTCTCGCGGTAAACGTGCCGATGATCGACGGACGGTTAAAGATCTGGATCGACAGCGTGAGATGTTGCAGAGTATGGGTGAGGACGCTGACGTGTTGCGCTTCAATCAACTTCAGAAGCGCAAGAAACCGGTCAAGTTTGCTCGGTCCGCTATTCACAACTGGGGACTATACTCCCTCGAGCGCATCCAAGCCAGCGAGATGATCATCGAGTACGTCGGCGAAAAGATTCGACAAGAAATCGCCGATCTGCGCGAGATTAAATACACCGAGAGCGGCATCGGTAGCAGTTACCTCTTCCGTATCGATGAAGGGACTGTCGTGGATGCAACCAAGAAGGGTGGTATTGCCAGGTTTATCAACCACAGCTGTTCGCCTAATTGCACTGCCAAGATCATCCGGGTTGGTGGCACTAAACGAATCGTCATCTACGCGCTGAGAGATATCGAGAAAGGTGAGCTTGAGCTTTGGACGCATGGAATGAGGAAACTAACACGGGTTGCAGACGAAGAACTGACGTACGACTATAAATTCGAGCGTGAGCTTGGCAGCGACGATCGTATCCCGTGTCTCTGTGGCTCGGCCGTCTGCAAAGGATTCCTCAACTAACGAGCGGGAGTCCAAGTATCCGTGGCGTTTCTTCGGTTGGCCGTGTTCTAGCATTGCGAAGGCATGTGGATGGATTCTCGGGTAGGCGTTCTTACTTTGCAGCATGATGGAGGTTGGCATGAACATTCAACAAAAAGCACGCTTCGCACTAGGACAAGTCGAAGGGCTTAGCACCAGCGAACGGATGCCGATGGTTGAAGTGACAGCGGTAAACTTACAGGGGTTGCACTCAACTCAGGTACCCGAGCATTACTGACAGGGAAAGGGAATTGACGCCGGTGGATGAGTGCTGGGCCCAGCCATGTTTCTCTATTGTATAATCTCGCCAATCTACGGCGACGGCGAAGGCGACTGCAAGAGCGACAGCGCAGCCCAGCGTTTTCTAGGTAGGCTTCCTGGTGAGGCCTCTTGCGTTGGTGTGCTTTGCGATGCAGCTTTTGCTCTGCGTGCTTGCGCGTACATAGATAGTTGAGAATGTGCCTACCGCATTTGGGTGGGATTTGGACGAATACTCCTGTTTGATTCTTCGTCACCGGTCAAACCTTGATGCACCGAAGGAGAGTTCCTGTTACCGAACTCGCTTCTCCCTCCGTGTCCATCGATCGGGCCCTTGCTGATCTCGGCCACGATCCGTCCTCATACTCACGAGCTTTTTGAGCAGAACATGTTCTCCCAGCGGCGGACCTTCCCACTCCGGCTACCTTAATCCCTCCTGGTACATGCTCTGGTCCTGTGATGATCAATCTGATCTGGACAATCAGTGTTTGGTCATTGATTCCTCCAACGATCCTGGCGCCAGACAGGCAGGAAATCTACAGCTCCAAGAGCTTTCCCGGTGTGTAGAAGACCAAGGGGCAGCTGGTGTCCACGTATCGCCCTTTCTCGCTGTATGATCCATGGCGCGTGACTGTGTAGTCTTCATTTCGTTTCATTCATTCGGAGATTCATTTGTCCATGCTCCCTGTCATCGCTCCTTCAGAAGCACCATCTCTTTTTCCCCACGTCACACCAAATGCGCAGGTAACAGGAAATTAGCCACCCCTTCTTTGATAGGGTATTCGAACCCGCAATTCCCGCAGACGAGTTTCCCTTCCACGACGCCCGTCTCCAACAGTAGGGCGTGTAATTTCCTCAACACCTCTTCGTCGACCTCTTTCTGCGACCCCTCGACGTCCATCCCCTCGGCTTGTTCCGCGTTGTTGTCGTCAAGTGGATTCTGCGCGGGGAGCATACTCCCGACACCTAATTCCGTGGCTGTCGTGGTCAAGGCTTCCCAGTTCACGCGCGGTAGGATATTGCGGATGAACAGAGGGTTGAAGTCGATGTCGGTGCGTTCGAGGATGGCGTCGCGGAAATGTAAAGGGAAGGAGGAGGAGGAGGACTTGCAGGCTTTGACGGCGCAGGTGAGGAAGTTGGTTGTCAAGATTTTCATTTTGGGGATTTTGTAGGAGTCGGCTAACTGATATGGCGGGAGATGAATGTGATTTCGTCTACGAGGTACGTGAGGAGTGTTGGTGAGTCGAGTTGCGTCGAAGGTGGAAGTGGAGAGTGATTTGCGAAGAGAAGATGGAACATTTTACTGCCTTTCCTTCGTCTTCGGAAACAAAGTTTGATATTCCAAGATGGGCGAATTCACAAAGTCTAGACGGATCGAGTTGCAGCAGAGTCTACGAGAAAGCTAAAGACATGAAATGCGAGTTTGTGATAAACTGAACTACTCGATATGAAGTATTCAGTGACCACGACGATTAAATATCTGGCAGACGCCGCAGGGCTATTTGGGTCTACAATGTCCACGCAGACGTAATCGAAGGACTCAACCACAGCAACAGCAGGCTTCCCGTCCATCGTCCAGGGTGGGAGTCATCATGCTTCTCCACAAACCCCATTCCATCAGATCATCGTCTTTTGTCCCCATGATCAATTACAAAAAGCAATGTCTGGCACGCAGGTGACTTCCCATCCACGGCAGGAATCCCCGAAGAGACGCCTACATGAAAAGTGAAGTCTAAAAAGTGCCTCGTTGCAATCGTTCTAGATCGCCAATATGACCTACCAGTCCATGGTTGCAAGCAAGGAATTGGCGGTTGATTAATGCGTTCATATCATGTTTTACATGAAGTGTGAAAAAGAGAAAGAAGAGAGGCACGTACAGAGAGGATGTGGAAGATTTTGATGTGGCCGAACACGCGAGGTTTTGCCGAAAACGGAGCTAGGATAGATGGGGAATGATGCCGCTGTCGGGCTTGGCGCAGCGGCCATCGTCAATCTCGAATTTCTCCTTTGATTTCTTCGTTTCTGATTACCACTCCGAGTAGCTTCCACAAGCAGTTTTCCAGAAATGAATGTTGCGCTGAAACAGATCAAAGAAGCTTCTTACAGGGACTCTACCGTGGTCATGCATATCTTTGCCCAGTGCCTGTAGGTGGGAGTACTGTTGCGCTACTCCCTGCTCAAGATGACTTTTGCTGCTCCCACCTGTGGAAGGTCGCTTCGTCGACAGTCGATGGAGATCCTTGAGCAGCAGCTTCTTTGGACCCCTACCAGACTGCTCTATATACTCATTCATTCCATTTAGAAACGCACGTCACATATCCAACCACACTTGGAAGCATCTTGACCCTTCATCTCCATGGACAAGACGTGGATCCAGGGGCAACGATCCAAGTTGCCCGAAAACGCAAGTGGCAGAGCGAAATTTGGCTTTTAGCAGGGCCTTGTCTACTCCACCCTGTTTCTTCTGGTTCTGGTGAGGAAGCAGGACTATTTACATGACAGACATTCCAGTGGTCCATAATTGTTCTGCTGATGGTATGAAGTATAGGAGTGCAAATCGGGAATAGTCCTTCGAAGGCATACCGCTTTAAGCATGCGTGGTAGCACGGCACTTCGACTTGCCTGACGAGGACATGATACGCGATGACCAAGTACGACGCTGAAAGACTACGAACAGAGAGACGGTCATTCGGGCACATTTCGCTACCAACAGGATACTATAGCTGCAGGATCTTTATTCCCGGGCTCTTCGCCAGCGATGTTCACCCCTTTCACTTTTATTCCCGTTTGCGAGCCTCGCCCGGATCTTTTTTCAGCACCTCTCATGCTTAGCTTGTCTCAAGACCTCTTGGTTGGCTTGTCTAAGTCTTTCCGGCTCTCTTGCGACTCTTCTTTGAAACGCTCCTTACAGCTCCAAGTCGTCTAATGCACCAGGTTAAAGAGAGGCATCAAGGTTCCGATGACTAGAGGATATGGATATCTCACGGTGATTACGCTGCCGATGTATCAGCACACAGTTCCAATCTCCTCCAATGCCTGCTCTAGTAGAAATGTGTTGGAATCCAAAAGCCGACGGGTCTCTCCTTCAACTCGATGGACTGTGCGGAACGAGACATAAAGGATGGGGTACCGTATCGTTCGTATCTTGATTCCTCCAGATTCTCGTCGGATATGTGCAACCCTTCGTGTAAGGCTTGGCACCTTTGCATTCATGTCACTCACGTACGAGAACTCGGTGACAGGTGCTGAAATGGTCATGGCTCCAATGTTGGAAGCGAAGCGAGGCATATGAAAATGACACTTCATAATTTTACGCCGGCAGTTGTGCCTCCATCTTGTCTTCGGTAGATGTCCCGCAGGACAGTGCAAAGGTCAGCTTGACTTTCGCAAGCCACATCTCCATCTGCCATCCCGATGCCTCCTAGGTGCGGGGTCGAGGGTTCCGTTTGCCTATTTTTCTGAACGAGATAACGCCTGGAGCGCTTTGGCCTCGTTTGCGCCCGACTTTGGCCTGCAAAGAAGGGTGGCCTGACCAATTTTTGGCCATTCCCTTTGCGGTAGTGGGTTGGTCGGTCATGATTGGGTCTTCGCAGGAGGGGAGGAAGTGTCTGCCTTCCTCGACCCATTCCATTTATCGTAGTGGGATGGTCGCCCATTATTGGACAGTCGAAAGGGCAGGTAAACAGGGATCATTGGAGTTTTTGTCTCTTGCAGCCCATGCAAGAACTGCTCAGCCCCCTGGAAGCATCGAACCTTGCTCAGCAGCTTGGTTGACATGAAAGCTGGACGGGTGCGCTAGTGGGCAACGTGACAGGGTTAGGTGGCTGTTACCGTTCACCTACGAAGATGGTAGCATTACTGACGGTCGCAGGGTTTGCCGTGAGGAAAGCCTCCGACTCGAAGCAATATTTAGCAATCAAGCCTAGGTCGCATACCCTCGACCGTGTTTCGTGCATTAGCTGTTGCGAATCCCGCACACAATAACGCGCTCGTCTCGCACAGTCCACTATTGTCGGGGAGCAACCTTTTGATAAAAAGGATGGTATGTGATCCTCGGCAAACCTCAGTCCCAGGGAGACCTTTAGGCGAGAGAAAAAAGCGCCTATATCGCTGTGAAAGCAAGTCCTGCCCTGCGCCTAAGCTCGGTCAATGTTCATTGTGCCGCTTACTTAAAATGCAGCGCAGCTCCGGCACCCAGTTCCAGTGCCTGGTGGCCGCGAAGCCGACACCATCATGACGTGTCTCGTCCATTGCATTGCTTGCTCGTGCGGCTTGGGAGGCCCCCTGATGCTGCCCACGCAAGCCATGCAGTCGCTGTATCTGCTCCCCCAAGCTCAAGCAGCACCTCACCTCGCCCATGTGGTGGACTATAAAGCGTGCGTCTCCTGCATCCTGTTCGACTTCTCCCTTCTCCTTCTCTTCTATTTCCTCGCCTCCACTGCAAAGTATCTGGCACCTTCGATCCCGTTGTTCACAAGAGTCTCCCGTCGCGAGACATATATCTGAACTCATCATGGCATTCAATGCAGCAACCATGCCCGAGCTTGGTGAGTTAGCATTCGCTTCGCAGTTTCCTGATGTTGTTCACTCCAATTCCTGGTCGTCCGTTCGGATCTCCTTCGGCCCTGTCGTTTGCTGATGTTGGTGTCTCTCAGCGCTTTCAGGGGTTCCAACTGACCTCGACTACCCGATGCGACAATACCTGGCCAAACCCTCTCGCGATGACCCGTACCTACCTGGTGTAGGACGTCGCACCCGCCTCATGGATCTCATCGCCACGCTTGACATTCACTTGACTGCATTGTCCGGCGAGTCCGCCGGACGCACTGTCACCTCGGCGAGGTTGTAAACCACGGCAGGTGGACTCAACAGAGTATGCTGCATCTCTCTTTCCTCCCTCCAGTATTCATTCGCAAATATTCTCGCCATCGAGAAACTGATGTTCCTTGAAGCCAAGGCGCGTTCCAGAAGTGTGGTTGATAGCATTTGTGGTGGCCATCTCTCAACCATCTTCCACCACGAAGCCGAAAGCCATCCCAACCCACTTTTCCACGCTGCACTGGGTCGTGCAGGCCACACTGCGCAAAAATTATTCTCAATCACTTGGTAGCAACCAGTGCGATGCAAATATGCGCATGGCATAGTAATTTGCTGGCGATGTTGAGATTAATAAGCGGGTTGATGGTTGTGGTCGCGGGACGCGTGGGGGATGAAGCTTTGTCTGCGAATGATTGCGGAGTCCCGAGCCACTCGTGCCACTTTGGGACTCCTCACGCCAAGCATCCACAGCAGATCACGTGGCGGGACCGGTGGTGTTGCACTGAACTTTGGTGGCGGCACCGCTTTATGGAATTAATGAGTTTTCTATGATTGTAATGCCTTTGAATGATTGCGATGCCAGCACCCGCTTTCCGTGCTTCGTAATAGTAGTGGGTGGTGGGTGATTATGGAGACGGCCTCGGTTTGTAAAATCACCGTTGCCATTTCCGGCATTGCGCACAATTGGCTGGCCAATCAGGTTGTAAGCCTTCGATGCGATCGAAAATCACCATTGCCATTTCCGGTAGTGCGCAATTGGAACAGGCTGGCCAATCAGGTTGTAAGCCTTCGATGCGATCGAACTTTTGGCAACTTAGACGACGGCCTCGTCCCTGGCAGAACTACTCGGTAATACCCATTCTCTTTTACTCCGTACCGAGTGCTTGATGGCACGAAAGGGAACCACAATGGAAATTGAGACATCTGTGTCTACGTCCGGTCATGGAGACTTTCCTTTCTGCTCACACAGACGAACTTGAATCAGGCCAACACACGCTAATGTTGAACGACAACAACCTTGTCGTGATGAGGAGCGCGGTGGAATCATTACTGTGTGCGCGGCATCTCGATGCATCCTCGCTGATCAGAAACAGATTCAGGACCGTCGACTCGCGTGCATCTGGGCCATTACTGTTTCAGAGGAGCTTCTGCCCATCACGGCTCCAATTTCCTTTCATTGTGCCATTCCCTCTGTGAGATCTACTGGATCTCCGACAATAATATATTCAACGACCTGCCGATGGGAATGGTAGGAGTATCAAAATATGATCATTGGAGTGTACGAGGAGTTGCAGTGGATTCTGCGCGCAGCGTCCCATGGAGTAGTGGACAAAGGGACGTAACCACGACTCTGAAGACGAGGCGTGACGACGGCGATGGAATTGGAAGAGTGGGATTGCGATGGCTGTTTAGAACACAGTGTGAACACGGCGCGTGGTCAGCATACACCAGTCTCAAACAGTTTTACGACAAACACAAGAAGTAGTATGCGGGGCGACGGCGCACGTCAGTTCTCAGTTCATATATCAACATATCGTCTTTCGAGACTCTTCTTTCCACAGGCTCACTTCTTCCCTTCTTTCTACCACTTGTGCTCTTCCCACGCACTGCTTGGTTGGTTGGTCGGTTAGGGCACATCTCCCAGGCAAGGTTGTCCGCTCAACGATCCCAGTCGTGGCCTTTACCGTTGGCTTTGGCTGTGTTGTCCAGACCCTGAGTTGCGTTAATAGTGCAATTGCGATCATAACCCAATGTCAATTATTCCAGGATCATGCAAAGTTTGGTAGTGAAGCCACAGCTGCGGGCCGCCAGCCCTCTCCGATTCCAGCGTTTGCCGGTATACTGCTTTCGATACCTACTCCCCTACCCGGCGTGAGGATACCTGCAACAACCAGTTGCGCGGGGAAAAGGGTCATTCATACCACAACGTAAGGCCGTTTCCCTCGGGCTTGGTCGCTGAAGCCGAATATGACAGAAGCAAGTGCAACAGATGAGCCCACACCAAGGTCACGTGACTGCCTTCTCCTACCACAAAACAGGTCGTCGAGCTGGCGAAGTCGTGGTGTGGCACAAATGCGAGCCGACGTAGCGGGAACGCTGCGTAGCAACATCTGGTATTGACCATATGAAATTGCGTCCACCTTCGATGCACACTTTCAGACGGCATTCATGGTAGAGTCAGTGGAGCTCGGAACCGGGGGTGCGTTTGGGCAGGCGGGGCCCCTAGAAACTGCCTACCAAAGACCTCCGGGGCGCGTCCAGGTAAGGACCAAGCAGTATGCGTGCCCCTATCGACCAACTCCCCTTATCCGGCTCGGGCGCACAGAGCCTGGCTTTCGCGGGTTCCCAGCATCGTCGGCGTTGGTGGGATATCAGCAGGCCCTTTGCTGTGAATGTCGCTTAGCCCATTCGTGCTGCTGCGAGGGTGCCCCCGACGGAGGTCCTGTCGGGTCGGTCGCTCTCATTTGGGAGTCCTGCTTCTTCGAAGCCCGTGATGACCATCACACCGCCGACGATTGCATGCTATAAAGAGCATGCTCTGTCCGTCGCACGCGCTCTCAGTTTCTCTTTCTCTTCCATCTTTCTTGGCTTGAGCACAGGCGTTCAGATTCCTTGCTGTAACACTCCGTGACAGTACGAAGAATTTCCTCCAAGATGGGGCCGCAAGCAATCCCAGCAACGAAGACCAGTAAGTCACCCATTTGCATGTTTCCTCTATCGCATCGAGCTGCTTCTCGTTCCTGTGATCATGCTTGCCGTCGTCGTATCGCGGCTGCTGATACCTCTCAAGCCCAGACCACCGCTCCAGTTGGTGTCAAATACCATATCCAAAGATTCCTTGCGACTCCTTCTCGCGAGGAGCCATTCAGACCTGGGCAACAGTCTCGCGACAGATTGAAGCATCTCATCGCGGAGCTTGACGTCCACTTGACCGGTTTATCTGGTGGGGTGGCCGAGGGAGCTGGAAAGTCGGGAGGGTCGTGAACCATCGCGCACTGTCTGGTGAAGTCATTCTCACCTTTCTTCATCTTTCTGAGCAAAGCATCACGATTATTGTCGACATTGGATTCTGATGTTCCTCAAGCCAAGACGCAGTCCGAAGTTGCTGTGATGGTACGAGTGCTCGTCAATCTCAGTCGAAATTCCACCAAAACACCACGAATCGACACTCTACGCTTCCAATCAACGTGCCGACCGATACGGCGGAGCTCTCTCGATATATTCTTTCCTAGAAGCTATGGCGAAGCTGCTGTGAGACTGTGTAGTCGCTGGCATGCAGGCGAATTTAGTGCCTATGATCAAAATTGGTATGTAGTAGGTAGTTGATGAGCTTGCAATGGAGTTTGGGTGGTTTGGGTGAGGCAGGAGCCGGAGTTGAGCCTGAAGTCTGGAGCCAACCATTCCCGACCGCCAAGAGAACTGGAAATTCCGGTGTCACGTGATGAGACTGGTGGTGTAATAAAAATCTGGGGTGGCATCTCAGCATGCACTTCACCAGAACGCATGATAATTCAAGCAAGTTATTGATGGTGATGGCCCAAAACCGTGTGCACGCTCTGGGAGTGCAAGAATGGGTGGGAAGGCCACCCCTCCCCGTGAAATCTCCCAATCAGCCGCTCGTCACCGGTTGCGCCACTTGCAATCTTAGCGCTCCGTATCTCCCAATCATTCTGCTCTGTTCGTTCCGGACAACTTATGCCACGAACGCCAATGGCCACGCAGATCCAGTTACTGATCGATCCAGCCCTTTGCAGGAGTAACGCATCAGCAGAACCTCCGTTTTGTCCCACCTGGTTGGCTAACGACAAAAGTTCGGCCTCCCAGATCCCCGAGAGTTCCGTCTCCGCCAATCATGGATGTCCTGTTCCTGCAGTACTCGAAGGTTACCTCGCTTTCGTGATTTCGTGATTTCGAGTCTCAACTAAACTGCCCATATACAATCAGTCTTTGCTCGCCGCTCACCTCTCTCTTCCCTTTGACACATGCTAGCTAAAGTACTTCCTTCAATACTGTCTAAGGTGCATGCGTAGAAGCATAATGAGGCATCGGCGGCTATTAGCGATCGCGAATTGGCGCATCGGTTACTCCGATCCTCGCCGCCTTACCTGCATATCGATCGCTCCGTCGTATTTTTCGATTACTCGACCGCTGAAGAGCACCAGCAAGGTTATTTGGCTGATCTAGCAATTAGGGAGCATGTGCGTAACAGACCCCAGATCTTGGTCTGAGGCATCTCATCGATGCTGCCTTCCTGCAGCAAAATCATGAGGTGCCGTCAATCGACAAGAGCGTCCAACTACTCGCCAAACGAGCTTGAGCGTGCGGAAGAGCTGAAGGGCTAAGAACACACTGAGCGGGTGGTAAGCAAGGCGACGCAGCCATCGAAAAGCGACAGAGCTGTTTTTAGCGAGGGTAAATTTAAGGGCGTAGTCAACGGCTGCAGCCCACGGAACTCACGGGTCGAATTGTCGCGGGTTGTTGAGCTCTAGCACAGTTGCCCTCTGCTAACATGGTGATATTCTTATCAGTACTCAAGTCTGGCCACCCATAACACTTGCATACTGGAGGAACTAACCGTCGATCCTGCGATGGACATTGACAATAACCTCATAAATCAGCATGGCCTCGTGCCAATATCATATCCCGTATCACGTCTCAGCGCTCTGTTCACATGCTACCATGGTCCAGGGTCAGCACCCAACGCTCATCATCCGCCGGCCTGGCTCACTCACGCTCGGACATAGCCTCATGGGGGGGCCATCTCATCATCCTTCGCGAACCTCTTACGGAGCGACGCAACAAGGTCATACGCCTTACAGGGACAGCCGCCACACGACTTTCTACAATAACAACCTTCAAGATGGCGACCCCGATGACCCATCTCGGCAGCCAGTTCGTGAAGACCAGCGGACGCAGAACGGCCCTCCTGCCCTTCAGGTATCATCACTAACGGGCCCATGGCATCATCCATCCAGTCAATGCGTACGGCCAGATCCGCTGGATTTCGCCGCTCTGACCACGCCACGGAAGACGAAATGTCACGGTTGTCCGCAGGCATGGTCGAGAAGAAGGGCGGCACGGGCTGAATAAGGTACTGCTTGAAGGATGGACGGAGTTGGGCGATCCCGAACAGTGAAATGCTGATATTCTTGACTTATTCTCTCGTCGACTGCATTTGGGGGGTTCTCACACGAATCCGAACGATTAGCGTGAATGGTTTCTGGGCTCCAAGCGCGATAGGATACAGCGATTCTTTATGAGCGGGAATAGTTCCTCATTTGAGGGACACATAGGAGACAGCGGACCGACGTCGATTCCGCTGCGACTCTAGACCCCAAGTATCATGTCTGGACAATCAGGGATACAGCAGGTGCGTGGGCTTTGCAGGAGGGCAAAGACTTCACGAAGGAACGCGAACTGCCGCTCGAAATGCGCTTGACTCCAATGCGGCCATGCGCAGACACGGAGCACGCCCGCGAGCTCAATCCTTCGCATCTTTCGGCCTCGACTGTTGTTTTCATTACTGACAGTTCGATCTCTGCCATGGACTGGCTGCTCAATGCGAACCTTGTTGGGTATATGACGCTGTGGACGTAGTGGCCAGAATCGTGTCGGAGGCTATCTCAGGTCTCATTACTACATAGAACCTGAGTGAGCGCGGCTTAACGCCCTCTGGTTTCCAGTTTTCTTCACATGCCATCTTTTGCGCGTGGTCTTATTCGCTCCATCTCCTTCTAGTACAGAGCCTTACTACCCTTCACCGTCTCAGCGGCAACTCATCTCCATCTGGTGTCTTGTCGTCGAGAAAACCATCATGGCGAGCACGGCTGTTGTACTGGTCAGGACCGAGTGGAGGTAATTGAGTCGTGGCTGACTGCATAGGAGGACTTGTCGGAGAGCAGGGGCTCGGGCCTCGTGGATCGAGCTCAAGCCTCCCGACCTGGTGCAATGAACTCCCTGGGCCTTGGAAAACGCTCTGACTCGGAGTTGATGAACTGGGGGATATTCGCACCGCCAGGCCTCATGCGCGACGTTTCCTTCAACCACACACTCCCGCGGTTCAAACATGATTGCTATCAGAGTTTCCCTGACCGCAGCAGAGCCAACACTAGAAGCAAGATACCCTCCCGCCGCCGCCGGTGGTGATTGGACTCCACTGCTTGAGGACCAGTGGGAGGGTGTTACTGCCCTTTTTCAAATGAACAATGGTGAACTCCTGTCTCCTGGACAACCTTTGATGCTCGGGGTTATTCATTGCTTGATCTGGGCGAACTGGACGGTGGTTGAACCTTTGCACTCCGTTCTAAAGAATTCCAGGACTGGGGCGCTGATCATGCATGATCATGCATATTCAACCTCACCTGAGTGGATGCAACTCTGAACATCTTGCACTTTGCCAGACTTGGGGTCTGGAGTATTTCAGGCGAAGAGCTTTATCCAGAGGAGTCGGGTGTTGCGTTGTCCGATACCACTACCATGAGCACTGTCTCCGTTGCTGCCACTACACCGTCTGGGTGAGGTATTTGGTCATATCAGCACGTTTACCTTGACAAGGTTGCAAACCTCGTGCAGTGTCGGTCTTCTCGAGGCCAAAGTCCCTTCAGAGCCGTCACATAGAGACTGTCACTAATTGTGGTCCAGTAGGTCTCTTGTCCCCGGGCCACCAAGTTGTTGAACTTGGGATATAATGTGCCGCCTTTGGCTATGGTGTATATAGGCTGATGCAAGTTTCCCGGTCAGGAAGTGCTCTCGTCGCGGTGTATTCGAGCTTTTGTCCTCCATACAGCGATTTGGGTGCGAAAGACAGCCAGAGCACAAGAGCCATCCATGAAGTATTTCCCCATTGTCGCGGGCGGCACTCGAGTGAGCAATTCGTCATGATCAAGTCCTCCAATAACTTTGGCTCGACAATGCGGAGCCCGTTTGCTAGGATAGTTATCTCGGCATCGAGGTCGCGGGCTTACTATGCTCGTGAGTCAACAAGCACAGTTAGTACGAGCGACAATCAGGCCTTCCAGGGACCAGCAGTGCAGTGTTTGCCAAGTTCCCTGGCGACGAACCGCGCAGTCTTACATGTTCCCCAGGCCCAGGCCGTCGAAGGAAAAATCAGGAAGTCGATAAAATTCCTTGGAATTATCTGACAGAAATCGCGGGTGGCTTTACACAGCCCCCTGCTTCACAGTGCTGTGCTTGGGCTATAGAGACTATTGAGCTTTGAATGACAACGAAATCGTATGGTACACTTAGAATCCGCAACTGAGGGCCACATCGCCAAGTGAGTGGATGAACAGGGCAAGGCAACTCGACCTTGCGCAAGGACTCGAGGAATCTCAACACGGCGACAAAGTCGTCCTGGTACCCGGTAAAGGTTGTTTTGTGCACTCGTCTTCTCCGACGGTTGCCATTTCGGCCGCTCTTGCAGAAGCAATTCGGTGGCCTCGAAGTCTGGTGTGACTCTGACCTGATACGGAATATTCAGGTCCACACATAAGAAGGTCGCATGCGATCGGAACCTGAGGGCTCGTGGCAAGTAATCCGGGGCAGTGGAAGTGGCGAACAACAAAGGCTGTCAGAACTTACCGTAATCGCAAACACCCGGCAGGTTGCGCCAGTATGGTCGTTTCGGGCAGTCAAGAGAAGGTTTCCTGGCCAGTGTTCTAGAAGCCCGTTAGTTTTCGGGAAAAAGCTGGACCGTTGGTGACACATTCCGATACTTCCTGGGCCAGGGCTGATGAGGCATGCGGAAGTCGACGGAGGGCGCAGAAATGTGGCGCTGCGCACGATCTCGCTACGGAGCAACGTGAGCGCCTCCAAAGATAGATCATCTGATGATTCTTGGCACACAACACAATCTGGCGTGATGGCTAAACTTTGTCCTCTGTCGCGACTCGCCGCGGCACGGACTTGGACAGTAATGGGCGTAAAACTCCATCAACCGATGTCTCGTAAAGTGCTTGCGACTTGCTGCGGCAACGTTCGCGCCAGATAAGAGAAGTGATGTAAGGCCCATGGGTACCAAGACGTCAGCAACGAATCGCCGAGACGGCCAAGTGCCAGTAGACAGGTTGTGATATGCGAAAGAAGTAGACCTTGCTCTGTTCGACAGCGATGAGCAAAAATATATACAATACCAAGGCTCTTCTCGAATTACACTGGAACAAACTGCAGCTCATCAGGGTGCGTCAGGGCTTGGCATATAAAATGTCACTGCTGTACTCGTGAGAGAAACTACTCTCTTCGCTGTGGCTGCCGAGAAATCGGTTGCCGCTCTCCAAATGGTGGAGTGAGCATGGAGATCCAAGTTTGTGGAGTTGCGAGCAGGACAAAGTTTGAGTTT
This sequence comes from Phialophora chinensis, assembly GCA_016109575.1. NCBI lineage: Eukaryota > Fungi > Ascomycota > Eurotiomycetes > Chaetothyriales > Herpotrichiellaceae > Phialophora > Phialophora chinensis. Next base: position 1,054,044 of record JADWPU010000004.1, on the reverse strand, counting down.
TGACCTCGATCTGATGACTGTTGCATCATTGCCTCGCCCGATTCAGCCATTCAAATCAAAGCTCCAGCGTGCTCGGTCATGCGGCGTCTTGTCACTGGCATTGATTTCTAACACACGACATTCCAGCAAGCCGTGCTGATGCGCGAACGGCTTGACTGTCCGCGACCGCCGTTTCCAGATTGGAAAACAAGACGGGATCGCTCTCCTAATCACGAAGGGCCTGCCTGGCTGGGGCTCTTCCCTGCAGATGCTCTCATCACCATCTCCGTTCCACGGCTAATTTCTGGACAGGGAAGGTAGACTCCAAATGGTTGCATTTTCTGATCGCATCCACAGTGCTTCGATCTTCATTTTCTGCTCTCTGTACTCTTTTCTCTTGCTGCTTGATCGCTTTGATGGTGCGGTCTCTTTTGCTCGTGCTCTGCAATTACGTCAATGCCAGGACCAAGCATCGTGGCGTGACGGTCTGCTGCAGGGCATTTCTTGAGGGCTCTTGGTCTCCCTAGAACACCGCCAGTTGCCCTAACTAGGCGCCTTGGTAATGACTGCCCAAAAAGCTTTTCCTCCGCTCGCCCGTTGCACCCTGGTCAAGTGATGCCCACTTCCCGAGCAGTGATGTGGGAAGCTTCCCAGCCAGCGCTGCGCATTCGTCGCACTGTGATTCGTGGCTGGCATAACAGGCTAAACGGCATAATGTGTGTCCTGCTTCTCCGGTCCACTGACATCGCTTCCAGAAACCATCCTTCTTCCTCAAATCGTCCAGAGCTCCGTCATTGCAAACAGAAGTTTACCAATGCAGAACATGCCCGTCAGTCCCAAGAATGAACCAACCGCGGTGATCAGACCTCACCTTGTCATCCCTCCACCCCTCCCCAGCGCCGTCTGTCCACTCTCCGTCGCGATCCAGTGCCTTAGTCTCGTTTCAACGGCTCCATTCTCTTTCATGTCGGTCCACCAGAATCAGACCGTGAAAAGTAAACGGGAAAAGTTCCACCCCGCCGACTCCGTATACGAGTAGCTCCTTTTCCCCTTCCCCAGAGATCCCTAGCTTTGCGCGCCCATCAGTCTTGACGCGGTCAAAGCGTACATAAAACACTCACGTCCCCTGTGACATCGCCTGCCCTCCCTTCCGCTCTTGCCCCAGAACGTCCTCCGTGTTTAGTACCAGCGTGTTCATTCAACTTTCACTTTGCCCTCAGTACAGTTCCACACTCGATTGATACCACTGCGCTCACCATGGCAACCAACGCGGATCATACGAACACCGGCAATACGGCCGCTCTCAATGGCGACCACGCGACTCACGCCAAAGATTTCGACATGGCCACAAGAGGCATGAGCCACGAAGAGAAGACCACTGCCCAAAATGCTGCCCGCTTCGGATATGGACCTTTGGCTCACATGCGGACAAACAACGACGCTACTCTGCCCGGTGAGTCGAGAATGATGAGATACTCAAGAAGTCGCTCGGTGACTGATGAGATTGCTTACAGCCTTTGGTGGTGAATTTCAACCCGGTCTCTACAAGGCCGTTGAGGGACGCAAGTTCGCCAACCCTGCTCCGCTCGGTCTGTCCGCTTTCGCCTTGACTACATTCGTCCTCAGCTTGATCAACCTGGGCACTCGAGACGTTCATGTGCCTAGCATCATCATCTCCCTGGCTTTCGGGTACGGCGGTCTCGTTCAGCTTTGCGCTGGCATGTGGTAAGTTTTGGTGACAGCCGAACATGTTGCGCAACACTAAACTCAATCTGAAGGGAAATGGCCGTCGGCAACACTTTCGGTGCTACCGCTCTATCATCCTATGGTGGTTTCTGGATCTCCTTCGCCATCATTCTCACTCCTGGTGGGTTCGAAATCGAGGAGACTGTCATCAGCGGGCAAAGTGAAAAGGCTTTGTACGACTGCTTGGGCTTCTACTTGATGGTAAGTGGCATTCTATGAGTTGTATCCACGTCAAGCTCACTGGAATGTCTAGGGATGGTTCATCTTCACCTTCCTACTCCTCATCTGCACGCTCAAGTCCACCGTGGCATTCTTCCTCTTGTTCTTCACCCTGGATCTCGCCTTCCTCATGCTCGGCTGCTCCTACTTGGTCCTTCAGGACGGCGCGCCTCATGTCGGTCTCACACGCGCCGGGGGAGCTTTTGGTATCCTCGCCGCCTTCCTAGCCTGGTACAACGCCCTCGCTGGTATTGCCGATACCTCGAACAGCTTCTTCATCGTCCCTGTCATCCATTTCCCCTGGTCGGAGAAGGGCAAGCAGATTCGCCATGAAAACAAGACCGAACACACCGCATAATCAGATCTTCTACGAGAGCTCGGCATACTGTCGACGGCAGAAGTATCGACACTGGACGAGGGCCATGCATGTGCATGTGCACACATATTATCCTGAAATCAAGCCTTAATTGCTCAGGCGAAGCTGAGTGCTATGGCGTCGATATTTCAGGAGATAGGAGCTGGATCGGGGATGGGGATTGGCAGAACATACTACGTCTCCTTGGATACCCAATCTGCGTTGCGCTTGGATTGTTTTTGCTCAAAAAAACAAACTATTACTTCCTGCATAATTAATGCCAACCTGACTTGTTACCTCTACGCATTTTTTGTTCGCATTTTCTTATCGCCTACCCTTTTCACTGCATGTCGATTGAGCGCAGTTGTGCCTTCCAGCCCAAGCTCAGCGTCCCCAGCCAAACCTCCCAAAGCTAATCGTCCGGCAGTGACTGGGAGCTGTCACCTGCCCGCATTGCGCGGGCTTCCTCATGCAGCCTCCCAAGCTTCGCAACAGGCGCCAGGAGAGCGGGATGGATCGACCAGGACGTCATGACCGGACATCATTGTCGATCTTCCCAGCCCCCCAAGAGCCTCCCCTCCGAAGCAAGATGCCGATCAACGTTTGGCGCCAAACTAGGACAATGAGGAAAACAAAACCATCAGCTTTTGCACCTTTTGCGGTGTGGGCATTGTCGTCACACCCAAGCCTTTGCCAATGCTGACGAGCCCTCGGCGGCTTCGGGACTAATGTCCGCCATGTGATTGGTTTGGCGCGCTAGCTGGGCGCATTGGCGCCGGCAGGTGGCTTGAGCTGTGATCTCGATGGTTTTCCCCTCGCCAAGCCGCGAAAGACAGGTGGTATGAGACGGACTATCCTCGAGAAGGACTTGTCTACAAGCAAGTGGAAGCCCAGACCATCGACACATTACCACGAGTGCTGGAATGTATTGCAAGACAGGCTGTTTGGGGCAAGAAACGACCTAACGAGTAAGCGAGTACGAGGACTCAATAGACACAAACTGCGGTACTCAGTACACAGCATTGGGTACGCCCGCGGCACTCGAAGGCGCAAAACACCGGTCCAAACGTCCGAATTGCCCGCTCTCCCCGACAGACAATCGGAAGATGGCACTTTTCTTTTCTCTCCCCTTGGGAACGAGGAAAATAAATGGCTGCACCCCCGCATATGGCGCGCGCCATTCGCTTATCAAGGACCACTTCACTTGGTGCTTACCCAAGCCTTGCAGTGCAGGCCGGGGCCATTTTCCGTGCCGTGATTGCCAGAACTGCCCAGCAGAGTGTAGTGCGCAGAGCAGGGAGTGTAACGAAAAGCAAGACGTCCTCGTATTGACCGCGTCGCTTGCAGCAGTCGGTGAACGGAGCGTGCGGAGAGTCTTGAGGATATCGCGGCACAAGTCAGTCATACTTGCAGCATCACGCGCCGCGGACATATTCCCACCAGGACGATTGATTGATTGATGAGACCAGTCAAAAGCGACCAACTATAGTTCGAGTAGGCGGGCAGACTGCCACCTGCATACAGTGTTGTAACCTCGTCGACTTGTCGAGGAGTATCCTAAGCCATGCATGCTGGTGGCTCTTTGTCGAAGTTCTGTCCTGATGATCCGACCTGTTCGCAGTATAGTTACTCGTTACTACTCGTACCTGGGACTACCGCCGCACTCGATGTACGTTATATGTTATCATCCCTTTTGCCACACCGTTACTTTTCAGCGGACGATCATTTTATTTTTCCTACGGTGTGTCGCCGAGAGTGGAAAACACACAAAGACCGAAATACATGCTTCCGAGAAGGGTAACAGCTGTGTATGAATTACCCGTAACTCGTACGCCTAGGGGACGAATGCGAATACAAGGAGCGTCTGCTGGCACGGGTACATATGTACACTCGTACCCCCCAGTACAGTTAGGCACGGGGCGATTTGCGCGGGTCTGAAGCGTTCTCACCTTGAATGCCTCTACACTTTACTACGAGTTACTTGAACTCGTATGAGCTACTCATACGGTTACTATTGTCTGTTCGTTCTGGCTGGACATGTCTGGCTATCCCCTGCAGAATTACCTCGCAAATCGCGGGGGGGAGTCGGGAACGTCATCCAACTCTCCGCAAGGGAAGTGCTGACGTCTTGGACAAATCTCTGCGTTGACGAGTACGAGTACTCGGACGCGTACTCGTACATCTTCAAGGCTCGACGCAAGGCAAAATCACTAAAACTCCGCAGGGGCCTATTCAGAAAGAGCAGGGATACGCTTGCAAGCGGGTCATTGCATCCGATGGAGACATTGGATCTTTCCCTCTTCAGGTGACCAGCGACAGCGCAACACGTCGACGGTATCATGCATATGCAATGAAGCTAGAAACCACTACATCGCATTGCTCGGGAGAAACCAATCTGGTGCGTGCCTTGCAGCGGTACCAGCTTCAGCCTGCTCTGCCGCCAGAGACCTGAGGTGTTGACAAGAACGTCCTCGACGGAGAACATGTTAAGTAGCGGCCAGCCTTGTTCCTTTCCCACAGTCCCTGTACATCTTGCTGCATCTCAGCATCTGGGTAATCTTGTCGTTCCCCATGTTTGTGGCTGGGAGTATTCCCTATCTTCCCGAAAGCTTCGTCTGACACACACGCTGCACCGGCTGAATGCACGATCATTGTGCCTCATCTGAAGCGGGGTGTGAAGATGGTAAGGCGCCCGATTCTGGAAACGGAGGATGACACGAGGGATTTCATGGCAATGCCCTCCACACGGCAGCATCAGGCCTCCGGAGACGTCGTCCCCGGCGACGCCAATAGGATAAAGCAACCCTTTTTCGGTCGGGACGGAGCAAATTACCTTCCGACTTCGTTCAATATGTGCTCTTTGAAGCGCAACACTTTGACCAACTCACAGAACGGCGAACGCGGAGACGTAGCTGACACTGCTATCCCTTACGCTATCCGCGTCACTGCTCCTCTCGTACCGCATGAACTTGAACCGTCTGCGGTCGCCCGGATCTTGGCCTTGCTCCCTCTCCAAACGCTCCACTTCTTCCAGGCCAGCCATGAACACCCCGATCGGATGTCGACCACACACGGTGTTTCCAGTGTCCTTGAGCACACGGAGAAATTCAGAGTGTTGACCCGTGGCAATGGCACACATGCACGCCCTGTCAGCGTGCGCAATGCTCTCGAATATCTGAGGTCCGCTTCGTGGTATCTGGCTTCTTGAGTTGAGATTCTGACCTTGACCCAGCGTGGGCACTTTATGGACATCTTCATTGACCGACTCTTTTGCAGTTGTGAACTCTCTTCTCACCCCGTTGGGCAGCATCAGTGGAGACAAGGCCGGAGACGGGGCGTCCGGTAGGTAGTAGGTATAGCCAAATCTGCTCCCCCAGTGGCAGAAATCGGAGGAGATGACGAACGCGTTTGTTTCGTCTGCGATGTAGGGAGCCAGCATCTTTCCCAACGCAGCTTCAGTTGCGGGATTCGTGCCGCCAACCATGATGGGGACGAGGGGAGGATACGACGACTCGGGCTGGCCGGGGTATAGTTTCTGCAGGAGCCGGTGGATGTAGGGCAGCTGCATTTCGGCACTGTGTTCAGCCTCATCTACTGACTGGGACATGGTTGTGAACTTAATGGTTCGACCTTGGACAGTTGTAGAGAGCGTGGACAACTGCTTAATGGTCTCATGGTCAAGAGGGAGAGGGTCCTTTGACAGGGGCGTCTCGTAGGCATCAACGACGGGGAGGGCAGCAGTAGTCAAGTGATGGTGATGGGAAGGATGCAGGATGAATATGCGCTTTGCTTTGGAGAGATTCAAGCACTTGTAGGCCCATGCTGCACAAGGACCAGAATATGCATACCCGGCGTGTGGTGATATGACTACTCGTGCTTCTGGTAACGGCAGGCTGTCAACGCCCGGTAGGACATCTTTCTCGGGCACAGCTGCTAGCCATTGATCCAGTTGAGCCGCAAGCTGCCGACTGTTGCCAGAATACCACGAGCCGGCATGTGAAGCTTCTCGGACGGCCATCCTTCTGAACCAAGGTCGATCGGGCAGTGTGGTTGGTGAGTTGACGATGATCGGTAAGTTGAGAGCCAGCGAGCCAGCGTGAAGAGAGCCTGACGAGTGTGAAGCAGCGCGGGGTGTTTGCGCCTGTCAGTGCGGGGGGTCGCCGCGGCCGCCTCAGTTGCCTCAGCGCGCTGCGACTCCAAGCCGGGCGTGGCGGGAGGCTGGCTCGCCGGCTGCATACTTGGCCTCATCCTTCGAAACATACTCCGAACTCCCTATTCTATGCTTCATTCGAGCTCGACAGTGCTCTCATATATGTGTTGATACCAGCCTCTCTCGACGTATCTCAGAACCGGCCCGACATTTGTTGCGCTCAATACGAGGCTCAGGCTGCTACGGAAAAGCCGGACTCTCAGCCCTCGGTCGCGCAGCCGAACGCGACGCGTAAAGTGCTTGCTCCAACGCGCGTCAATTCAAGGCCTCAACGCAGTATCTTGGATTCGCAGTCTGTCCACTACCATCGCAACAATGGGCATGAAACGAAAGGCCTCCGCGTTCGAGGAAGACAACATTGCCTACCAACAACAACACCGCTCAGCTACACCATCCCTCGCCTCGTCTTCGCCTTTATCGACAAGCACAGTGCAATCCTCCAACGGCGACTCGGCCCCTTATGACTTCCACAGAGTCAAAGCCGTTCCCTATCTGAACAGCCGAACCCGCAAGCGACACCGTGACGATCGACCTGACGAAGAAGCCATCCACGAGAACACATTGCGGAAGCTGTACGACGCGCAACGGTTTCATCTTGATGAAGCGGTGCTCATGTCCGACGTGCTGGATTTGGATGATTTCTGTCAGCACAAGGACGGCGAGGACGAGGACGCCGAAATGATGGACGATCCCCCGGAAGCTGAACTACCGCTGAAGATTGAGCGGAATCAGAGATCGATTGATGCGTTCTTCGGCGGGAAGAGCGCGGCGCAGGCCAGAGGACCGGCAGTGGGCCAGCTGGAGAATCGTCAGGCAGGCTTTTGGAAAGTCGGCGGAAGATGAAAGCTATAGGGATCGTTCTCTGGACTCCAATCTGAATTTTCATGGAACTACCATCAGGACTCGAAAGGGCTTGGCAGTCTATTTCACGACAACGCACTGAAAGAATATGGCTCTGGGTATGGGCAGGAAATGCCATATCCGAAGCATCTGAATGCGAGGACAAGTCTCTGCGAGGATTGCCTGAGATCTGTTGATCACCGGGAATGACAGGTTTCCCTCCTCACTCTGAGCCAGAAGATGAAGGACTTCGCGATCGCTTCAGAAGGCTCATAGAGTAGCCGAGATAGGTTGGTTGTGTGGAAGTTTGACGAGATGCTGTGTTGTCTGATCTTTCGCTATGATCCCAGGACATTCTGGTAAAGGGGTGATTATGGCCTCAATCATATGTCCGAGTTGGACAGGAGTCGAGAGCTTGCACATCAATATGCCTACCCCTGTTGACTATCCTGGTCTTGGTACGATAGGATTGGCCATTCTGAGGGGCAGCAAGTCATGACCAGCATGATCTATGAATCGCTTTCGCTTATTAGTACTGTGTGTTGTTTCGTTACTTAGGTAGCTGCCTATGTACAGCCTGACAACGCCGAAGGGGTTTCGCAAAACTGCAAAAGGATGATTGAATACACATGCTGATATGATTGACCTGGAATGCTGATCCTCGCCGGTCCTCTTCTGTTCTCTGTGATCCGGATGCCCCAGTCGTGGGTTAAATCATAAGAAAAGTAATGTGCCTCCTCAAATTATGCAGTCTTTCCAGCGCCCTCATCCAATGCATAGGGCAGGAGATCAAGCCTTGCCACCAGTTTCTCGAGCCTGCCACTGAATGCCTGTACGTGTGCCGACTCGCGCCAGGTCCGTTCAGTTGTGCCTCGAGGTCGTGCAAATAAAAGAATTGGGAAGTCGTAAGTCATGGTGTTATTAATGTCGTAATAATTTGCTCGTTGAAAGGGGTCGAGTTGTACGGGTGCTGTGCCATGGTAGTGGTCATGATTGTGTTGTTGTCGTTATCAGTTATGCTTCAAGATCCTGCGAAACAAATTCGACATCTAGTCCGCAGTTAGCTCCAATGTCCGGAGCTCGATGTTGCTCTGGGCATGTGCAAAGGTACAAGCGAGCGTTGTGTGAAGATCATTACAACTCAGAGATGTGCGCATTGCTTCAGGCACCACCACGCATCCAGACCAGGAAGAACTGGGCCACAAGTCTTAGCTTGGCTATCAGTCGAAACCGATGTTGGCGTAAGCTAGGTTCCTCACGGGGATGCACTGCTGGGTGGATCTCCGTTGACGACCCTGAGCTGAGGTATGGGAATGGGTGCGCTTCGAGAGGGTTCCTCGGCCCGACTTCTTGCCTCAAGATCCCGTCCTCTCTCGGCCTGGTACTCCTCGATCATGTCGGTCACTTGACGACTTTGAGCCTGGTGTAATGCGTCCAGCTCCATCCGAGCTCTCGCGAACACCTCGATGGCGTTGTCCATTGCCACTTTCGTTTCTTGGTATCTCTTGAGTAGTGCGCTAAGCTCTTGTTGTGTTGCTCGTGATCGCGCGCCGACAAGAGCTCGATCGGCGTCTTGGTACTGATGACTGAGTCGCTTGCTGTTTTCCATGGCGATATTGCATCGGTTCCGCAATTCCTCCAGTTCAACCAGGTGGTCTTCGCGCAGGTGCCGCAAGGAATGTCTCTGTTCAGGGGTCAAATGTTCTGAAGGAACATATGCGTGTCTTCCAGTTCTGTGGCCGGAATAACCCATCGAAATTCTGTGTCGATGGGAACCTCCACGATGCGGTCGGGCGGTCACGTTAAGCTCAATCTTGCTCTCTGCTTGCAACGATTCCGGCGCGTTAAAATCACAGCCTTCATCCCAGTCTTTGTCGGTGACCGGTGGCATCACTTTGTTCAACATGTGCTTGGCATCGATATTCCGGCGACATTTCATGCAAGCCCGGTTCTTGGAATACCCCTGGGAATTGACATAGGCAGAGAGACATCTAGCATGAATGGCCATGTTGCAACAGGTAATGACCGCCACGAAGTTGTTTGGTTCAAATTGAAGACAACAAGTTGGGCAGTCTCTCTTGTGCTCTTCCAATGCCTTGATACTGTCTTCCGATGCTCGACTGAGAATTAGCATGGTCGCAGGTTTATTTGGGATCTCGCTGGGTGGCGTGGTTGGGATTGATGTAATCCGTCTGGGAGGAGAAATGCCCTCAATCACCGGAATATGAGGCGGATAGATGGGAGCTCTGTATGGTGGGGGACCAGAGAAGTCAAAGGGAGTCGGTACTGAGGTCAGGTGCCCAGAGGACGCTGCCGCATGTGCCTCCATTTCTCGTCGACGCTCAGGGATTGCGGGGGCTGTTGGTTGGACAAAGAAATCATTGAACGAGACAAGTCCCGGTTGTTGCTGCATGGAAGATTGACTTGGATGGCTAGTGAGGGCCGCAGATCGTGAGGCCTGATTCGGTGAAATATAAATTGAAGGGTGTGAAGGCTGATTAAGGTCCATGCCGCGTAAGTCCTGAGCAAAGCCTGAGCCTGATGCGAGATACTGGAGAGCTGCGTCTTCCTCTAGAAAAGTGCCCATAGGAAGCCCCAATGGCATGCCTGGTGGGATACCATGAAGGGTAGGTCCGAGAAAGTCGAAATGAGATGGAAACGCTGGTCGCCTTGAACTGGGTGGAGGACGTGAAGGGTCACTCATGTTTCTTGCGTGAGGGTTTTCAGGCTGAATCCTTCGACGTTTACGGGCGTGGTCTTCGGGGGGATTTTCTCTCTCAGGTCGATCTTGAGAGCCGGAGGGGTTGTGGTCCTCGTACACAGGCGGAGAGGACGACATCGGTTGGTAGTACTCCATTTACCTAAAACCCCCCACGCTGTGACAACTCTACTGCTCCGAGCTCTGTCTGGACTGGGTTGGAGTCCTCGCGGAATTGCGTGGTTTCTGGAAATAAGCAGCTCGGTGTATGGTCCGTGGAGACTGATTGCCAGTGCCTCAGTTTGGTTGACCACGGTCTGTGCAGTGAAGATCCGAGCACTAGTCGGCCACTCCAGAGATCTTCAGCGATGACGCTAGTTGATGGAGCCCGCACGCCACGCACAGGCAGTGGAATTCTATATTAGCTCGATTCTCCTTGGATCTAGTGGTGCTGGCAGTGGTATAAGGTCGTGGCAAGAAGGCAGAAGTTTGGATTCGTGTTGTCGGAGGGCGATCACACAGCCTCGCACGTTCAAGTTGCTCGTTCGAACTGAAACTGTCGACAATTTCTCTCACCGCCTTCTCGCGGCCCTCTTACATTCGCGGGTAACCTGTTCGATAGCGGTATCGATCTTATTCTTGATATGCCGTGCTAGACAACTCGAAGTTATCGTCAACGTATGCCTTCACTGCTAGAGTAAAAGTAGCCTCAGGTGTGGACATATTCAGATAAACTCCAGTCGAGCAGTGCAACGATGAGCATTCGGCATCCGTGAAGGACGTCGACGGAGAGAGCGAGAGAAGAACAGTGGTGAAAGTAAGGTTGAGACAGAATATGGCTGGTCATGCGAGGTTGACAGTGGCTCCGCCAGTAACGAGTGACCCCGCCGCACCAGATCGGGTATCGGAATGGTGATGGTCCTGTAACAGCAACTGGTGGCAGGCTTGGAGGTGGAGAATTGTTGCTTGGAAGTCAGGTTGAAGCAAGGCGAAGTGGCCGCCCGAGCAGCCCGAGCGTTTGCTTAACTTGCCAGTGAGTGACAGTGGCGCGGGCAAGATAGTTGCAATGCAGGTCAAACGTGGCAGAAGTAACCAGAAGACGCCGTCATTGATTGGTGGCTGGGATCGGGCACCGGTCCTCGAAGCAGTGTGATGGCGAGAAAGAGGGGTTCGAAGACGGCAAGCCTCCTGTTGAGACCGTAATTCGGCTTCCTACTTCAGGACTCTCTTCTTGTTTCGTCGTGCGTGTCAGCTCACACCTGGCCACCACTTGACAAGGTTACAAGGGCAGTTTCGACTCGTTCACTCCGAGCTTTCGCTGTTTTAGGCCGCGCTTTCCGGGCACGTTTACCGATAGATGCTCAGGTGACTTGGTCTGAGACCGTTAAAGACCCGCGTCAGCTGCCGCTCCGATGATGATTCTGCTAGGGCCAGCTCCAGGATGAGGGGACCACGAAGGATGAGGCTATGCGGACATGACAAGAAAAGCAAAATAATTGTTCGCCTGCCGAGGCTTCAGTGAGTGATGAATCAGCCTTGAATGGATGACGCTCTGCACAGCCGTCGAAAAGGTCATATATCTGCCTTGGTGCTTGGATGTGCATAGAAGGAGACTTCCCAGGCATTTACTTGGAAGCCACCGCCAGCTCTTTGTCTGCGCGTAGGCAGCTGCTGCTGTATCAGTTGCCTTCTCCTACGGGGTCCGCACTGTTGCCTTGTCTCCAAACTACGAAGGAATGCGGCCGGAATGGTATCGTGATCACGGAAATTCCCAGACCTCCGGTGAGGCGTCAGAGTTCAAGCTCGCATCCAACAGCACGCATCTACAGGCAATGAGCTTGCCGACATATGTATCACTGAATTCAAAATGCCACTTTTCCGAAGCTTTTGCGGCTTAAGGCGGGATATGGGCGAACCAGAGCTACTCGTACTTCCCATTCAAGTGACATGGAGCGGCACAGGAGACGCTGTGATAGTGATGCAGGGGACATCCCAGATCTGCTAGCGGTCAGTTGTAGTGGTCCAAGATCGTCACCTGCAAAAGAAGGGACATTTGTGAAGCTTTGAGAACTCGAAAATGAGGACCAAGCCAACTTGAAATGATTTGCTCTCTTTCTCTCGGATCAGCATGCGGACTGGGTCTGGACCCAGTCCGAAATGACTTCAGCAGATCCAAGACATAAAAATAAGCACAGAGAAAAGAGAGCGAGAACCAAAGGGGCCTCTCGTAGTTTCACACACAAGGTTACTGATTTGTACATCCTTGTTGTCGGACAGATATAGAAATATGCCTCAAGGACGGGATGTGATATTGAAGGGGACAAGCAAAACGAAGGACTGGCACACAGATTCAAAAGACCGTCTGTTCTAAAACAGCACGTCATTTGAAACTAGGGAGGCGAGTAGTTCCCCTCGCTGTCCTCGACTTCTGGTTTTGTTATCGTTCTGCGACAAAATCCATGGTACGACGCGAGTCTGCCCGGTCAACTTCATCGACAATGATAAAACATCGCAAATATTGACGCTATACCGCTGGCACAATGAGCGGCTTGTGCTTCACTTACGCAACGAGTTTCTTTCTTTATCCTTAGAATGGGCTGGCTTGCCGCGGGATGCTGCACCGTCGTGGCAGGTTTCATTCTTTACAGATTTTACGTCCAGAACTATGTGGATGGCAGTGACAGATCGGAAGAGACAGCGCATCACGGGCACACAAGTCAGTCGCCGGTCAAGGTACCAGGAGTTGTTCAAGCTGCATCGAAGCCGACATACCAAGAGAACCTTGAGAGCAAACCTCCAGTGAAAGTCCTGATTCCATTAATGGAAGTATCTCAGGCGAACGGCAGTTCTCTGAAGACAATGGCTGAAAAGTCCATACAGAGGACGGAAGAGGCGGTCAAGACATCTATGCCGCCTCCTCCCCCGCCACCGAAGCCGAGCAAATCGTCGAGTCCACCCCGTCTCAAGCCTCTCAATACTGGCAATGCTCTTGCAGCGACAGGCCCTGGACAAGGCTCTATCCGACCTCCTCCGTCGAGCGCCGCGTCTCTACGCGTCCCGGTGACCAAGCCTCTCCGAAACCCCTCACTTGCGCCTACATCCTCCATCATGCCAACAGGCAGGCAAGTTTCACGCAAGGTGATTCTCGAGCCAGGCCACTCCCCGCTCGACTGGGCGGCTTTGACAAACAATCCCAACAGCCGTCTCCGAGGCAAAGATGCGCCAGGAGAGAACCTACTTCGGATCACGCCTGCCCAGCTGAAAATGCAAAACGGCAGGAAAGAAAGAGACGCGTGGACGGTCTACCAGGGAAAGGTGTACAATATCACTCCTTACGTTCCGTTTCATCCTGGAGGTGCTGGGGAGATCTTAAGGGGAGCTGGGAAAGATTCCTTCAAGCTATTCATGGAGGTGCATCCCTGGGTAAATTGGGATGGCATGCTGAGTGAGTGTCTTGTTGGGATTCTGGTCAGCGAAGAGGAAGACGCAAACGACAAAAGCGGGAGTCTGGACGAGATGGATTGATGTACATCATGACCTTTCATCGACGGCGCGAGAATTGCTGGACGATCATGGAACATCCAGAGCGGAGAATCCTCCTAGCAATAGAATAGACGAGGGAGAATGCGCGGAATGCTTTTTGGCAGAGCGTGCGGCATACACGGAAGGCGCGTCTTGTCTTCAGATGACAGACGAGGTGAACGCTTTGTGTTGTGGCATGGCTGGCGTTTTCGGGCTTGCGAAGCCTTCTCCACGATACCCCGATACATCATGGAGTTTCACCAACAACTGGTATGATAGACGGATATCGAAATCTTCTGAAAATTTCATTATCGAGCTCACGATGTTTGATGTCTCGGTCACCTGGAATTCCGCCTTATTCGTGGTTAAGAAAGTATGCCTTCGCGGATCACCCACAGCCACCCCCCCACCTCTTCCCCCTTCTCTTCCCTTGGCCTAGACCTATAAGTCAGGGTGCACCTTGTGAGCCCTTCGTATGCTTGTTTCGTTTCTCATCTTTGGCGTTCTCCCGGGTTGGCACCTCGTTCGCAGCCATTCACTACATCTGACCGGGCGACGATGGCGACCCCGCATAATCACCAGCTTAAACGACAAGCATCTCTTCCTTTGTATGTAGTATTTGATGTTGTCTTTCGGTGCCTACCGTTGGACTGTGCCAATACCTGTCGTTCTCAATTGCGGGTGGATCCGGGGACTGCTAAGAACAAGAAGACTTCTCGTCAGAGTGGCGGATAACCTGTTTCTCACATATCTCGCCAGAACCAGGTGAGAAGAGAGTATATAGGTGGTCCTGTTTTAGGATCCCGATAAGTATACGCACGAGTAGGTGTGATTGCTGATGGAACCAGATCTATATCAGGTGTGTGAGCAATGTCAGCACGGAGTTACTCCGTTCACGTTGAAAAGATATTGAATCGAGTCAACGAGAATGGAAGTCAAGGATCTCATGAGTCAGGTGGGGTCCGTTAGTTGGTGCGCGTCGCGATGTCATTTCAAGACTCTGCATCATCCATCTTCGCGGATCATATTTTCGACATCTTCGCGGCTATTTGGTCGGTGTTTAGTCCATTTGAAGTCCTTGAGCCCGGCCTGCCAATAAATGATGTTTTCAAGATGTCGGCTTTGGGTACGGTACATCGCCTCATCAGAAAACCCGTAATTCGAACTTCTACCTACACGGCTGGGAGCGTCATAGCGGCAGCAACAGAGGGCTGTAGGATTTCTTCAGCCTCGTCCTCACACAGGAGCTTCCACAGACCTCAAATTAGGTGCTCGTCAACTCTGCCTTCGTCGTCCATATTTGAGGCGATCGCGAACCACGAGCCGACCTCGTCTGCAGTCATCCATGGCGCGTCTGGGCGCAAGTTCAGCTATGGCAGCTTGCTCCATGATATTGCGACAGGAAAGGACAAGCTGTCCGCGTTCGTGGAGGGGAGACCTTTGACTGGGCAGAGGATAGCATTTCTTGCAGAAAATAGCTACGATTATGTAGGTGCGCAGGCAGTACAAGAATCGATACTGGTACAACCGTTGACATCGTCCTCAAAGTAACTTTTCTCTCAATTCTGTCTCACGACGCAATTGCTGTGCCTTTGGCACATGCACATCCGATTAACGAGCTGCGGTATATCCTCGATAACAGCGAAGCATTGCTGTTTCTGTCCACAGAGAAGTTTCGGGAGAAAGCAAAAGAAGTTGTCAAAGATGGGGGCCACACGCCGAAGCTAAAGATCCTGTCGAGGGTCGACAGGGGAGCTGAATTGCAAGAGGATGTCGGATTCAACTCGGAAACGGTGGAAAATGGCGGACTCATGCTCTACACATCCGGAACCACCAACCGGCCGAAAGGCGTGGTTCTGTCCATGTCCAATATGCTCGCCCAAGCCCAGTCTCTGATCGAAGCGTGGAAATACTCTCCCTCCGACCTCCTCCTGCATGTCCTCCCTCTTCATCACATCCATGGCACAATCAATGCACTCTTCGTACCACTTATGGCTGGCAGCGCAATCGAGTTTGCATACCCTTTCAACCCAGATACCGTGTGGAAACGCCTCGCAATGCCGTTCCTCCCTACATCGCAACTCCCAGACACAGAAAAATGCCCTGTAACATTCTTGACGGCCGTCCCCACAATCTACAACCGCCTGCTGGCCACCCACGCCTCCTTGCCACCAGAATTTCAATCCGCCGCGCGCACAGCAATATCCCCACAGAACCTCCGGCTCAACATATCAGGCTCTGCGGCCCTGCCAACTCCGGTCAAACAGGCATGGACAGCCCTCTCGGGGGGAAATGTTCTCCTAGAACGTTACGGCATGACTGAAGTCGGCATGGCCCTCTCCTGCGGTCTAACGTTTGAAGACCGCGTTGACGGCAGCGTCGGCTGGCCCCTCCCAGGTGTGAACGTCCGACTGGTGGACACAGAAACAAACACTGTCATTCCGCCGAGCGAACAACTTCACGAAGACACTGGAAACGCAAAGGAAGGAGAAATCCAGCTCCGTGGTCCCACCATCTTCAAAGAGTACTTCCGCAACCCGACCGCCACGGCCAAAGAATTCGTCGACCCCGACCACGACGACAGGGACAGACAGAAATGGTTCAAAACAGGGGACATCGCGATCCGCCAATCTATCCCGGGCACAGGCCAAAGCGATCAGGCCTGGGCGAAAGGACCAATGTACTTCATCCTCGGCCGCCTCTCCGTTGACATCATAAAGGTCGGTGGGGAAAAGGTCTCTGCTCTTGAAATCGAGCGCGAGTTGCTCTCCTTGCCAGAGATATCGGAGACAGCCGTGGTGGGATTGCCGGATGAGAAGTGGGGCCAAAAGGTCGCGGCGGTGATAGTTTTGAGCGAGAAGGGCAGCTTGGGGAAAGAGGGAGGGAAAGATTGGGGAATTATGGATTTGCGGAGGGCATTGAAGAATCGGTTGGCTATGCATAAGATTCCTGTTGAGGTCAGGGTTGTCCAGAGTATACCCAGGAACGCGATGGGAAAGATCAATAAGAAGATCTTGGTGAAGGATGTTTTTGGCTAAGAAGGCGGGTACTCAAATCGAGGGAGTTGGCCATGGCGTTGAGTGTCTTGTGGGAGGCAACTACTCTCAAAGGCGCAGTCGGATACTATCGAATGCTACGGAATCTGTCGTCAAAGGCATGGAAAATTCCAGATACAATACTACAGCAGTCAACACTCGTGGCACAGTTGAGACAAGTGGTTACATCAGAGACTGTGATTCAGACTCGGCAATTAAGGGGCCGGAGCACTATTCCTCCCCTTAGGGAACGAGCGATAATCATTCCTTCGTAACCAGCATTCCGTCGTGATCATGATCGTATTATCAACCCCATCAATCCACCACGTCCAGCACCTCGAACCTCACGCACAGCGAGCACCGCGTCTCCCGTCCTTTTAAGTCCAGCATGCGAATAAAACTCCATCCCTCCACTGCGTACGATAGCCTCACAGCCGAGACGACCAGGATAGGATTCCTCGCAAACGCGTCGTCACTCTTGATCAACAGTCGGAGGAACACCAATTCGTTGTCGTCGTACTCCCACTCAAGGACATCGTCCCAGACGGGATCCGTGGGCGGGGAACTCGCCCACTTGTGGACCAGGCCGAGTTTGTGTTGTTTGTAGTGGCTGGTCTTGCGCTTGGGGATGTCGTCCTCGGTCAGGAAATCCGGGTGGTATAACGTGCAGGTGAGGTAGGGTTTGATATCGTCTGCCTCGCGGCCCTCGGGCACGGGGATGTCGCACGCTCCTCCGACATGTAGGCGCAGCCTCTTGCGGCGTCCGGTGTTGAGGACGCCATCTCCACCGGCCCTCAAGGCGACGGGCTTGAGGACATAGCCGTCGGAGCCGCTGAAGAGTGCCTCGTTGAGCTGGATGCTTGCCCCGAAGGTTTGCCAATTCAGGGCGCAGATTTGCGCGCCAATGCCCCAGAATGCCACTGGCTTCAGGTTCCGCGATGAGATGCGCGTGCCTTTCGGGTACACGCGCATGAGGTGGACGGCGTTGTGGCGGGCGATTTTCGCAGACTGGGCCGGCATGTGCGCCACGAGCCCCGTCTCGGACATGTTTATGAGGTGGTCATGGGGTGCGTCTTTCAGGCCGACTTCGCCGAACCAGGAATCGTCGCGAGGCTTCACAGACTGAGCATAGACGCCGAGCTCGGCGAGTTCGGGGACGATGACAGTGGGTGCTGCTTTTTTCTTTTCGTTGTATGCCTTTCGGGCCTGGGCTGTCTCTTCGTCCTCGTCGGAAGAGTCGGTATCTTCCTCTTCTTGGTCGTTCTGTTCGCTAGGGAAGTGGTATTCGACGATCAGGACAATCTTGGAGCCAAGATCTTCGAGCGACACTTGTTCGCCTGTGCCTTGTTGCTCGCCGTGACCTTTCTGGCGGATCGCTTTGCTCAGCAGCCGGTCACCCCACACCTCTTTCATGATCTCGACGAGCCGTTGTTGACCATGCGCATCGCAGTGGTTCTCTAGCGACAACAACACCGGAGCTGCTCGACGTCCCGGCTGGCGGACAGCCTGAGCGGCTTCCTCGTCAACAACGTCACGAATCGTCTCACATACTGATCGGAAAGGGATGTTAGAGACTAGTGTGTAGCCATGCGTGACCTTCGGTTCGTCCTTGTTGTCTTCATTATCCCAGGCGTCAATCTCAACGCAGCGAGAGCCGGTGTTGAGTGCTGTCTTGTATGCATCAGCCGAGGACGTGCCGTATAGTTGATGAGCGAGCAAGTAGGTATTGTGGCTTGAACTGATAAAGTACTCAGGCAAAGGATGTGACCTGTCGGTAATGTATGCGGGGACGTGGATGTGGTCTCTGTTGACAAGAGCGTGTAGTGGCCCGGTCAACTCGGAGGGATTGTCGAGCCCGGCATCCTTCTCAGATAAGACGTCCTTGCTCACCAGGTACTCTCTAAGAGCGGAGCTGACTCGTAGTTGGTGTTTCGTCACCTCGGTCTCAAGAGCGGCGTGGCCGCCGCCAGCTACGGTCGACGCATCGATCACCTCACCGGCGTCTTCGTCGTCAATCTTGCGCGACGGCTTCGAGGAAAACGGGTTCAGCTTCGCCATGCGCGAGGTGAGACGAGAAGTCATCTCGGATAATGCAGCGATTCTGCGACCGGGACGATCGCAGGCAGCAATAATAGCTACCGGGCTGTCAATGCAGGTTTGGAAAGACTTAACGATGCCAGTATTCAAGCTATGACCTACTAGATGCCTCCCTCCAGGTGTCCGTGAGGGCTCAATGCGATTTCACGAAGTGGTCACTTGGTGACGCGGCCGGAATGGCAAAAGCAGCGAGAAAGCTTGGCCTAGGTAAGCCCAGGCAGTTCGTTATGGCCTCCGGTCCCTGGTCCCTTCAAGCTCGTTTGATGTCGCCAGGAAGATTGTAGGGACTCCCTGTGCATCGTCGAGCTCTCTACTTCACAATGGAACAAAATCTTCTCTCTACACACGGCTCCGAGGGATCAATGTGACGACGGGACAGAGATACGGGGACCACCCGTCGCCAGCATGTCGTATGCGCAGGCCGAGTCAAGAGTACGCGGGCAGTATTTGGCCCTCAAACAAACCGGCACCGTGATTCCTGCAAATTCTGGCATCGACTCTTTGAACGTCGTCCTGCTTCTTGGGTGGTTACTGGCGTGTCCTTCGGTGTCGGACTCGAGCTTTAGACGGAGCCGCTTGCCAGTCTTCGCAGGCATTGTCATCAGCTCGATATGGAACCTGTACCACGTCCGCTCAATTGGCGTGGTAGGCAGCATTGGTGTCGGTCTGAACTCTGCGCTCTTTACGATACTCGCAGTCAACTTCGTGCTCTTATACGACCCTAGAAACTTCAAAAGGCTGATCCTACGCCCAACTGATCATTCCACAAAGACAACTGAGCCTGCGGATCCGAAACAGGGCCA
This sequence comes from Phialophora chinensis, assembly GCA_016109575.1. Lineage (NCBI taxonomy): Eukaryota > Fungi > Ascomycota > Eurotiomycetes > Chaetothyriales > Herpotrichiellaceae > Phialophora > Phialophora chinensis. The sequence goes on along the minus strand of JADWPU010000004.1, from coordinate 1,034,540 downwards.
TATACACGATCAACAAGAACAAGATTCAATCGTCCCCATCGCTTGGGAGCCTATGCCGAAATCACTACCGCGAAGGCTGTTCTGGGTCCTTGACCTCATCACCAGCATGCGGGGCGTCCACTGGTCCTGGAACCCATCGCCCTCACCTTCATACCCTCAGTCATTCAGGGTCGCACGCGCGAGGCGAAGCGCTACATTCTTCCGTACCTTCTCGCGTTTACTCATTGACTACTTCTTCATTGACCTGGTCAAATGTCTCATGATTGCAGACCCATACTTTCTCGGCTCCACCACGCAAGAGGTGCCGCCCCGTTTGTCGACGTTTGTCACTTCTCCGCTCGCCCTCTACTCGTACCGTCTAGTACTCGGGATGGCAGGCGCATACCTCGCCATCGACCTTCAATATACCTCCGCAGCACTAATACAAGTAAACATTCTTGGGTCTAGCGTGCTTGGTTTGAATGCATCACCTGTCCTATTTCCGCCACTTTGGGGTAGCCCGCGTGCTGTATTGCGGAAAGGGCTGAGGGGCTTCTGGGGAGAAACATGGCATCAGATCTTCAGAATGCACTTCGCAAGCATTGGTGATGCTTTCGCGGATCGTCTACTGCCGCATGCACGTCCGAAATTATCGAAATCGTCACCAGCAAGGCGCTGGATTCGGGTTTTGGTTGTCTTCTTGATCAGTGGAGTATTGCATGCGTGCGCAAGCTATACACTTCTAGGATCCACACGACCCTGGAGGTCTTTCCTCTTCTTCGCACTTCAGCCGGTAGGCATGGCGACTCAGAATTTCTGCTCTCAATTCTTCAGTGGATCGTTGCTGGAACGGATGCTAGGCATCGCGAGAAGAGCAGTACGTCAGGCTTCGAATCTTGCTTTTACGATCTTGTGGGTGTGGGCAACCGGCGGCCTGTTGCTGGAGGACCTGAGCAGCGGCGGTATGTGGATGTTCGAACCCGTGCCGTTTAGTGTCCTTCGTGGTTTGGGGTTCAGCGAGGACAAGAGATTCTGGTGCTGGTAGCTCGATACTCACAGGGAATCGTCTCATTCATCCTGGATCTGTTTTCACGAGCACAAGGGTCCTCCTTCATCGAACGTCCCCTCGCAAGGACGGGCAGCACAGCACATGAAAGCTTGCATCAACCTTTCAGCGGTTGAGGCAGGAATGTTCAAACGAGCGAAAGACAACATTTTGGCTCGCTTCTACGGCTCCGTAGCCCTTCGCTTCAACGTACGTTTTGCAGCTATGGTACTGTGCCTCTCATAAACGCCCACCAACTCTCGGATCGTCTACCGACTCTTTTACCACGGGCTGAAGCTCCGAAATTCTCGTCACCCTATATGCCTTGGAAAAGGTACTGTCAATGCGACTAACGTCCCGAGGATGCTGGAGTAAATGGCCCGGTCTTAGCTCAGCGACACCAATCGCTTATCGGATGACTGGCTTCTGTACAAAGTCCGTCTGGCACTTCATTGGCGGACGGAATGGCGCCTGAGGCTTGGAGGCCAAATATCAATTCAGCCTCACCACCGTTACCTTCACCATCCCAGAAGTTCGCTGCCATCGGGTGCTTGCTGGCCCTCTCCTGAGGAATGGACCCCTTGTCAGCCCTTGCCCTCTCCTGCAACATCCTCGACGTGATAACAGCCGCTGGGAGGACCTGCGCCTGCTTTTCTGACGTGAACAAGGCAGGCGCCTTCCCAGGCCACGATGAATTATTTTCATCCACAAATCTGCTCGGCAAGAGCGCTCAACCTTTGGCGCAGCAACTTTATGCTGCACAGACAGCGAGTCAAACCAGCCGGGCGGATGACAGGGAGCTGCTCGAGGTATCACAGAGAGCCGGAAGGCTGGCTTCTGATTTACAGAAGAAGCTCGAGGCTCTAAAGTTACAGGCCACCGACTCCCGGCCCGAACGCTTAGAGAAGCTTATGAAGACTGTGCTGCAGAAGGGCAAGATCTATGACCTTTAGCGAAGATGGGAAGAACTCCACAAGGCTGTCGATTCAGCCTTGCTCGTGCGGCTGTCGTAAGTCTCTTCGATCACTCTTTCAATCCCTATCGTTCTACGGACGTCTGATCGTGAACTATGATCTAGCATAGCGAAGAGACGAGGGTTGAGAGACCACCATGTCCAAGTTCCCTCACCTCCGCTTCGGCGGTCATTGGCTCTTGAACCCCAGCGACTGTGGTCGCCATACCCAGTGGCTGGAATTTCCACTCATCCCAGTGGTCTGTTGTCGATTTGGAGAAGAACACGACCCACATGAATGGCAGGTTTGATGATCTAGCGCGACGAGTCACCCAAGGGCTCTCACACTTGAACGACATCAGTACCGAGATGAAGCACCAAAGCGATAGATCTCGTCATATAGTGACAGCCGAAGCACAATCAACTCGTGTCAAGGTGTCACCGGAGACGGAGGCAGGTCGACAGCACACAAGGCAAGAAGCTGCCTAAAAGCGTGCAGTGTTCGAGGCCGAAGCACGAAGGACTAGGCAGCACATTGTGACTGAATCTGCATCCAGTCGCGGAGCCTTGGACAGGAAACTCTGCAACGCTTAATGATCAACCGTTGGGCATCTCGGTCGCCGCCTCGACATCGCACATAGAGAAACGAGGTCTCACCTTCAAAATCGGCTAGAGTCCATGCAAAGAGAGCATCTAGACGAAACATTAAGGTAACATTTCATCAATAGTTTCAGAATTCCAGAATTGAATGAGCGGCGCAACCAAATCACGGATGCTCACTCTGAAACTTATGAATGGATTTTCGAAGAAAACCTGGAAACGTCATACTCGGGTAGGACAATCACGAGGAAACCCTGGGACAGCTTTCCTGACTGGCTCTTGTCATCGTCGACGATGTACTGGATCTATGGCAAAGCTGGTAGCGGCAAATCCACCTTGATGCATTCTCTTTCCGGGCACGAGAAGACGCAGGAATTGTTAGACAAATGGGCGAAACCGCAAACAACGGTCATCCTGAGCTAGTATTTCTGGAATCCGGGCAGTCAGGTCAGCGGAGCCTGAAGGGCGCTCTTGTATCAACTCATTTCTGTTCCACCTGGCATCGTCACCGATTTTCTAAGACCAGAGCCTCATCTCAGCGGTCGAGATGCTCCATCAGATTGGTCTCAGGTGGACCTAATCAATTTGGTCCCTAAGATGTTCTCAACAGTTAACGGGCGCATCGCCGTCTTTCCTGACGAACTTGACGAGTTCGACAGGGACGAGGATGTCAAGGCCTTGCTCGATCTGCTACAATCTCTTCCCAAAGGTTTCAGCGTCAAGGTCTGCCTTTCAAGCCGACCAGAACGACAGTTGGAGCTCGAGCTGGGCCACCATCCACAGCCGCGATTGCAAGACATGACCTCCCATGATATCAGCCAGTACATCACTGATAGGCTGCGGCCACCATTTTCCCATTGGAACCACGCAGAAGTTGATGATGTTGTTGAGCAAATAGCGTGCAAGGCCGACGGGGTGTTTCTGTAGGTATATCTCGTTACAAAAAGCCTTCGGCAAGGCTCGTTACATTCAGACAGCTACGATGTTCTGATGAAACGGCTAGAACTCTTCCCGGCGAAGATGGAGAGCCTTTACGAGCACATGTGGCGATCACTTAATGGAGACGAAGACCTGCCGACCTATCGCGCAAGAAATGATGAAAACGCACCCCTTGCCCAAACAAGATATTGCCGAAAGACTGTTGAGTGCCCGTTTGGCGACACGCATCTGCGGTATTTATCATCGTCCGGATCTTGAATCTGTTAAACTTTGGTAATCGTTTGAGTATGACGAGCTAAGCAAAATGATCGATGTTCCTTTGGGTCTCGACAAAAGTGATGCGGACGAAGAGGTTGCCAAGTTCCAACACAAGCTATTCCAACATATCGGAAATGTCTACTCAGGCACTGAACACCTTGGATCCGTACTATCGCAGAGGTATGTTATAATGGCTGGTTACTGAGGCCCGTCGCTGATTCATTGTACAGATCTGGTGATCCCTGGTATAGATACGATGATGCTTGGACTAGCTCTGACTTTTACGCAAATCTCGTCAAGCATTGACATAGCCTTTTTCTATCTTTCGACCTTCCGAGACCATTTCGGATTGTTGACTGAGTCTACTCTGCCCCGGGACGAAATCGAGGCAATAGAAAAGTCGTTTTGGCCCTTGTGGTGGGAGAGGTATGATGTATGTCGGCGAAGAGCTAAGGGCGGCAACGTCAACCAAAACCCCCGCAAGCACTACACATTTGACGAACTCGACTCATACTTCTACGACCCGACGGATATGGTAAGTTTACATGGGTTTGAGAACCTAGGCTCCACAGGGACAGAGTTCGCATTGAATGATGAAGACCGCCGGATACATTGGCGTCCCAAAGATCCTCGCGATGAGGATCTTGCGTCTCGTTTCTACGTGAAAAGAGCTTCTACCCCCTGATGATTCTTCTGTGCGAGACACAGTCCTAAAGCAAGGAAGTGTGTAAAGAGATCATTGCAATGCAAGCAGGGTGCAGGAGCGGTGGGAAACAATCCCGCAGTCGGTGAACGGGTGCATTTCGCTCCTCTGCGCCAGATATGTCAGCACTTGATATCGTTCTCGTCTGCAGATACTGTCGGGAACCAGGGCTCAATTCCCCGGCTCGAATGTCCCATCGTATCAGGTAAGAGAGGACGGCATAGTTTACGCTTGCTCGAGGTTAAGATCTCATCAAAACCTACCTCTATGTCCTGCTCTCTACGGTGCACTTGTCGGCATTTCTACCGAACTTCAACCGTGGCCGTTTTCTGCCGAACGACACAACTTCGTAAATAACCATTGAGGACACAATCTACATCCTCCGTATATCCTACTTCTTACCTCCTACACCCCCAGGTACTCTATCTCCTCCACACGCTCCAAATGAACCGTTATGTGACCATTGGAGTCACAATCCGTCGCGCATTTGGCCCAACGATCAGGATGGCCAGCACATCAAGCACCCCCCTAGAGGACACAATCCGCAGAAAAGTAAGCCTCCCTTCACACAATGACCGCGCCTCTGTTTGAAGAAGAAAAGCGCGCGGGCTAGGCTTCATATCTTGGGATTTTGTTTAAAAAGAGGGCCGTATCTATGGTTGATCCCCTGGGGGGGGCTCATCATCCTCAGGACACCACGACGAGAGAGACTGAAGAGTCAACAATCGAGAGCAAAGAGTCCAAATCAAAGAATCAAGAAGTGCGAGCTGTCCGGGATTCAGCCGACATCCCCCGGGGCAGGGCTTCTTGAAGGAGCACAGCGCTGTCCATGTCCTAGTATAAGGGTTTCATTTGAAGAAACGGAAGAACAAGAGGGCGAGAAAATGCACTGATTCTGACGCGCCCTGCAGGTCACCGACGCACTTAAGCCGACGAACCTCACGATCCGGAACGACTCGCATCTGCATTCGCATCATAAGGCGATGGTGGGATCGACGTCGAAGGAGACGCATTTCTAGTGAGTGCCTTTTCCCCCTCCTCAGATCCGTCATGCAAGTCCCCGTTACGTTCTGCTGGGGTTCTGTTCAGCCCACTCAGCCCAGCCCAGCCCAGCCCAGCCCAGCCCTGCTCTGCTCTGCTCTCCTCTACCCTCATTCCACAACGCATGGAACGGACAGGATGAGATGGGACCGGGGGAAAGGGCTTGCCGTCTCTCCCATTCCCATTCCCATTCCCAAACCATGCACGGATTCGCGGGTAGATGCATGGCCGCTGCTCGACCCCACCTACCTACCTACCTACCTACCTGCATACAGATCGATCTCTCTTCCCTCTTCCCTCTTCCCTCTTCCTAGCCTCGATCCCGAGAGTCCGGGTCCTAATCTCTTCTTCTCCAGCCTCGATATAACTTCCCCGTCCTTTGCCTCTAAACCGCAACCGGCCCGGCACCGCATCATCTACGCGCTTTTGAAGGAGGAGCTCGAACGCGAGGGAGGCATCCACGCGCTGCAACTGCGCACCAAGACGCCCGAGGAGGTGGAGCGCGAGAAGGCACGCAATGCTCCGACAGGGTCGTAATCGCCATGGCCGCCCGGCTTTGAACCGCGCCGGTATACGACAGCTGGCTGGATGCACAGAGAGGTGCAAAGCCAGGCTTTCGGGTGAATTGCCGGGGATGGTGTCAGGTTCACATTTTAAGCCCGCGTAACTTGTTGCATACTGTACACTGAGTGAGTCATATCACTCGCCTCGCCGGTTCCAGTTCAATCGGCTACTCAGCGAAACGGAGACGAAGTATTCGCGTCAAGGCGGGGGACGGGATATTCTCGAGTCCGTTACATGTTGCCCAGGCTCAGCAGCGTCCAAGGTGCATTGTAAAAAGTGTCAAGCTCCAAAATGGTGCCATATTTCAAAGGATTATTAGCGTGTAAGTGCTTGTATCTAGAGTAGGCTTTGATGCTGTACATGGAGTCACGCACCCAATCGATGAACCATCCCAGCCACATCTGTCCAACAGTGGACAGACAGTATCAGAACAAAAGGAAACGCTATGCGCCGGCTTTTTCTGGACATATGAGATTTCCCCTTCCCTTTGCCGCCCATCCCGGCCTGGCCGACTTCGCACGAACCTGGGAAACCCTAATGTGGGAGCCGCGGCGCACCCAAACCAGAAAAGAGAAGTGGCTGCTGTGTGTGGTCTGTTTCGCCTCGCTACTGTCCCTCGCTTTCAGACAGCATGTCGGATGAGGAACCGATTTCCGAATCCTGAAGAGCAAGCGCCAAATCGAAGGGAAGCTCAATCCCTTGGAATAGCCCAGGTGCGTTTCGTAGGTCGATTCGACGTAAGATTATTGTTGCCGCCCGAATTCTATCTCGTTGCAACAACTCCAGCGACGATCGCCGCGATAATGATGATGATAAGGACTACATGGCTGTTAGCATACCGCCGTCAGAAGGAAGCGCACAACACTCACCAACGATGCCCAAGCATATCCACTTCTTGCGACGAGCGGCGCGCGCCTTGACGACTGCACCTTCGAGCTCGGTGTTGGCTTTGGCGACGTGCTCTGTGACCTCCTCTCCTCGTTGTTCGATCTGTGTGACTGCAGGCTCTTGTTGCACCACCAATGCTTCGAGATCTTGGAATAGCTGGGCCAACTCAATCATCTGTCGCTCAATCTTCTGGATGTCTTCGTGACGTTGAGAGACATTTTTGGCGACAGTCTGTGCTTCACCGCGACGATCGCTCTGAATCAATGCAGATGAGAAGATCTGTTGGTTGTTGGGGTCCTCAACGGCTTCGCGGACTTCGGCGTCTGACGCATCTGGACGGACGATTCGATATTGTCTGGCCATCTGGTCTTGGGACGCCTTTCGGAATTCGCGTTCAACTTGCTGATACTGGTTGATAGCTGTCTTGAGTCTTCGGTCGACCTTGCCGACTTGGGGGGCATTGCGCGGGTTACCGGATTCCGGTTGCTGTTTGATGTTTTTGACCCGGCTGACCAGGCCCCTGTACTTTGTCATGATATTTTCTCCAGTCCTGTCTACCTCCAAGCGTAGAGGCGACTGAGCGGAAGTGTTCGTGTCGGCTAGATACCGTGATTGGAGGCCCTTTAGGCGCTGGAGATCTGCTTCGATCTCGTCAATGGCCTGGTCGACGGCCCGACATTCGTTCAGGATACGGTTCGGGTCGGCGCCGTTCATGTTGGTCATTTCTGGAGCGGGTTAGCCGGTACGCGTAGCCTTGCAATATGAGGAGTATGTACCATATCCGCCCTGCTGTTGAGGGTCAGGTCGGTCGCTGTAAGACCCTTGATTACCGTAGGCTCCATTCTCGTAGCGTTGATCATAGGGATTGCCCGCTTCTCCGTAAGGATTGTAGTTGCCGTAACCCTGGCCGCCCTGGGTGCCCTGGTTGTACTGCGGTGCATGTCAGCAGGTGCTCGAAACACGAATGCGGTGGAATAGCTGCGATGTCCAACGACGCCGCGTTTCAGGGGGGCGGGAAGGCATGATGAGGCGACCAAGGCAAACTTCCATTGAAACCGAGAGAACGTACACTCATGATGACAGAAAAATGAACCGGATATTAAAGGCGGGTTGATCGAGAACCTTGGGACAGGAGAGAATTCCTCGAAGTGCAACAAAGGCCAATCCGATGGCCTGGATGTCGACAGCGTTTACGCGTCCTTCAACAGAGTACGCGACCACAGTTGTCGAAAGAAATGCAAGGAAAGAAATAGAGGAGCAGGATGGGTTCTAAGCAGCTGAATAGAAACGGTGCTGAAAGAAGAAAGGACTTTGGTGTTGCTAAGAAAGAAGTGAAGGCGGGCTGAGTGATCACGATTGCGACCCAGTGGAAAGCTGATCAGCTCGGGAACGGAGTTGGGAAATAGCGTAGCGGCCAGCGGCGCGACTTGCGAGGGATGGCTGTGGGCCCTGGCCAGAAATCTAGGGGCCTTCCAGGCTCAAGCAAAATGTCTGGGCAGCTCTTCCACGCCGCAGCTAGACCAAAATATACCTGAGGCAGCAGCTGAACAGCCATTGGCGGCACGCCTCGGACGATAATGGCTGTGCACTCGGTTACTCGCACACACCGCGCTACTCGTACAGAAGTTTACGCCCGCAGGCAGCGTCTGGAAGAGCAGCAGCTCACGTCGCTGCCGTCGACAGCGTGCATATTGCCATCACGTTCATCGAACCGGATCGGATGTTCATGTAAGTCAGCGCTTGTCCTCTTTCTGCCTTCCCTTTTCCGACATGGCCGGCTGAGATAATTTAAAGGAATGCTCAACAACCAGCTAGCAGCCTGTAACCACTCCTGACAAACCATGCCTCGCTAGAGGCCTGAATCGCTGCCCACGCCCAATCATCCACTCTCAATCTTACTTAGCACGTCGAGCACCCTTCTTACTTGACCAGTGTTGCCAAATATGCCTCAGGTATGCGATGACTTGCTTGTGGGGTCGTCACACTAGATATCGTTTCAGCAGTTGCTTGGTTTTTTGCCCATGTCCATCAAATGTCACACCTCCGAAGCCAAACCCCAGCGTTACTCGTAAATGAACGTTAGTTCACCGATACACATTGTTCACGTCCTCTACGGCAACGTCTGAGATGCAGATCTCATACGGATCTCGTGAGCAGTGTGGAGTTGCATGCAAGTTGACACTTCCATCATAGGCGCCAACGTTCTTTATTCGTGCTGCCTGAAATCGTTCTTCAAAGCTGTGCGCGAATCCTCGAAACAAGCAACTCGACGGCGCCAATAATCGCCGAGCTATTGCAGCCTCCTCCGCCCCCTCCCCACAAAGGTGAAAGAGCCTCGATCCAACAGACCCACCAACGTGTCAGGGGCCGCAAGGCTGCGACATTCAAGATGCCATCAGAGATGGGTGGCCCGATTTATCACCATCTCTTCGCTTCATCGCCTTCTTTCCACGCGTGTTCCGTGTAGCCAAGCCTTTGTTTAACCTCGTGCACAGTTGCTGAATCACCTGTGTTCTTCCCGATGTTGTCCGAGATCTTGATTGCGGGTCTCCCACCAGCTTTCGAGAGTTTGATGACGATATTGAGTGGTTTCGACTTGATCTGCGGGTCGGACTTTCTGTGGTAGTCATTCGTGAAGAATGTACCCACGCCAAAAGAGGGCTTGAAGCCATGATCTTCCGCCAGCTTCCTGTATTCTATGCACTTTTCGACATTGAGCGCGTCTGAGAATACGATGCTTTTCTCAGTCACTCCGATGGACTTGTAGAAGTCATCGGCATCCTTGATATACTGTTTCGGATCTCCAGAATCTTGCCTGATTCCCGCAAACACTTCAGCATATGTAGGCTGCTTGTCCGTCGGGGGCCCTTCGTCGATATATTCCATTGTTGCGTCCTGCGAGGCTGAAGTTCGGGCGGGTACTCTTTTCTTGAATGCTTTGAAGAAGTCCGCCGTGCCGAACGTATCGGTAAGAGCTATGCCCAGGACTCCCTTGCCGAAGCAGTCGAGCCAATATCGTAATCCGTGCTCATTTGCATGCTCATAGTCATTGGTAAGCGCCGCGATACCCATGTACCACTCATGGGCTACTGTCCCGACAGGGGCAATGCCATGCTTCATGGCAAAGTACACATTGCTTGAACCCGATAATTTTCCGGGAAGGCCATTCTCCTTCGATGCTCTTACCAGTCCCTTGATAACCAGATCTTGAGTGTGAAAGTCACGTCTCCTTCTGGATCCGAATTCCGAGACGACGCAGCCTGCGCTCAGCAATCGTACACCTTTCTCGTATGTTTGCTCTTCTTGTCCGTCATGGTTCCAGTCTTTGTCAACGAACTTGAAGTATGCTTCGCTCGTCAAGGCAAGAAGAGGGATTTCGTATAACATGGTCTCAACCCAGAGGCCAGTAACAGTGATGTCCAAATCACCATACAAACTGCCGTCGATTTGATTGAACTTGAGCTGGACTTGTTCCTCGGGTCGCAATTGGAACTTTTGTAGATAGTCCAGGTAGTCTGCGCTCAGGTATGGGCAATGGTTTCGCAGAAACTGCAACTCTTGTGGCTCAAGTCGAATATTCGCCAGCTTGCAGACTTGTTTTTCCAGCCATACAAAGGCTTCTCGGTTCAACCGCATCTGAGGAGTGCGGTTCGTGAATTTGTACTCGACATCGACGGAAGGGAAGTACTTTAGGACCGCGCACTGCATAGTCAGCTTGTACAGGTCAGTGTCGAGGAACGAGGAGACCCCCTCGGGCAGCTTGGATTGTGCCATTTTCGTAAGCACGAGAGCACCTCGGGTCAAGCTGAGATCACGTTCGAAACAAGAACAAGAAGTCACAAATCAAGTTTGTTGCATTCTTCAATATCAGTCCCATGTGATTCACTCTAGCTGTCGCACAAGATCGTTCACATCGCGTACAAGGGTGACGGCTGTGACAACGATGACAGCGAGTCTGATAACTGACTTGCGGGGATGGCCGCTAGGCGTGAATGACATAATTTTGCAGATCACTTTCGTGGCGACCTAACGGCCGAAGTTCACCCGTGCTTGAAGTCACCCTTTGCCCTCCCTCTTCAGTACAACTTCCCTTAACATCAACCACAACCATCGCTCGAAGTGAATACAGCAAACATGGAAGGCTGTTGCTGCTCTGCTTGCTCTCGCAGAATGCCTGAACGGAGTTTCAGAATCACTCTTGTTGCAGGGGCGCCTCGATTTCAGCCTCGTAGCCAGATGTCGACAAGTGACAAACCTGACTCAGGAAGCCGTTTTCTTTGAGGTCGTAAGCAATAGAATCGTCATAGCGTAAGTATGGGTACACCGCAACAGGATCCCTCAATCAAGCCACGTCCAACCTCGCGCTCACGCTGCGTGGAGAATTGCACCTCCAGCAAAACAGAGGCTAATGTGGTGACATTTTCCTTGGCCCGGTACAACCCATCAGTAACTCCTCCAGAGTGAGAGCCAATGAGGAGTCTTTTCGAGTCGCACAAGGCAGTGGTGTTGCTGCAGGACAGAAAGGCCACAGGCCTTTCAGCAACCCTAAGGAATTACAGTCAGGGTTTCCATTGCCCTCCAATCAACTGATTCCGATCCAAGATCGGAAATTTTCATCTTTCGGTATGAGCAACCTAGGCTCAAGTCATTGCTGTCGAAATACTATCATAGCAAGTGGAGTCTATTTCCACAAATGGGGCTGGGGCAACTCTGCCCGTTCAGCTGGTGTCGATGCCAGGCCCAGCACATTAGATTGGACTGGTCGCTTCTATCAAAGTGGGATAATCCTTGCATCCTGCATGGGCAGGGAATGTGAAAGATGACGGTCACTGTCAAAAATGGGTTTGACGGCCACTAGCCCAGTTTCAATAGCCCTGCTTGTATTCTGGACTCCGCTTTGCACCAACAGTGGGTGAGCCGCACGCCTGCGCTCCAACGACAAGAATCGATGTCGATTCCGAGAGTGCTGTGCTTGCACAGTTGCACTATGATGTCCTTGTCCTTCAAGCCCTTCCGGCCGTTTGTGGATTGGTCAATTCTTCAGGTCGGAAATGGTGGTATGCAAGATATGACAGATCCGACCGTCAGGGAATACGGTGATAATTGCACACGCAACACGGCTGATGCATTTAGCATGGAGATAACCATCATACACAGACTGGATACCCCCATCGCATTCTTGACTTCTGCTGATTGCCAACCCCGGGTTGTTGGCAACCCATTCTCACTGAGTCGGACCTCTTACATTTGCGGTTGGATTTTCAAGCCCAACGCGCAAGGCAACCACATTGCAACCAGTTTCTCACTCTGGAGGACTTACTGGTGGGTTGCAACGGGCCAAAGAAAATGTCACCACATTAGCCTTTGTTAGCTGGAGGTGCAATTCTTTGAGCAGGTGAAGTGCTAAAGATTTGTCTCAAGGAACCAGAACTGACTTTGTCCCCCCTGAGACAGCGTGTTTAGTTGTGGAAGCCTACCATCTGGCTATCCGAGAACAACCCGTCAGAATTACGTGCCGCGATTCATGGTCGTTTAACAAATCTGGTGCTGTGCTTCTCTCAGAGACCTCGCGCCACTCTGATGGGTGTGATCTACAACCAGGCCAGACCGGAGTGCAGGGATTGGGAAGAGGAATACCAGTCCTAGGCCACTGGACGAAAAGGCAGAACATGCAGTGAATCCCGAGCTTTGCAGGTTCCGGCCACATGTCGTGTCGCAAGTGTCAGTCAAGTCTGTCTACATCCTACGTTCCTTGTAGGTCTCCGCGATTTTGGCGATAGAGATGCTAGTTCCACTATGGTTGGATATAAGGCTATGCAGTTCAGCAAACGTGACGCGACCCTTGGTGATCTGACGCATACCCTCTGCGCCCACGATATGTTTGCCAGCACGTTCGAATATTTGCAAGGCTGTTCATTGTTTCAGGCTCCAACTTCGACCTCTTCCCAGCGACCGAACCAAAAACCAAAGTGTGAAGCGACAGCCACCAAGTCTAAGAAATTGTAACGAAAGCCAGTTGTGGCTAGCTATCGCTTGTTTTCGCCTGGAAATCTTTTCTATACTAGCCTGCTGCGTGGCTGATTGCTCGACTTGTAATCGACAGGGGAGGGAATTTTGGCTCCCGGTGCAGCTTTGGACTGTCTGAGTCCTGCAATATCAGCTGAAGGGGTAGACGTAAGGCTTCGCGGATCCGCGTCGAAGTCCAACAATTCATCTAATGATCAAGGTGTGACCCAGCTAGGCCTGAATGGGAACCTCCCATGAGCGGTGTCCGATTGACTGGTCACCAACCAACGCTAGAGACGCTGGACAGTCTGGAAGGCCGTCCAGGGTGCCCAAGGCTCCTGGCTCAGGCACGGTACATTGCACCTAGCTCAGGCGTTCGCTTTTCGTTAGCCACCTCTCGCGGTACTCGCTCTAACATTCTCGACAGGCCACGGCTATGCCCATGCCCATGCTTATGCAGAAGAAGTCGGCACAAGTCCAGCCATCAGACCTGCGTCGCTCACTCATCGGTACCCATACAGGAGCAGCAGGAACGAGGAGGACAATCATCTCCCGCTCCTTATCTCTGCCTCCCTGGTGATGAGGCCGTGCCCAGAGCACTCGACTCATCGAAGTGCATGCTCTCGTACCTACCCGCTGGCAGAATGCTCAGACTGTCCACCGGTCTGCAGTATGTAGTGCGTCACGGGAATTGCAATAGATCCCGGGCGTTACCTCTCGCTTTGCCTGTAGGGTGGCCGCTGGCTCAGCTCTGACAGAGTATAAGACAGGTGCATTTCCAGTTTCGCCTGCGGTCACGGTATCTCCTCTCTTCATCTGGCCGTGCCGACTATCCTGCCTGTGGATTCACTGTCTTGCCAGCTCATCGTCCTCTACCTCCTCTGGTACCCTTCCACTTTTCCCATGGCCCCAAACCCCAATCAAGGAGCAGGGGACAATAACAGCAGCCACAACAGCATGGTCATCTCGTCTACTGGCCTCGATGATCGTGTCCCTGTTGTCGCGGGTGTAGCAGGTAAGGTTAACCCAGTGGCTAAACCCCTTACCTCCCGTAAAGTTGATCCAATTCTAGCCACGACTGCACCATCTATCACCCTCCAGCGCTATGCCAGCTCAGCTTCTCAAGGCGAGGCGTGGCATCCTCATCGAGGCGCTCTAAAGCACTTCACTCACCTCATCGCCGAAGTTGACACCCTTTTGTCGGCCATCGAGGGTGCGCAGGTTGCCCGTTGACTTTGACCACTGGTAGGGCTGTCCAGAATCACGGGCGGTGGTTTGGGAAGCTGGCATTTGGCGAAAATCTGAGGTTGGAGGATTGTTACCCCGCATGGGACCTAAGATGCCCCTCTTCCCTCGATATTCTCTCACTTCGCCATAAATCATGGTGTTGATGGCTGAAGCTGTCGAGACCGGCCACGCACCGGACGGGGATGCAGCATGGTTGCTCATGACTTTCTATTCAGTCTTGATGATCGTAACGTGAGAAAATTATATCTGGATAGTACGAAGTTCCTATAGTTGTTATTTTGCGATCTGATGTTGTTTTGATGTTGTTGTTGAAATGTGTTGTGATGATCGAGTAACCTGTGGTTGTTCGGATGCGAATGGTGGAGATGGGAGTCCCAAAAATTGAACCGCAGCGCGACTCCGACAGAACAGAACGCCAGCACAGCCACCACGGTTGCCTTCTCTGCCACGTTTGCCTTCTCTGCCACGTCGACAAGTTGTCGGAGGGGCCCGGCTCCGGCCGAGGTGTAACCGGCGGGAGTCCCCACGTCCTCTTCCCTGACACGTGCGTCGTTTTTTTCCTTGTCTTGATACCCTCAGAGACCGAACCCAAGAAGCCTGACAATTCATGAACGAGAAATCGGGAATTCACCGCACTTGATCTCTACTGCACCACTTTCCTAGCAGTATGCCAATTTTCCGCCGAAGAGCTTAACTCCCTGACTGTAGTGAGGAGCGCGACGAGCACCATTCCACTTCACAATGTGAGATCTACTCAAAGCGTAACAACCACCTTTGATCCCGATACACCAGCCCTCAGCTTATCCACTGCGGCCTGGATACTCTCGACGCCATGGCCCACGACGTCTGCCCTCGGGGCTGGCTTGATCCTCCCGTCCTTGAGCGCTGCTGGCAAGAAGTCGCCGTATATCACCCTGCCGAGCGCCTTGTCTTGGTTCAAGATGAACGCCGCAAATACTGGCGGGCACGGTGATTGTTAGCATGCTGCGCGGCACCGTTTTCATGCTCATCTTCATATGTAGGTAGGTAGGAACTGGAGTGGAGTGGACTCACTCATCCTCGCATCCACCGTGGCTGGAATATCTGGCGTAGCAGGCAACGTGAGCGCCATCCTCCCACCCCCAAGCTGGGCCAACACCTGCGCAACATTAAGCTGGGTATCTCTCGTCGAAATCGCTGTCCATTCGTCCACAAGTCAGCGGTTTGCCGCCACACCCAACTCTACGGACTTGGACTCACCATCAAAGGCCCCGGCAAAGTTATATTGCTGTATCGCCCGCGTCAAATCCCCAACTATACTCAAGCTCGCGTGGTCAAAAACCTCGGTCGCGCCCAGACTCTTACAAAGCGGGTGATTTCGTGGCGAACTTGTCGCAATGACCATGTACCCCGCCGCCACGGCCAATTGGATCGCTGCACTGCCGACGCTCGAACTGCCTCCCCAGACTAAGATGGTGTCGGCATGTCCTTTTAGTGCTTCTTTCTGCTCCGCGGACGGGAGCCGCAGCCCAAGCTGGTCCTGGTGAAACAAACCCAACGTAGCAGTGGAGATAGCCAGCGGCAAGACGCACGCGTCCTCGTATTTCATGTCCTCTGGGATCGCGGCGCAGCCCACCGTCGGTACGACGGTATATTCCTGGAAGCCGCCATGTTTGGCCTCGTCGGTATTCAGGGCCGTGCAGTGCCCTAGGACGCGGTCACCTTTGCGAAATTGAGTAACCTTTTCACCGACTTCGATGATCTCGCCGGCGATATCGTTGCCCAGGATTCGAGGGAGGGCCCCAGCTGGGTAGCCGCCCGATTGCTGTAGGTGGTCGACGGGGTTTATGGCGATGGCGTGGTTCCGGACGAGCACCTCGTCCTTGCCTGGCTTGCCGATTTCGGAGGAGCCGATCGCGAAAGTCTGCTTGACCTCGTTGAGCCAGGCTGCTTGGTTGGTTGGAGCCATGATATATGATGGTTTGATATGGTGGTGTATGGTGTATGGTGTGTGATGTAAATATAGCCACTGTCCTGCTGCGAGTTACGATGCTTCGTCCAGTGCAGTCCAATCCAGCCCGGTTCAGCAAAGGGGCGTGAAGAAATACAGTGAAGACCAAAGGCGCGAATCGGTAGTCCAAAGCAAAGACATACAACAATATGCTATTGCCATTACACATTGCGACAAGGCTGTAATGTCATAAAAGTGGATTTCTAATGAGACCCACAAGCGATGCAGGCCTGACATCACGACGCACGAATGTTGACGGAGATAAAACGAAGGGTGGTAACCATCAGGGACGTGGACGACATGCCGCGGTCTCCCACACGAGGGGTTGCTGGCGGTCGCATGTTAGGTAATCTGATTGGCGTAGTCCGTATGGTGCATATGCAAGCCGCTCGTTCGCTGTAAACCTGAGGTGCAAATCATACCCGGGAGCAACTTCTGTCGGAAAACGGCGAAAAACAATACGTTGTTCGACAATGCTTCACTGACAACAGACCGCCCTTAAGCTCGAATTCGGGTTCTTTGCAGAACGCCTTCTTCCGCTGGTGTAGGAGTTGCGCCATACATATGACTTTGGAGGCTCCTAAGTTTCGGCCTCACCGACTGTGTTCCATGTCTGCAACATTCGGGAAACAAGATGGCCGACTTTCGTCGATGATTCTTGTTCATCAACTGTTGCGACCAGATGACCAACACATCCGCTGCAGATAGCTCGTGACTCGAAGACGTTGCAAATGTATGGAAGTGGTGTTCTTGCATAGGGAAATTGGAATCTACCTTAGCCTCACTCACCCAGTCCTGGTCGAAGCGAGTCAATAGGCAAACATCCAACCACTTGGGACTTCAATGCTGACAACTGTCCCGGACACGAGTCCAAAGGCCCTGTTGCTTCTATAGCCGCGAGGAATGATGGTATGGGTAGACTTATGAGGGACAGAACATTTATCCTCGCAGCGATTCTTCTATGGCACTGGCATGCCAGCTCTCAAGCCCGGCTCGGTCAGAGTTGAATATCGGTGAGACATGGAGGCTTCGAGGGAGAGTGTGTAAATGAGTATAAGTATAATCCGTTTATTGGGGTCATGAGAAGAGAGTTTAGTGGGTCAAGATAGAAGAGCTCTTTGACTCGAAGCCACTATCCCTTTTGTAGAAGAGTCTTCGTGTTAGGTTAACTGGCATTGTTCAAGGACCGAGGGTTTGTTCATCGTTTTTACTGCTTCCAAAACGATGTTGCTGTGCAAACCCTTGAGAATTGGTACTCTGATTCTCACTCCAAAATCCATGGGTCTGGTCTCTGTACACAGCCACATTGGTGACATCGATTTCTAATGGTGATAGGCGAGGACTAGCAGCTGGCAAATTGCTCCTTGTCGATCTGTTCACCTGGAATGCTGACCTGGCTTTGACCAACGCCAAGCGAGTGTGCCACTTGTACGGAGCAATAGGCCAGTATTTTCTGCTCAGCACTGCTGTCAAGAGAAAGACTGGCTCTTTAATACCTTTTCACGAGCTCGCAGACGTCAATGTCATGAGGCTACGGAGGCTGACCAGAAGGTCGTTTTGACTTGAACGGCAACAGCGGAAGGGGCAAGAACGGTTGGACCAGGGCAAAGGCAGGCGCAGCCGACGTCGTACTCTATGATTGGCCGATTCTAAGCTTGGCGGCGCCCCTTTTCGAAATCAGACACCGATTTGGCCGACGACGCGTTTCATAGTCCACGCCAATCACCCCTTCTCGATAGCTCTCAAACAGCTTGCTGAGATACTCATGAAGCATCTCGCGTCCTGTCCTTGACCTTCTCGAGGAGCACACCTTTGTGTCGCCCGTAGCCGCTCTTTCTGCATCGCTGTCTCTCGTTCCAACTGCTTGTCGCGCTGTGCTGCGACGCAATCCACGCTCATTCTCTCTTGTCATTAGCAAAACAATTGCAAAGCGTCCAAGCGCCACGACATTCACTGCAACGCACGGCCATTACTGGAAGGACCTGGAGTCACCTGCATCCGTAGCGAGAAGCAAAACTCGTCTCTCATTTGACTTACACCTGACTACCGAGTGTACCGGCGGACATAGATTCTCCCACAATCATGTATTCCGCCACGGCGACTTCAGTCGCCCTGCTGTCTCTCCTCTCCGCTGCCTATGGCCAAACCTTCACCTCATGCAATCCCTTGGAGAAGACCGATTGCCCGCCAAACACTGCGCTCGGCGTCGCGAATTACACGATCGATTTCACCCAGAACACCATGTCTGATAAAGTATGGAACATTACCGCCAGACCGATCAACTACGGAGACGACGGCGCAGAATTCACCATCGCTCAACAAGGCCAATCGCCCACCGTCCAGAGCAACTTCTTCCTATTCTTCGGACAAGTTGAGATCATCATGAAGCCTGCAGCAGGGCAGGGTATCGTGAGCTCGATGGTCTTGCAGTCACAGGATCTAGACGAGGTGGACTGGGAATTCATCGGAGGGAACAACTCATACGTCGAAACCAACTTCTTCAGCAAGGGCAATCAGACAGATTACGGCAATGCCATCTGGTACCCTATCGAGGACCCTCAAAATACATGGCACAATTACACGCTAGATTGGTCACCCGAAAAGCTGGACTGGATTGTTGACGGGAACATCATTCGCACCCTGAAATACGAGGACGCGAACAATGGTCTGAAATTCCCCCAGACTCCCTGCGACGTTCGGCTCGGTATCTGGGCCGGTGGCGATCCGAAACAGCCACAGGGTACGATCGACTGGGCTGGTGGTAAGACAGACTACGATGATGTCCCATTTACTATGGCCGTCAAGTCCGTCCGTGTCTCAGACGCCAGTCGCGGAACTCAATACGTCTATGGTGACACGTCCGGCAGCTGGCAGAGCATTAAGATCCTCAAGTAAGCGTTTCCCTTCCATTTCCCTCTTTACCTACTCTAACGTTCCTCCCTGCAGTGAAACCAAACCCATCTCCCTCGACGGTAATAACTCCGCCTCGTCCTCTCAGACCGTCTCTCAGAAATGGAACGGGCTCCCGCAGACTACAAAATATATCATCATCGGCGTCGTCTGCGGCGTCGTCCTTCTCGCTATCTTGGTCTTCGCATTCTGCTGCATCCGACAACGCCGTGCAGGCAAACATGAGAGGCTCATTGAAGATGCCAAGTATGAGAAGATGCAGGGTGAGGTGATGGCCTATAGGGCGGACATGAACCGGATGAGGAGTGAGCAGAAAATGATGACCCCAAGCGTTGAGCATTTCAGCCCGGTGAGTCCGATGATGGGGAATGTAGGTGCCAGTTTCCCGGGCCAGGGAAGTCCGATGATGGGAGGGGGCCGGAGTCCAAATCCCATGGGGTACGGATATCCTGGTGGAAGAGGGTATCAGAAGTATTGAGTGCGGACGCGACTTGGTTAGATGCGGCGAAGGGCGTGTTGCTGTCGCCAAGGCATAGTGAGCACGTCGATGGGCGGTGAGGATGTCGTCGTCATCGTTGTAAGATAATCGATCCCGTTGAGCAGGTCGTTTCGGATACACTGGAGCTGAAGTCATGTCAACAGGATAGAGGGTACTTGTTTCAATGTGTGATTGTCATTTTGAGCCTGCGGCTCGCGCTCTCTCCATACGCGCTGTGCTATGACGACGTCGACGACGCCGGCCGGGGTATCAACACCACCGACAAAGACAACCACCACACCTCTACTCCTTGGTGGCCTTCTTGCCCACCCCCAGCATCTGGCTGACCTTTGACTTCAGGCCCTTGCCGCCACTACCACCACCACCACCACCACCGGCACCGCCAACAACGCCACCAACACCGGGCTCAGGATCTGGGAGGTGGTTCTTCCCATCCCAGTCCTCCCGCTTCACCACCTTCCCCTTGCTCAAGGTCACCACCTTGAGCTCACCGGGCTTGATAACCCTGGCGACTACTGGCTTGGGCTTTTGAGGCCCGGTCACCGACACCACGCGACGCATCTCGTTGGGCAGGTAGAAACCTGCATCCCAACAGGTGCCCTTGAAAACTACCTCCTTGAGGCGCTCTGGGTCGAACCAGCGGAACTGCGGAGACAAGTTAGTCCGAAGCCGAAGTGAGGTGAGAGTGAGGGTGGGATGTGAGCACTTACGAAAGGACCGGCGTCGACGGCGAAGTTGCTCAGAGTCAGAGTCTGGATGGGCAGATGGCGCTTGTTCACCACCGGAAGTTCCTCCTTCACGGCGGCTTGTGCTTGTTTCATGGCGGTGCGGTCGAGATACTCGCCGCAGCCGAATTCTGAGTGGAGTTCGCCGGAGCCTTCAGAGCCCAGGTACTCGGTTGGTTCAGTGTAGCAGGGTTTTGAGCCGTCGTAGGTCCAGTTGCTGTCGATCTTCTTGTACTGTGCCTTGAAGTCTGTGGCAGGCAGGGAAACATTTGTTAGTTTGACCAAACGAACTCCTGAAAGAGTGCAAAGAAGAAAGGGAGGCTTACCGTCGCTGATTTCTGGTTCTAGTGCCATCTCGAGTGTGAGTTTGGTGAGGTTCGGATTGACAAAGCAGGCTTCCCAGATGATCGGTTGGTAGGATCTCATCATGCCGCCGAGGTGGAGAACGTGGAGGTTGCGAAATGTGACGAGAGGCTTGAGTTCTTTGAATGGGAAGTTGCCTTTCTGGTCGCCGTCGCTGTTCTGTTCTTCGGCATTCTCCATGTCTTCGGCTTTGATCGGCCAGAAGAGGTCAAGGTTGAGGATTGGTCGATTTTTGTCCAGCACAGGCCAGAGTTCGGGGCGGAATTCCATGATGGGCTTGTCCATGGCGCCGATGTCGTTGCTGGAAGTCTGTGAGTCCATGGATGAAAGAATTTGAAGATGAAAGATGAGGTTGTGGTTACCGTAACCGAGTCAGAGATCTTTGAGGTTCAAGTTCTGGTTCAGGTGTCGGTCCAGACTTTTCACCTCTGGAAAGGGCGCGGAGCTGCTTCACTTTGTTCAGAGGGAAGAAGGCGGTGTCACTAGCGGCTTTTGGTGGTGGTGAAGGTGAAGTCTCTGATTCATTTTTGTTTTCTGAGTGACAAAAGGTGAGCCTGTGGTTTCTTGTTTGCCAAACACACACTTACTTTGTGAGGTGTGCATCTCCTTGGGCACTGGCTCTGGGGGCGTCTCTCTGGGGGGTCCCAGAGGACGAGAGAAGTTCGGGGTTTTGGGTGTGGTAGGTGCCATGTTGAAAGGAGTTGAGGAGGGCGGGATTGATCACGAACGCGATCGACGACGAGATGGAAACGGACTGAGAGGGACGACAACTTCATGTTGTCGACATCGGGGAGGATCGTTGTCCATCGCAGTGCAAGTTCATCGCTGGCGAGCGTATCGACGTCGAACGGCAATTACCTGATACTACCCGTCTGTATCCAACACCGCAACGCGACTTGTCTCAACCCAGCACCGGAGGGCTGGCTTTCATTGCTTGCTCTACCTTCCATTCCAACAAGGCCCTTTAGGCGCTGCGATGAGGACGACGACGACCGAATCGCATTTTACAAGAACGGTCAATAAGGTGGTGACAGGATGTTGGCGGCCGTCACGCTCTCTTACTGCGATTGATGTTGGAGGAGGGACGAGAGTATTGTTGACCCCCTTTGATCCCGCTTCTCGACGGTATGTTATCAGACTCTTGAAGGTGGACGAGTATCTCCGGAGTCCTGTGGTGCGAACCGCAAGTGATAGGAGTCTGGCTGTTACACCCATCTATGCAGGTGATGAAGGCGGCGACGACCAGGCTACCATTTCTGTCTATCAATTCGCCTTCCTATGGCCCGTCAGCATTGCCTCCTCCCAGAAATACCTCAAGAGTCCTCCACTACGAATTAGACGAGATCCGAGCCTGTTCGTTGAACAAGGGGTCCTGAAAATAAGGATAGACAAGCACATGACCGGTGATGCCGCTCATATATTCGATACACAAGCAAGTACATGCGGCCCTGCGGTACTGTCACCTATCAAATATCGGCCACCAACGGTGGAAGGAGTAAGGTTGTATTGGGTCAAAGTCGAGATTCGCAGTTAGATATGTCCCACAACACACAAATGAACTCCCAGTGCTTCTGGCGGCTCAACTGTATCGTCTTCAAGGTTTTATATGATACTTTCTGCTGAAGTGGCGTCCGGCCGAGAGGATATTTTGTTGAGTTCCAGGCCAGCGTTCGTATTTGCGACTCGGCAATCATAGAATCTCTCAATCTCGACTCGCACTTTGTGTACTCATACTCCTAAGTAAATGAAGGAGTTGGATCCACACAGTTCCTCATTTGACTTATCTAATCTCTTGGCGCATATGACGCGCTTCGCGATCTTGCCGTGCCAATGTCTTCATCCACCGAGAGATGTACGCGTTGAACTTCGGCGATGGCGCCAATCCGAAGGTATTTACGAATCAGCAAGTACTCTGCCCTTGAGTGCCGGATATTCCTGGAGAATCCAGCAGACGAGCGACGCTGGCTCTTGAACGAAGCCAACCCTGCGCTTCCGAGAATCTTCGAAGCTGTCAAACCCTACGTGCTACCGAAGCTACGGGAGGAAACTGAACGTGCAAAGGGCAAGGGAAAGAAGAAGAAGAGTATCAAAGATGTTGTAAAACAAGGCGAGCTCTCCCCTCGGCCGGCTTGGGGTCCTCGCTAATGGATGTCTCCAGATGATTTCGAAGTTTCCATCTTCCTCACCGAAGTCCACACTCGCCATTCCCTGATCATAAAGAACAAGATTTTCAAAGAGAAGGCCCCAACGAAGAGCAACAATGGTAATAAGATGACTGGCACTATCATGGTTCGAGATGAGGATGAGGAAGAAGGCGTCAACCTGGGATATCTACCTGCGGCGGAAGACCTGGACAACAATGACCAGGAGCCTGTCACAGGTGGCGATGTCGATTTTGATGAGCAGGACGACAAAAAAAGACTCGCCTTTGACACCACGTATGAGGGTTTCAGTATTTGGGGTCGTGTCCTATGCCTCTTCATTGAGCGCAGAGGCACCGCTGGCAAGAAACAACCAGGATTCGAAGGAAATTCGCAGACACTCATGCAAGATTGGATCCAGTCAACACAGGAGCAAAAGGATGGTGACTTGTGATTTCAGCCGCAAAGACGACACTCGTACGGAGTATGAGAAACTCCTCGCGTTCGAGCGTCCGGTGAGCGTTGCGCCGAAACCATGCTGCGTCATGGAGATTTCAGAGACGGCATCTCTAACACTCCTTGTCAAGGGCAGCAACATGGCTGGAAATCAGGCCTTGGGCTTGACCCTTGCTTCACCAAGCGACTCGCTGCTGGGCAAAACCATACGAAATAGCACGGGTATACTGGCGGCAGGCCACTACGAGAACAAACTTTCGCGGGCACCTCATGTGGTACACGCCCAGTCTCAGTTTTAGAACGACATGACTTGCATCAGGAAGTGCCGAGTGTGGGCGAAAATTGGACAACAGTGCATTTTGTGGCGTCTGTTCGCGCAATTTCCACGTGGTTGTGGCTGCCCCCCCCCCTTTCACCCTGTCGGCTCGGACCCTGCATGATGCATGGAGGCAGGGAGTACGGGGCAAGCCATGAGCCATGCTGTCCTGCGGCGAGACCCGTTCCACCTCGTAACAGGTCGCAGAGACAGGATGTTGCAGTCGGAATATGAGGCCAGGCGAAAGACAGGGCCAGGCAATATGCAGAACGACTTTGTCGCATTGTGTGACCTCTTTCCGGATGAGGATTGTGCAGAGATTCCCAATTCGATAACTGCACTGGAGCGCTAATGTCATTGGCTCGCCTTCCGGAACAGCCTCACTGCCGCACTGTGGGATCAGTGTGCTACTTTTATTAGAAGCGTCTGAAGTGCGAGAAACCAGCTTTTGGAATGCAGTCAGCGGGAGTTTCTCATATTCTACACAGTATGTACAGTGCGTTTCCGTTTCCGCTAGTGACTGGTTGCTGAGTCAAACGCAATGACGGCTGGAAGGCCTCTGTTACACAACGACTGATTCAAGGCTAAGGCATTCACCCTGACCCTATGTACTCCTTACCTCGTACCCTGGAACCCTGGAACCCTCCACTTGTGATTTCTCATCTCCAAATTGCACAAAGCTAGTTGCGAAACGGCAGCTGCATGGAACCCGATCAGAATTCGAGAAATGAGGCACACAGCCAGCCGAGGAGGTGCTTCAGACTAGCGGGTTCCAGCCACCAAAATAATCGGATGGCCTTGCAACTTTGGGACAGTCGGAATGTCCGGCAGGAAGCCACAACTCAATTTCAGTTGCCTTGGCAGCTTGCGATTTCGAAGGCGTGGTCCCAGGGCGAACTGCAGCGGGTAACCGGTTGACGGTAGCGTTGTAGAATCGCTGACCAAAAAGTAGTTTCATCTCGCTAGAACGGTGACCGACCGGCGCGATGTGTACGAGTACTCCGTAGACTGCCGCAGCTCCTGGTGAAGTGTGACGAGGGCAGTTGCGTATCGCCGCCCATCGTGACGTTAGACGCACAAGAGCCTGAAAAAGACCTTTTCCCGATTGCGGGAGGAAAGAAAATTACATCAAGTGTGTGCGCAAATTGTCGTTCAGGAGCAAACTTGAAACACACCATTCAGGAAGATCCCGCTTCAGCTAGGGTTCGAGTACGGGTGCTCGAGTCGTCGACAGTCGGGGGGTGGCAAAAGGCCATGATGGTTCCAGGGGGGGGCAAGCTGAAGATGGAGGGATCTTCAGGAACCCGTCGCTGACCACCACCCAGCGGGCGATACGCGGCCTTGAAGATCAGAGCTTGAGCCGCAGATGATCCGAACACCAGCACCCCTTTGAAACAACCGTTTGAAGAAGTGGATTGCCCATGACTGCATAATCAACCCATTGTGCTATGGTTTGCGACTGATGGTCACTGGTGGGTTCTTCATTCACGAGGGTGTCTGCTTGTGTCCCAAGGGCCATGTCACTTTGGTGACTCGTTCGCTTGGCCTGGTAGACCGGTGAGCTGGTAACGTCCAATCCAAGCGCGCGCTTGGCTACCATCCGAAACAATGTATCCGCGTGACATGTCCTAAGCGAGGCATTTGCAAAAAGACAGTACGAGTAGCGATCGCAGCGTCCGAAGAAACCCCTCTTCCATGGGCTGTAAGGGTTGTTTGGGACAGGCAATCCTTGAGAAAGCAGTTATATCCGCGAATCAGCAGCGCCTGCCATCGGTGCCAGACTTGGTAGTATAGCAACGGAGCAGGAACCGAAAGTCTGATCCCTTGCAAACTAACTCTGTTTGTCCGACAAATCAATCCACGGAGTTCCTTCTGCCCATCCGAGCAAGCCCGCGTTTGCCATCTTCAAGAAACGTGCTTCGGCTGCTGCAGAGCTGAAAGCGCCAATTGCAGTTCATCTGACAGGCACAAAGCGGTTTGGCGGGAGACCGGGGACGACGATTTCAAGCTTGCACCCGATCACGAGGCCAACCGCTTACCAACAATACTTCATTGAGTATCCAGAGTCTTAGAATAGCGGTACACGAGTTGTCGCTGACGGCTTTATCATTGGTGGGCGGCACACCATCACGACAGCTTTTCAGGCCACGTTTACTCTCGCTCCCAATGGATGCGGCTCCGGCAGTGTGAAACCGGACCAAGAGGTAGGAACAAGACCAGGAACCTCATGTTCGACGTTTCCGACGACATGCAGCTCGGAGAAGTGACATAACTGCAGCCTGGGATTCGGTAGTTGCTCGTTCTGCTCGGGTTTAACGGCGCCCTGCCAAGCGGAAGATTCTCATTCTCAGCGCTGGAGACGATCGCTGTTGGGCGCCAAGGGAGTGATTGACAGTCTCTCCAAAGTCTGCGCACGTCAATCTGGCTCACCGCTCTGTGGGAGAATAGTTTGGGTGGAACTGGCATATAGAAGGCTCCAATTATTCAAAAGGAGTATCGTCACTGAAGTGGTTCCGCTGCATAGACAAGGAGATGATGGGCCTCCAAAACCTGCTGATGATTGCGGTGACATCGACAATCTCCTCCTTGCGAGGCGCGACCGAGCGACCCCAGGCTGTCCCGGTCAGCTGGGACCAAGTCTTTGTCAGTGTGCGCGCCGGCAGGCTTTAGCGCGGGAGCCTAGTCAGAGTCTTCAGCAGAAGCTATGAGGCCCTAATCCCGTTCAGGGGGGTAGATGCCAGGGGCGTGAAGGGGGCGTCTCCTGAAATCTTGCGTGTCAAACATGGAAGGATGAGAACATGGCACCACCGGCAACCACGAAGCGGGATCCACAGCCTAGGCAAACCATCACACAGCCAGAAAGTCAAAACGGGACGGGTGACTGTGCTCGGGCGTCACCATTTCTGGAACAATTTGTCGGTCGTACCAGGGCGAGGCTGCCTGTATCAAAAAATAAATATCTGACTCGGTCCCCCTCACAGCAGGCAGGCTCCCAGACACCAGCCATTCCATCAGCTCAGTCCCTCGACTCGACTCGTCAGGACACATACATTGCAGCCCACGACTACCCGAGTTTCTACTCATACTTAACCAACACTTGATCTGTCCTTGGCCGACACACCAAATATCACGATGCCTGCCGGTTCGAAATATCCTCCCTGCCCGGGTCCTCCACCCAATCGACCTCTTCCAGCTCTGCCCAAGAGGCACGCCGCGTAGAACGGCTCTGGTCGACAATACTTTCAATGACAGCCATTCCTTCAAGAAGGTCTGTCGTCGGTTCCTGTCTCGTCTCATGGCAACCCATCATCCCCTCACCGGAGTTTACACACTCCCGCATACATTGAGGCCACATGACATCCTGCTTGCGTCTAACGCAGTACAACTGGCGTTCTCCACCCGTTGAAGGGTCCAAGATTCACAACAAACGCCCTACAGACGAACGAGACGGAGCGTGGCAGTAGAGACTTGGCACGAAGGATCCATTCGTGCATGAAAGCTGAGGCTATGCACGAATCGATGCGCTGGCACCTCCGCTTCTCAAGCACAACACTCTTGCAGGAAAGCAGAGTAGTCGCCTACACCCCACTACAGTTCGCAGCACTCCCAATCCGAGCTGCCGAGCTTCCTTGCAGATACGAATATCCCTTGGTCCTTTGAACAATATCCCTAATCAATACGGCGACATCCTTTCACCGCACTTACACCGCATTAATCCGGAAACCCGCTTGAGCCCCGACACTTCCAGCCTTATCTCAGAACTTACACAAACATGTGAGACGCCCCGCCCGTGCCTTGTCCGGTACAGTGGATTGGCTCTCTCAATGGCCCTTTTATCAGCACATGTATCAACAGAACCATACTTGCATTCTGTACCACCAGTCGATACCCACAACTTTCTACGTTCGCTCGCGGAGGAATGGCAGCTCTCGCTTGCCTTGGTCAATCACCTATTCGGGATGACCACAGGCCTTTGTATATTACTTGAGGACACTAATGAGCCCCATGATGATGAGCAGACCTCGCGAAGGGAGGCAAACGGTCACAGCGTTAGACCTTTTTTCCTTGTTAGCTAGTGTTTCTAATGGATAATAATTCCTCCCACCTACTTCTCCAATCTGCCAAAAGACCTTTTTGCCGCTTGACCGTTGCCGACACCCAGCAGGAGAACAGGAAAGCTTCCGGGAGTCTTGTCTCGAGAGCAGGTGACCCGTCTAGCCGCTTGATGCTGTCTCGAAAAGTGGTTTTGCTGCAGATACTCTCCGCGACGGCCCGATATCTTAACCGTTGTGATCTCACCTGCATAACAGAGCGCCACGAGATGAGGTGGCCCTACACCGACGACTTCGAACGATCACATGTGGGATGTCTGACCCCCTATCCTATTGGTACAAGCGGATTTGGCATCCGAGGACAGCCGCCAGGAACAACGGTAAGAGCCTCAGAGACGGAGATAGCTACTGGTTTAGAACACACCTCATGACCTCGAGCTACAGTAGTCCTCCGTAGCAGCTGCGCCTCTGTTCTCACCGTCGAAGCCGAGGGCTTGGAAGGTTGGTATGGGAGGCGGGCGGCAGGCCCTAGTGATGCAGACGGCCCAGCTGTCGTGTCGTGGCTTTCTCACCCCGCGTTTAGGATGGAAATAGCAATCACGACATCCGCCGCCATCTTTGAGCTGCGTCGAGCTCCGGAAACGGATGATGACAAGCCCCAAGCCGCGGTTGCCGCGCTCTGCCCGTGTCTCTCAGTATCTCCCAGTTTCAACTCTTCTCGAGAAACATCTCCGGCCTCATCTCCCGTCTCATCTCCTATCCATCCACTTTTCTCCCCATCGTGGATATCGTAGGCATCATCGGACTTTGGCTGTGGACACGAAGTGGCTCGTTCGCTGGGGAGGATTCAAACTAGCGGGCAGGGCACGAGACGTGGTTGGAGGGATACAATCTCTTCGTCCGCTATCTTTCTTTACTAGTCACGAAGCTAAACCTCTTTGCCATGGCAATCCTACCGTCTTCATGGCATTGTGTGTGCAATGACGAAATGCAACGCCCAACCACCCACAATTCGGGGCTCCTCAGGCCCGATTTACAGCATTATTGCGCGGCCGTGGGGAATGCCAAAGTCTTGAGGTGCGACATGCGAACTGCCACTGCGGTCACCACCAACCAGCAGCTCTCTTGGTGTCTCCGAGATCTGGGAGTCCGTATTGACGGCGCGCGGCTGCCAACTTTTGAGATCTGCGCAGCTGCTTCATTTTGTTTTTCTTGTCGGTCGTAGCTCCCTCGCATAGATCTGGTTTGTCCTCGAGATTTGTCTGTCGTTGTGT
This sequence comes from Phialophora chinensis, assembly GCA_016109575.1. Classification (NCBI taxonomy): domain Eukaryota; kingdom Fungi; phylum Ascomycota; class Eurotiomycetes; order Chaetothyriales; family Herpotrichiellaceae; genus Phialophora; species Phialophora chinensis. The sequence goes on along the minus strand of JADWPU010000004.1, from coordinate 1,005,591 downwards.
GGTTGCCGGCGTTGTTTGCCCCTTCAGGTCGAGGTTGGTGTTGGCTCGCCGCGTGAGACTTATAACATATACTATACTCTCGTTGAGCAATGTCTTCTCGTTATCTGCCGCTCGTGGGCGCTCTCTTCTCGACCTTCGCTATCGCCCAGAACACCGTTTCTCTTGCGATCACCGCTCAACCAACCTCGGGCGCGTCCGGAATCATCAGTCCCTCGTTTGCCGGCTTCGGGATCGAATCCTCCAATCTGTACTCCTTCACGGGCGGGAGCGAGGAAAACCAACTCACGAAAAACCTCCTCGAGAATTTGGCGAACTACACGGGGACGCCGCCGCATCTGCGCATTGGAGGAAACACCCAAGACTACTTCATCTACCAAGATTCGCAAGATGACTATCGCTGGGAGCCAAACCCCGACCCGGTTGGGCAGGGAGCATATGCCACTGATTCGATGATCATCGGTCCTAGGTTTTTCGAGGTGATCAATCGCTTTCCCAGCAATACTCCCATCACCTTCGGCCTGAACCTGGCGTACTCCGAGTCAGACTATATCGATCAGATCACCACCATGGCGACCCAGGCCGTGAACCGGTTGTCCGACGTCAATCTGGTCTCGTTTGAGATTGGCAACGAGCCCGATCTGTATCTCCAAAACGGTTTCCGAACAGGCTCATGGGGCGGTCAGGTCTATACACAAGAATGGTTGGACAGGGCGGAAGCTGTTTACGAACAAGTCCTCAGGCCGAATAATCTGCCCAGCAACTTTTTCGAACCTGGCGCAACAGCGTCCACTATTGGCACATCTTTCCAAATTCAAGACCTGGACCAGTACGGCATCACCGTCAAGGCGAACGGGTCTACCCATCCATACATTTCCAGCTGGAATCAGCACGATTACTACTACTACATTGGAGTGTCAACGTACCCGATAACGGCGTATTCGTTCATGACTTTATCCACCACTAACGACCAATTCGCGGCTTGGGTTTCGCAGATCCAACAAGCAGAAGCAACGGGGTATCCATATGCTCTGCGAGAGATGGGGGTTGTTGGCCCAATTGGGCTGGCTGATGTTACCGACATTTTCGGGGCGGCCCTGTGGTCTCTCAATTTCTTCCTATACGCAGCAACCCTCAATATTACTTCGGTTCAAATGCATATGACCGATAATAGCAACGCTAGTGCGTGGCAGCCGATCGAGTACTATGGAAACCAGCCGTTCGTGCGACCAAATTACTACGCCTTCGCCGCATTCGGTCAGTTGATCGGACCAACTTGCCAGGCCCAAATCGGTGGCTACATCATTCCCAACCCTCCGGCGGCATATGGAGGACGGATTGCTGCTTACTCGGTCTACCAAGCTGGAACCCTTACCTCCATCGTTCTGATCAATTCCAATCCTGCCAATGTCTCAATGGCCAACAAGCCAAGCTTGACCTGGGATTTGTCGCTGCCGACGCAATTTGCAGGACAGGACTTGTACTTGCACTATCTGACCAATGACGGTGCCGATGCGAAGCACGGAACAACGTGGAATGGTGTCAGCTACGAGGAAAGCGGAGATGGCACACCTACACTCGTTAACGACACTGTCTCTTCAGTCAGGATTGGCAACGACGGTCGCGTCAGCGTTGTTGTTCGAGATACACAGGCTGTGGTTGCCAACATTGGAGAGCCTATTGGTCGGCTTCAAGCCAACCCAAGTGCCTGCTCAGCTCTTGCGGCCAGCACTCCCGATGCACGGCCGGTCACTACACCTCTTGCCACGAGTCAACCGGCTCCCACCAGCACGTCAGGTAGTTCGTCATCAGGGTCATCGTCCTCGTCGAGCGATGGCTCAGCCCAGTCAAACGCAGCGACAAGCACACGCAGCAGTGCAACAGCAAGCGCCACAAGTGGAGGTGTCTTCCGCCTCTCCACGATGATCTTGACGACTTTTGGTGCGGCAATAGCAACAGGCCTCTACCTGCTGTACATATAAGTTGGATTTTATGTGCATAATCTGCTTACCTCAGGATATCATGGGCGTATGTGATGCGATAGACGGCGTTTATGAACACCGCCAGTCTAAAGATTTACGATAGAATGAATGGGAATGCCAGGAGACAATAGCATCATGGACATACTCTGCTGGATCTCCAGATCGTCAAGAGAGAGTGAGATTGACTTTAGATGCGCATATTTTGCTGAAGCTAGACTATCTAACATTAATGAATAATGGAGCTACTACGCATATTGTTACACTGGTCCTCTCTGCATCAAACAAAGGACTGCGCTGTAGAATTCTTGTAGAGAAACGGAGGTTCCATAGAGGAGCCTTCGACAGAATGTGAGACGATCAAAACTTAGAGATCCGCGGACTCCAGAAGCCGGATATCTACAGCTATTTCGCCCAAGGAGTGGCCTGCGTATATCTACAGCAGAAGAGGGACTTGAAGGCTTGGAACTCGGTATCTTAGGACTCGAGGAACGTTCAAGAGAATGAGCTCGATCTAGAGTTCTAACCAAGTGGGATTCATCTGCTGCGCTATTGCATAGTCGGTACTAGTCGTCGCGGTACTGGGTACGTAGTTTTGGGAACGTGCGTCATCTGAGATGCGCTGCTGGAGGCTGTTGGGGATAATTTTCATGGGATTCCCACCTTGCTTGCTCCCGGGGTCTTGGTATTCTTCTTCCGCTCTGCATCTGCGCAAAGCTCCCAACCATGTATCTTGACGAGGTCGGCTGAGTTTGCTGGACTCACCAGCTCCTCTGCAGCAGGTCCGACACTTCCCGCCGTACGCGTCGCCGCGTAGGATCCCTCGTCCGCGAAGATGGACATTGCCAATACTCCCCGACGGCCTCACTATCAGCTGGGCGCGCTGTCGAGCTTCATTCCTCTGAGCGAAGAACCCGGCTCCCTGTCGACACGGGGACAGCGCCTGCCAACCCTGATCCAGAGCCGCTCAAGCGCGTCCCTCTTCACTCTGCCGCGTCGGCCAGGAGCCAGACGGGGCTCGGTCCACAGCCACCACTCGAACGAAGATGAAGAGCATTGGCATGACGACGACCTTGAGGCTATGTCGATTCCCCGGCGGCGGACCGGCGCTCCCTCCGAGGTCGATCCTAGGCGTATGAGTCTTGGGCCGGAGATTCTCATGACGCCGCAAATGCGCAGCATGCGATTGATAGGGCAAAGCAATCCCCGATACCACTGGCACAAGTACTTCAAGACGGAGGAGGAGCTCAAACGGATGAAGAAGCCGATAAGAAAGTATTACGAGCGGAACAACTTCCTCGTCACGCAGTACATCTACATTGACAAGCTGCTGGATTCGTCCTTGCCTCACAATCTCATCCAAGAGTACAGCCACCGGTCGAACGGATACATGAACACCATCTCCGAGGAACAGAACTCGGCTGCCAATACCCCGGTGGTGGCGCCGATGGATAACAGTGCGCCGGACACCGCGTCTCCCATTGAGCAAAAGTTGAAACGGACGCCAAAGGAGCTGTACAAGCTTCCCAGCGAACAGACGCCCTTGCTCCCAGCTGAAGGGGAGGAGCACGAGGACTCGGTGTGGCCAGAAATCAACCTCGAAAACATCGACGAAGGGGTCGAGTCGAACGACCCCATCGTCACCGTGGCCATTTTCATCAATCTGGTCGCCAACATCATTTTACTGGCCGGCAAGATCGTCGTGATTATCTTAACATCGTCTCTGTCGGTGCTCGCCTCGCTTGTCGACGCAGCCCTCGATTTTCTGTCCACGGGAATTGTCTGGACAACCACGAAACTCATTTCTCGACAGGATCAATACGCCTATCCTATTGGGCGACGACGTCTCGAACCCGTGGGCGTGCTCGTCTTCTCGGTGATCATGATCACATCCTTCTTCCAAGTCGCTCTGCAATGTTTCAACCGTCTCCTCTCCCCCGATCACAGTGTCGTGGAACTCGGCATTCCAGCCATCGTCATCATGCTGAGCACTGTCGGGATCAAGGGTTTCTGCTGGTTCTGGTGCCGGCTCGTCAAGAACAGCTCCGTGCAAGCCCTCGCGCAGGATGCCGCCACCGACGTGGTCTTCAATATCTTTTCCATCATCTTCCCTCTGGTCGGCTTCTACTTCCAGATATGGTGGCTCGACGCGCTCGGTGGGCTCGTCCTATCCTGCTACGTCATCTTCAACTGGTCGAAAACCAGCGTCGAACATGTCCGGAATCTGTGTGGCGTCTCTGCAACGGCGGACCAGCGCAATGTCTTGCTCTATCTCGCCATGCGGTTTGCGAAGCCGATTCGCTATATCCAAGGCCTGCAGGCCTATCACACAGGCGACAAGCTCAACGTGGAAGTCGATATTGTGCTTGATGAGAATATGAGTTTACGGGACAGTCATGACCTTGGCGAGAGTTTGCAATACGTCCTCGAGAGTGTGCCGACTGTGGATCGCGCTTTTGTTCACGCCGACTACGCCGACTGGAACTTGCCAAGCCACATGAACCAGCAAGCCTGAGATAGTGTACCATACGGACACGGACGGACAGGGAGGAAGAGACGTCGGATATGATAATTGTAATACTGAGCAGGAGGTTTGAATATCTGCAGCCCCTGTAATTGCCTAGAATACCATATATGGTTCTTTAGACCGACTTTTGTTTTGCCCAGCGTCTGGGTCATCGACTTGCTTTCTTTGCTGTTGTTATATTCCCCCGCAGCGAAGAATGAGTAGCTGTATGATGGTCGTTAGTCCGGTGAAAGGCCGAACACGGAGGAGTCGAGGTTGTGCTAAGTTTTCAAGGCCCTAAAGGCGATGTAAAGGGAATCCTCACGGTCGTCAAACGTCAGACAGATCATCCAGACGAGCGTATTCTATCGGTCAATCCGGATTGATGATTTGGTCGGAAGATGGTTCAATGGTCAAAGGTTCGTCTATGGTCACCGTCGCCCTCGATCACGGATGCCGAGGTCTGCCTCCCAAGTCGACAGCTGCAATTGGTTGAACGGAGAGACAATGTGTGCTGAATATGCACGAGCTTCGTTCGCCGAGCAAGATCCTTTTTCCCCTCTTGACGTACCTCCAGTTCTACTAGCATTAGTCGACGAAATGCATACTGAGTTAGGAAACGCGACCTATATATCCTGGCATCGCTACCAAGGCGCCGTCGGTGCCTCAACACCTCGGCATGGGCCATGTTGCTGTGACTCGATACTTGACGCCGATAGTCAAAAGGTACAGGCCAGTGATGGGGATCTTGCCTACTCCAGCAAACCCCCTCTTCAATACATATATGGGACGGTCAAGCCATGGAGGAGGTAGGAGCCCAAGTGTCTTGCTAGTCTCCTCACCGAAAAAATGAGGTTCGTCCAAGGTACATCAGTGGCTGTTTCCCTTTGCGCGTTTGTTCTGGCCCTCCCGCAGGCATCACAGAGCAGCAATGGTCCGCCAACCGTGACAATCGAGAGCGGGGTCGTGCAAGGAGTGTCGACCGTTGTTCCCGGCGCGTCGCAAAACATCACCAAGTATCTGGGTGTGCCCTTCGCGGCGAAGCCACTGCGCTTTGCCGCTCCAGCTTCTCCCCAGGCGTGGAAGACGCCGTTCAAGGCAACCAAGTATGGGCCAGCTTGTATCCAGGAATTTGCCTACCCGTCCCATGACGATACGATTCGATTTTTCAATACTCCTCCACCGCCAGCTGGTGAGAGTGAGGACTGCCTGAACGTCAACGTCTATGCGCCGGGGACGGGGAAGAACAAGACAGTCATGGTGTGGTTTTACGGTGTAGGACTTCCTGACCCCTTGACGAACCAATGGAGTCACTGACCTCTTTGAGTAGGGGGCTCTTTCATTCGGCGCCAACTCCCTGGCACCGTACGACGGCTCTTACTTTGCTGCGTTCCAGGACGTCGTCCTCGTCACCGTGAACTACCGTACCAACGTCTTTGGCTTCCCTGGGTCTCCTGAATTGCCCGCTCGAGGCAACAATCTAGGGTGAATACAAGACTCCTCCACGAGACGTGTCTTGGTGACCAATACTGACGTCCTATCACAGCTTCCTCGACCAACGTTTCGCCCTCGCCTGGGTGCAGCGCAACATCGCGGCCTTCGGTGGCGATCCGGCCAAAGTGACCATCTTCGGCGAATCCGCCGGCGGGTACTCGGTCGATGCACTGGTGACTTCCTTCGCGACCAAGGCGCCTTTCCGTGCCGCGATCGAAGAGTCTGGCCAGGCAACCTATAGCAGTGCTCCGGTCCCGGATCCGCACACCCCATGGAACACCCTCGCCGTCGCGGTCGGCTGCAACACCGCGAGCTCGGCCCTGGAATGCATGCGAGGCATCCCTGCGTCGACACTCAAGAACACGAGCGAATACCTCGGGCTGGCATTCAACCCCGTGGTCGACAACTACACCTTCGTCGCGAACCGGAGCGAAGCACGCGCTTCCGGCAAGATCGCCAAGGTGCCCGTCCTCGCAGGGACAAACGGCGACGAAGGCACGCTCTTCACCTACGGCGACACCAACTTGACCGCCTACCTTACAGCTGCTCTGCCCACTGCGCCAGAAAGCCTCCTCACCCAGATGACGAATGCGTACCGGATCGGAAGTCCCGGCATTGCCAACGTGTCGCAGCAGATCACCAAGATGTACACTGAATTTACCTTCCAGTGCCCCCAGGCCCGGCAGTTGAGAGATACCAAGCGCGCGGGCATCCCGACATGGAGGTCTGTACACTCACTGATAGACATTGCTATTTTCCCTCGGACTTCTCTCTCTCTCCCCCCCTCTCTCTCTTTCCCTCCCTCCCTTCCTCCCCGAAGCACCCTTTGCTGACGCGATCTGTGTCGCTGCTGCGATTAGATACTTCTACAACGCCACGATGCCACAAGTGGAGTTCTTCCCCGGCGCCGGCGCCCACCACTTCTCCGAGGTCAAACTCGTCTTCGGCACCTACCGACTCAACCCGCAGCAGACGCCCTTTGAGCAGAAGCTGAGCGCCTTCATGATGAGTGCGTGGGCGAGGTTCGCGAAGAATCCCACCCAAGGGCCCGGGTGGCCTCAGTTGCCCATGGTCGCGGATCTCGGCAGCAATGGCGTGACCAACACATCGATCCAGAGCAGTGCGATCGATGCGCGATGTGCGTTGTTTGACCCGGTCTATGATCTGTTGCAGTGAGAGTGAGGGTGGCGGGCGACGATCGAGAACATCTCCATGAATGTAAATATCAATGTCAGTGCCAACAAGATCAGGCGGCCGTCGACCCACAAATTACTGTGTTTTTCCGTAATCCCGCGTGTCCCCTCTCGTCTAACTATCTTGTGCGTCAGCCTCGCGAGTTTGTCGTTGCTGTGACTGCGACTGCGACTGCGACTGCGACTGTGAGTACGAGATACGTAAGGAATGGAATGCGGAACTACATCCGCAACCACTACAGACAACATGCACATAGTACGAGTACGAGGTACACGTGTAGTATTTACCGGACTTGGATGTCCCCGGCTTTCTCCCTCTTCAACATGTCCCCTCGTCCACGCTAAAATTGCAGGGCAGAGCTAAAAGTTAGGCTGGGAGCTAAGAGTTAGACTGGAGCTAATCATTCGGTGCATGCAAGATGTTATTCCAAGGCAACAAGAGACAGCCTCACTGAGGTTCTGCGTCTGTAGCCAGCCACATTGGGTGCGCGTGAGATGATCCGTCCAACGACGAGCCACACGCTGCCTGCCTGGCCCCCTCCACTTGAACCAGGGTTGCAGGGCAGCGGCATTCGTGTGCTTCCAGACCGGTAATACAGGGAGTTCGACGTCGGAACCTCGACACGAGTACTTTCCATTTCCATCTTTGGTCCTGAGCGTGGCCCTGAGCCCGCCGCTTCAACCTGAGATGCTCCTGCACGTGACTGAGCATGGTGTAATTCGGCCTGAGCAACGGATCACTCGCACACACATCTGGGCCAGGGGGCCCTGTTTCCGGCACCCGCCTATAGTGAACTGGGGCGAGGCTAATATAGGCCAAAGTGCCAACTCATCCGGCGGGGGGAAGGGCAGGATAGACAGCACACGGCTATAAAGACAGCTCTCAACTTGATTGATTGTCTATCTGAAAGAACCTGCCAAAAGCCACAGAAGAAGAAGGACACCAGCCTGATGCTGGAGTGCCAATCAGAAGGCAGAACTGCCTCCCTATACACTGTACAGCCAAATGCCCCAGCCCTACCACTTGTCCACCAACCAGCGCTAACCTCTCCCATTACTATAGTTCCCAATCTATCTCCTTGGCCAAGTCTACCCATAAAGTCCATCCGACGAACGGTGGCTGTACTTCATCACTCCCCAATTGGCCTGAATGACAAGCCCAAAAGCGATAAATAGTAGCCGATCGATAGGCGATGGAGGGGCGACGGCACCAAGAGGCTGAGTCATGCTTGGGAGCGGGCTGCTCGCCAATCGACAGAGAGCGCTGAGCTATCAAGGCGAGATCGTGAACCCACCAAGTCTGCCTTGTGCCGAAAGCTGGCGCCAGCCAGGAAACACCACCTTCACACGCGAACTTTGGCAGCTGAATCGAGCAACAAGCTTGGCAGCGGTTGTATCTCTCCCCTCAGGACTCTCGACTATACGGCACCTCGACCAAGTCAAATTATTGCTTGTATGTGATTCTATAATCTTTTTTTTTGTTTGGCATCATGTTTCTATTCGTGTGGTGGAGGAAGCGGAAGAAAGATAAGGAGAAACCTCCAGAGTCCAGGGATTGGCGAGACCGGCTCTGTCAAGTTTGCAGGGGCCTCGACTTTGGTCTGACTGATCGAACACCCTTTGAATATCAGAACCTAGGATACTTACCCGAAGTCAAAGCAAGAGCAAGATCGTGCGGTTTCTGCAGCCTGGCCGCGCATGAGGTCGAAGAAGGCCTGAAGCAATATCCAGAGCGTCCGAAGAGACTGCCAATCATGTGTGTTTTGAAGACGACGGGCAAGGATCAGGGCACTTCCCACGAAAACGAACGCCATATATCGTTTCACGGGAAAAGGGGCAAGTACATTGGATATGTCGATTACTCGGGTCGTCCATTACAGCTTGCGATGCTTCCGCTCTGTCTTGCGGACGGGTCCGTCAAAGAGACTCGCCATCTCAGAAAATCAGGTCGCCTACTCAAGCCAACCGTGGACATATCGTTACTCCGCGCGTGGTTAGAACTCTGTGAAGAGCACCATACTACGTGTACGAAGCCGTTGTGGCAATCACCATCGGAATGGCCACTTCGATTGAGGCTGCTCGATGTAAAGGACCGCTGCATTGCAGAAGTGCCTGAGCGGTGCAGGTACGCAGCGCTCAGCTTTGTCTGGGGCCCATTTTCTGCCACCAACTTCTTCTCTCCGACAAAGAAAAGCATCTTGGCACTGAAGCAGAAGAACACTGTGCCACTGGAGAAACTCCCACAAACCGTGCTCAACGCGGTAGACCTGGTTTGGGAAATGGGAGAGAGGTTTATTTGGGTCGACTTCCTGTGCATTGTCCAGGATGATCCTGTGGGTTTCAATCACCAGCTCAATCAGATGGATATCATCTATGCTCAAGCTACCTTTACCATCTGTACAGGAACATGCCATAATGCCACCGCTGGACTTCCTTGCCTTTCCAGGCCCCGTTGTTCGCTTCAAAGGTTTGCTCAAATATCGGAGAACTGTAGCCTTGTCAACAAGTTGGAAGGAGCTTATTGGGGGAACAAGTGGCGGACGCGGGGTTGGACCTTCCAAGAGGACCTGCTTTCAAGACGCCAAATCGTATTCACCGACCATCAAGTGTACTGGAGATGTTTGGAGGACCATTGGACTGAAGACACTATTTATGAACCCGCAGAGGCTGGACAACGAGATGCCGCTTCAATTTTGGATCTCTTTTCGGCCGACCTCACTGTTCCACAAGATCGGGAGGGGAATTTCCTGGACGAAGCACGCTTCGCGCTCGTGAACTTCCCGGCAATAATGAAACAGTACAGCCAGCGTGAGTTTACAAATGAATCCGATATCGTAAAAGCTTCGAAGGGCTTTCTTCATCGAATCAGTCTCACGTCAGGGGAAGGCTTCCACTGGGGGCTCCCACAAACCAAATTTGAGGAAGGGTTACTCTGGACAGGCTCGGCGGGTCCACCGACGAAACTGAATTGCAAGCATGGCATGCTGAAATCGGATGGGTCCTTACAAGAAGTTGCCATTCCGTCATGGTCATGTTTCGCGTGGCGTTGCGAAGTAGGTTGGGAGGGTACTACTATTGACCAGCCTCGCAACAGTATTATCGCTGAAAAGCAAGGGATTCGGAGGGATTCAACCCTTTGTTGGTACAAAGTCGGACTGAATGGAGAACTGTTGCTGCTCGATCGACCTCTCCTCACAGCTGCTCAGACAGAAATGAAAAGGCCGTTACCACCATGGAAAGTTGCTTTAGAAAATCGCACATCGACTACCGGCGGAACGCCCGCAAGCTTCGTGGATAGTGGCCGTCTGCAGGTTGAGACAAGTCATTCAAAGTTGCGAATAGGAAAGGATCCTGGTCGGCGCGAAGATCAGTACGATGGGTTCAGCGACGCATCCACACGCATGGAAGTGGATGGGTTTCTGCTCTTTGACGATGCTCGCAGGGTGATTGGTAAACTTGGGTGTTGGCTGGGCAGTTATTCAGCAGAACTCCCGGAAGAACTCGAGTCGACCTCCTGGCTCAAGGAATATGAGTTCATCGTGGTCTCCGAACACGGAGTCGCAGAGTATGGTGGTCGTCACGGATGTGAGATAACGGGCGCTCACTATGAACTCGACCTTCTCATGATCAAGTGGAATTCTGAAGGGCATGCAGAGCGACAGGCCGTCTTTTCGATTTTCGAGGAGGACTGGATGAAGGCCAAGCCAACATGGCGGACTGTCGTGCTGGGATAGAGAAGGATCCTTGAGGCAGACATCAAACCACACTCTCTCTCATACCAGCCACACTCTCATCAAGCCACCAATGCAGGCCTCTCTCCACCTTTGACCTTCTGGCAGACATGAATTCCACCAATTGATTCTCCACGTTTTCGCAGCGAACACCAATGATGCAACATTCGATCAAGAACTTGAAGAGTTATTCAGCTCTCTAGGCTCAGTTGCATGCAATAAGCAGAAGACTGTGGGTATAGTAAGCAGGGTGAGCGGGCCAGGACGACCCTGAGCCGAAGTTGAGCCGGACATGAGCCAGCAGGAGGTAGGCGGGCGTCGAGATTCCGGCGAGGAAACATAGTATTCCTCACCGCCAGATCGAATGAAGACTTGGGGCCTCTAATACGTCCCGGAATACGAAGTATGTAGTACATGTACCCTGTGCCTTTTGCACCCATCATGATGGCATCCTGTTTCGCCAATAAAACCCATCAATGCTCCTTCCTGTGTAGTATGCATAGTACCGTGCGCTTACAGTCCGCGTGGCAAGTCAGTCAGTCAGTCAGTCAGTCGGTCAGTCGGCAGCGCTGAGGCTGAGGCTGAGGCTGAGGCTGATGGTGGTTGGTCCCCATCCGGGCCTGTCGTTCCAGGCAGATTGGCGTTTAACATTCACTATTGATGAGCAAAAGGACACCACACGGCGCAGGGAGACCGAGGCTGGCTGTATGAATACGTGAACCGTTGTGTACCAGTTATGTAGATGGTAAGGCTACACCTCGCATTGTGTGGTTGTGGTGGTAGTGGTGGCTGTCCCATTCTCTCCTTTTGCGCTAAAATTGCAGTGCGTTACACGACGACAATCCACCTCCAATTATCCTACAGCACTGTAAGTACGCAGCCACGAAGGCCGCATTCACATATGGACACCTCGTGACCTGTCTTTATCCCTTCGTGGAGGCTAAAATTGCAGGGCAATTAGTTGAATTTGTCGTCTGTACTCTTTACCGTTGTACCTTGCCTGATGTTTTAGGACCTTACCTTACTTTGTCATAGATGGCATCTGTCGGTGGTGTTAGGGGTTGTCTCTTCAGAACACGGTGTGTCCTTGACTTTGTGTGATCGAAGAGTCAAGTGGTCCAATGCTTGGGGAGGGTCGAGTGCCCGTAGACCGAGCACAGCAGTTTGAGAGCTGTTGATTCTGTGTATCCCTTCGCCTAGGCATGCCCTCAAATACCTCCATGGTAGACTCATGAGGGCACCTCAATATGGCGAGTCTATTCGTGTTTCTGCTTGACTCCGGCGACTGTAATTGCAACAGGGCAATACAAGGGGCGCAGGCGGTACGTGATTGCAGCTGGAATAATCCCAGGGGAAAACCATCGCAAAAGGCTCCGATCCATATTCGTACCCTTCGTCAACATAACGTCCACCACGTCCAACCAGAATTTGCTCAGGCTCGTGTGCCTTATGCCGAGTTCATTCTCCGTCGTAGAGCACCCAACCATCACTTGGGCTCCGACACAGCCTATGCGTCCTCCATGCGACAGTGAGCACAACCACATGTAGCAGAGCAGCCAATCCAGCCTTCCACACACGCAAATCTGATATCGAGAATTCGAGCAATGCAATAGCCATGATTGGATAGACGATCAAGGCGTTCATGCCGTGCGATAGACATGGTTGTAACGTACTTATAAGTTTGAGGGTCAGGATCGCGACCCGACCGGTGGATGAGGTCACAGGCATATTGAGAACAGCGCGGATGCGGTCACGCATGAGAGGCGAAGGAGGGCCGTCATATAACTGGATATGTTCGAGGAGGAGTTGACGTCGGACCGGGGACTGTGCCGCAGATTTCTGCAGAGGTGAGGTCGGAAGTGATATTGAATTCCGCTTCCCGCCGCGTAGGATCATTGAGCTGCTGAGCTTAAGGTTGCCACGGCCACGCGTGTTTGACGGAGAGCCGTTACGCATCATATTATCCTCCTCGGTCTCACTGTCGCTGACAACGCCGTTGTCAGTCGGAGTCATTTCAGTGCGTTTCCGCTCTTGGGATCGGGACCTCATATTCATAAATTTCTGTCGCTTGGATCTGAGACCGACATCTTGTCCTGGCCGACCCTGTGGTGAGTTTCCCTTCTGAGGGGTGTCCAATTTCTGGATCCGCCGGCCTGGAGTTAATTCTTCAGGCTCCATCGAGCTCCTCCGCCGTGCGGCAGGAATGTCGTCAAGCCTTCCAGAAGAAACGACCTGAAGTACGTCATCGGCACTGGGTCTTTGGTCTGGTTCAAGAGATAGAAGTCGTTTCAGAAAGGCATAAAGTGCCGCCGGTAATTCAGGGCGTAGCTTGCGTTGATCGTCAAACCCTCCCCAGGCAGTGATTTCTTGCCTTAATACATCAATGTCTTCGCGTTCCTCGTGCAGTACGTTGGCGGCGGTATACGGCAGATTTGCAAAGCAGAGGAAGTGAAGGATCATGCCCAATGAAAAGATATCTGACTTGGACGTAAAATTCTCGAAAGGTCCTCCTGGCGAGATACGACGGAGCACCTCTGGGGCACAGTATGATATTGTTCCCGTGGCACCAGTGGACTTCCGTGTCGCATATTCGTATTGAACTTCGCCGAAGTCGCTGACCAGAACTCTAGTCTCGCCACCGACGGTGTGTAGGAGGCAATTGCTCGGTTTCAGGTCTCGGTGGATGAAGCCATTATGATGAAGGTGCCTTAGACCGGAGGTGATGTCTCTGAAAAAGTTGTAGATTTCATCAAAATGCAGCCTTTTTGGTTCGTTTGCCCGGCGAGGTAACTCTGACTCTCCTCTGGACTTTCGTCGGATACGTTCCTTGAGCTCTTGGGTCGATGTTGAGGCTTGAGCTGAGCCAAGAACATAATTCTGCATGTCGCCCCCATTGCAGTATTGCTGGAGAATAAATGCGCAAGGGACGCTTGGCCCGAATTTGCTGATCTGGAAATCTTCCAGCCAAACGTGCCGATAGGAGACCAAATTCTGATGTGAAAGTGTCTGCAAGAGCTGAACCTCGACTAAAACCTTCTCCAACCAGGCATGGTCATCTCCGATCGGAACGCGTTTGCAGGCAAAACGGCCTAGTGTAACGCCGTCTAGGACGTGTTTGACCAAGAGGACAACCCCTCTACCCCCCCTTCCGAGCTCCCTTTCTTCGACGAAGAACTTCTCAAAATAGTTCGGCGAGAAAGCGGTCTCGGAAATACCGTGAGCCTGGCTAGGAGGGGCCGGAGCACTTGCAATGAATTCCGCATTCGGAGCCGGGGGTGATGTTGTAGCAGCGGACAAGGGGTGGAGACGTGATCGTACCGGTTGCGCAATGCGTCGTCTCGGGGAGGGAGGTGCTGACGTTTCATTTGAGCCAGGCAGACTCCGCGCGAGCATGTCAAAGTAACCCTGTGTGATGAAGCTAGGTTGCTCTTCCATTGAGCCCGGCTCTGGCTCTGGTGAAGGGGAAGAACCCGCTTGAGGATGCCACGGTCGGCCGCAGGTTGGACAATCGCTTGGGCGACGCTCTACATCTTGATGAAACGGAACCAATTGATTTGTTCGCGGATCCCGATAGACGATAGTGTCTGCGTGGCGGCTGATAAAAATGTTCAGCATTGAGTCTCATAGTGCGCCACGATGGAGAATGACCTACAGCACAACCTCACGATTATTGTCGTAAGGAATGATGGAGAGACTCGGAATGTTGACGTCCTCCATCTTCAGAATCATCAGCAGCAATTTGTAAATGATGCATCGCCTCGTGGGCGGCGATGCGATGGGAAAGTGCGACCTACATTGGACGAAGCCTCTGCTCGACTTATTCGTGGTGATAATGCAGCAGGTGAATCGTGACGCGTCACGTCGCAGCACGCGTTCTCATGCGGTGAAGCGGGATCATCTTCCACGAAAGTACTCCCCAGCGTGAATATCAGTGGTGTTTACACGTGCCTGAATGAAGCTGACAAGTCGAATGAGATTGAGCTTGAAAGGTCGAGATGGGAAATTGGAGTCGTATGACGACGGTGCTACGCTGAACGCTTTGCCACATTTCCCCAGAAATTACGGAAATGGAAGTCCGACAAGCACCCCCAAGTACCACTTCATCAATCAGGATCCACATTAGATTACTATGCTACATGCTTAATTGTGTCCAGGCCTAGGAAAGACCGGCACGGTGTCTATGCTATTGACATCGAAGCCGGCGAAAGTACCCTGATTGCCGTGTTGCCAACCTTGACCTGTTTGCTGGTTCACAAATGCGCTCTGACGGAACGGGTTCGTGCTCCCAGTTACGTTGGTAGTAATAGGACCACCAGGCGTCGTTGGCCGATTCTTCGCGAAGGGATTTGTGCCTGTCCTCTGAGGTTGGAGGGGTGGAGGGGAGTTGAGGAAGGACGGATTTGACGGGAAAGTCTGCTGTGGGGAGACTTGAGTTGGCGAGAAGGTCGTTTGGTCATGGACCATCCCCCCATTAGGCGCATTGCTTGCATTTATGCCAGTGTTGTGCTTTGCAAATGGATTGGTCGACGACCGAACTGGAGCAGCTGGGCTGACAGGGGAGAACTGTGTGACCCCGGTGTTCATTGTGGACTGGCGGAATGGATTTGTAGATGTCTGTTGTGGCTGCAACTGCGCCTGCTGCGGTGTTGGAAGCGCCTGTGATTGGAAATCGGGCAGGCTGTTCTGAGGAATCGAGGACAATGGTCCGGTAAACTGATATCCTCCTGGTGATTGGATCTGTTGCTGTTGTGGCTGTGGCCCGTACCCGCCAAATCCGGCACCTGTAAAGTCCGTCTGCAAAGCCTGAGGCGCGGGAAGAGCCTGACTCTGGAAGGTAGGTTGCTGCTGTAGGAATGGATTGTAACTCTGCTGAGGCGCTGGTGCTTGCTGATAGGGCTGCGCTTGCGGCTGGAATTGCGGTTGCTGGTTGAAGTTGGCTTGCCCCATTGTCTGCTGATTCTGCTCGATAGATTCGAAGAAGTCGATAAGATCAGGAGCCGGTCCTTTCGGTTGGGCTTGGGCGGAGGGCGGTGGAAAGGCGACTGACGTCGTTGCCACTTCTTTTGTGGTTGGCTTGTCAAATGGTGTGGACTTCGACACAGAGGCCATGGGTTTCCCGGTTTTCTTTGCTTCTTGCTGTGCCAAATACTGACGCCGGTTGAGTTCAAAGTCTGCGTCATGGAGGTATTCCTCGAGAGCATTGGTTAGTGTTGTCGGTGCATGCTTTAACTTCGGGACCTCCAGTCGGGTGTGCATCTCATACTGTCTGGCCACGCTGAGATACTGGACAACGAGCTCTGTCTGCCGTCCAAATGTCTTGTAGATCTGTAACGCCCGCTCAGCGTCAGGACGAGACATTTCGAAGTAATGTTCTGTGCTTCAATTAGCCCAGTGTCCTCTGGCAAACTAGTGTGACGTACCTAGGACATTGATAGTGCCCTCATTCATCACCTTGAACAGTTCCAGTAGGTCAAGAGTGAGTAACCGGAAAGCAGTCAGTGCGATCTCATTGTCGGGGTCATGGTTGCCTAAGAACTGCAACTCGTCAGCCGAGATTCATGTCGGCGTCCTAAGTGGAGAGCTCACGTCGCATCGCACAAGGGCCTCTATTTGATCCTGCACAACCTCTGTCTGCCTCAGCAGCCCCTTCTCGACAGTCAATCTGCGCATTTTTCCAGCTCCTGACTTGACAAAGTCCGTCTTCGTATCTCTGTAGGCTCGCACTCGTTCCAAGAGGTACTCTGAATATCTCCGAATGTTGAGGCCCTGTGTCTGACCTGTCCCGGGTCAGAAAGTCATCCAGTGCGCTGACCAGGCGTCTCACCTTCAGTGAAGCTGCTGATTGCCAGTCTCTTCGGCGACTCAGATATGTATCTCAACGTGACCTCGGGCTGGCCCTCTCTGATCATGAGATGGACCACGATCAACGCCTTGAAGACAATTGTCCATGTCGAGTCTCTCAGCCGGATCTGTAACGTTCGAAAGACCTCGGCGACGCCTGACTCTCCACCGTTCGTGGCAGACAAGATGGGCTCGATATATTTTGACTTGGGCGCAGCCAACTAGCAAACCGTCAGCACTACCCCCGTGGCCTGCGAAGCAGCCTCACCTTCACTTTTGTACCCCCTTTGACGATCTTCTCCATGATGGCTCTTCTGCACAACAGTCGTAGAGATACTCAGAGAGAGCAGTGCTGGAGCCGGTTTAAGGTGATGAGGTGGTCCCGCAGGGTCCGCGCTTCAGGCCAGTTATGGAGAGGGAGGGTAGGATGGTTCGGAAGATGATTTATGCTAGGCGGCCATGTTTTCACAACAGCATGTTTGACAAAGTCGCGGAGCAGTATCACAGCCACAAGAAATGCCGGCTATGCAGAGTTGGACTGCGTCAGGTTGTTGCTTGGTGGGTGCGCAGTCGCAACACTGGCGGTGGGTTGGTCGGGCCGATGGCCTATACTCTCGAAAGGTGCACAAAGAATTGACAGGATCTGAGGGTGACAAGCTCTCAATATAAGTATTATCATACACCGGGCATCATAATTAGTCTCTGATACCTTTGGCCCGTCGATGTACTGGTAGCACCAATGTCATCCAAGCCTCTATTGCCAGATAATGGCGGAGTTGAGTGGCTGGCTTGCTGAGGTGTCCGGTCGTTGCCCCGAGCTTCCGTCCCGCCTCTTGGCAGCTCCTCGATCGGAACGTCATGCTCAATAGAACTAACTAGCCACGCTGTCTTTAAGGGTGGCCAGTAAGTGATTCAGACTCGTCCATTGCTCATTCCAGGGCACAGTGAGATTGCATATAAAGGCCAAATGCAATGGGATACATTTGGGGAAAGAACCAGTGCGCTGGAGGAGGCGGAAATCGGAGGCTCAGCAGGCACTAGATATATGGTCAGGCGATGGCTTCCTTCCTCTCGCATCGTAGTCTCATCCCTGATACAAGGATTAGTAGACTTGGTTATTGCGACATGAGGCCAAAGCAGAGGGGCAGATGAAAGATACTGGACCATGTCCCTGGCTGTTTGCTCAATGTTGTTTCATTCAATCTCAATAAACCCATATCTGGGCTGCTGTAACGTCAAGCATACGTGACAACCCATTGTCAACACTGGATCTCCCCCGAGGCTTAGCTTCAGCCACTCTTGTGCGAAGACAGAAGTCATGAAACGATTGTGGGGAAACAAACTCCGATACTGACTCCCTCCGACCGTCCGCCCTGGATCCCTGTGCACCGATCTGCTTCAAACGACGTTTTGTTGAACCCGATTGATAGATGATGCCACCGAAAAGTAATGGTTACAAGTAATGTCTCCCGGGAGAAAAGCTCTTGCCCCATTTGAATGGAAAGCATCACTTACACAGCAGTTGAATAAGACATACATATCCAGTCTGTTTAATGTGCCCAGATCAACAACGTTCCATATGGTTACACAATCCGGAATTCAGTCCATCATGAAGTCGCCACGTAGCATTCTTTCACCAAGATGGTCCGGTTTCCTCATCACCCTGGCTGGAGGTGACTCGATGGGTTTCGGGATTTCTTTTGGTGGTTCGGGGTTGGAGATGCTTGCAGAACGAGGCCGAGCGGTGCCACCTTGATTGAAGGGATTGCCCGAGGAAAAGGACGGTGAGCGCTTGGTTCTGTCACGAATGGCTTCAGACCAATTGAAACCTTCTCCTGTTGAATATCAGTAAATCGAGACTCTACGCAGAGTGGTTTCTTCGCTTGCAGGGTGACAACAGTATGAAAGGGACAGGCCTCGACTCTTACCTGCAGTCTTGGCCGTCCCCGACGTAGCTCGACGTGATGGAGTGGCATTCTCAGAATCTTCATCTAGGGTAGTAAGAAGGGAGGAGGAGGGGCGCCTACCACCGCCAGAAGCACCAGGGCTCCCTCCCAGTCTGACATCTCTTAAAGCTTGTGCGCCAAAACTGACCCGTCTCGCAAACGATGGAGAGGATGGAGGGTTCATCGCAGCCCGGGAAGTGTCATCTTCTTCGAGCACTACCGGCTCGTCCCCGAAGCTGTTCTTGAAGTCTGGGGAGCTCGCCACAGAGGATGTAGCGACACTCGCGCGTCGTTGCAGTCCAAAAGCCGAGAAGTGAGACTGGTTCGAGGGATTCGTGGTCAGACCGAGGGCGGTGATTGAGGTACCCCTTCGATGTTGTGGAACAGTGGGAGTTGAGGGAACACCAGCAGAAGGGGGCGAGGACGAGACAGCTGCAGAGGACGATGTGTTTATTCGCGGGTTGAACATCTCAACAATCGAGGATCGACGGCGGTGCTGTGGAAATGAAGGAGAAGGAGGGGAATTTTGGTCCGACATATTGAGAGTTCGAAAGTGGTGCAACTATGTCCTTCTGAGCTGGTACAGGAGTGAGATCGTAGAAGCGGAGGGAGACTCTCGTGTACGAGCGCCTGAAGCTGAGGTATGGAAGGCGTTTAAGGGGGGGTATAGTAAGTAGGACAAAGGGTCACGTCATTGTATGGGACCGCTGCTGGCAGGGCCTGGTTTGATTGGGATGGAGCGAACAAGGGACGAGGAGGTGAGTGACGATCACAAAGATCAATGAGGTCCACGCAGAGGCCAGTCTTTGGGAATCAGAGTTGCGACACAAGGCTGGCCTAAAGAGAAGTGAATTGAAGGGGGATGGAGTGAAGGGAAAGTAAGTTGAAGGTCTAAAACACGGTTTACATTGGTAAGAATTTGAGGAGGGTGAGTGGGCGAGAATGCAGACGCGGGCACGCAACTCGAGATGATTCGCTTTCCTTTTTCCTTGTTCGACAATCCGTTGCCAGCCTCATCCCACTCGGTCAATTGGTCAATGTTCTTTAGATACCGACGCGGAAGGAGCAACAAGTTTGTGGACTGAGGGGTGCGGACTGCATTAGCTTTGTGCACCTCCCCAGGCTTGCCGGCTGTTCCAGAGCCTGAAGCTGCCCTAGAATCGGCTTTGGGCTCACCAGGGAACCTCTCATAGGCTCTTCATGCGCCCACCGCCCAACGATCTACGCCCTATTTCCCCTTGGCACAGGTGAACAAAGTGTGGGGTAAAAAGCCTGGAGACAGCTTGCAAGGCAACCTCACCACCATCCTCCTCCTGCCTCGAAGCTACTTATTCTTACCTTCAGTCGCCTGCTTAGCCCTCTTCTGTACCCTCCTTCCCGATCCCTGGTCCCTGACACGCGACTTCGTTCTCCTCCTTCTGCTAGTGAAAGCGTGACCTTATTCTTTCGGGATCTTCTCGGCCTTCATCAAGCTCACCAATACGGAAGATGCTGGCGCAGACCACCTACTATGACGAGTTGACGGACGGGGGTATTATGTCCTGTTTAAGCTTCGGCATCGGTCTTCTACCATTCGTAAAGTCCGTTGGTTTTGAGATCATTGCATCTTGCCAGGATGTTCTACCCGGGACTTTCTATGGCCATGCTCAACTCACACGCGTGTGGAGACGGCATCTTCCACCGTCAGCTGAGCTACGGAACCTGGCGGATTACCCTCACCATTCCTGTCTCCCTCCATAACGCAACAAGATCTCCTTCAGATAACATAGCAATTTCCCCTCGCTCATATGCTGTGCCAGGGCCGAGCATTGGACTAAGTGGAATGCACAGAATGCCAGCTGCAAGCAGGCTAGTCGAATTCCGGAGCGGAACAACTTTTGGCCGAGGCACCATTCTCAAAGCAGAACTTTGGCCTGCGTGCGTCAACGACAATTCATCAAAGCCTCTTTCAACACGTACAAATGCTGAATGCAGCTGTCGACCGATGTGGATGCGTTCGGTCGACCTAGGTATCGGCCTTTGTCGCGTTGGCCTCATGGTGAGTCTTGATTTATTGCGTTGCTGCTCATTGCTACCCTTAGTTGTTTCCCGTCTCTGAGTCTTCCACTTTCTTCCTCGTGAAATGGCTCCCCGTAGCTTCGCGGAGCAGCGCAAACGCCAGGCATATAGAGTTTTGAAGCCCTCATCTTCTACTGATGTGTACACCAGGGTCGGTCGTTCATCTCATCGGCCGGGAAGGAGTGGGACGGTCACGCAGCTTGAAACCATCGTACCTCGATCGCGGTACTCCCCAAGCTCAAGAACCAAGCTCCTCCTGGCAGCGACGGATGAGCTAAGCATACCTGAGGAACTTGCAGCTCCACGTGGAACCATCAAAAATCGACGCACGAACAACGTGTCAAATGAACGATCTATTCCGCTCCAAAGGAGCGCGTCACCGGGCCTGGAGCTGGTCGACATAGACGATGGAACTTCACTGGAAGAAGTTGAAGACATGATTCAACAAATCACAGATTATTTCGATTTCTGGTCAAAGAGCGGCCTTAGGGAGGGACCAGCTAGTCTCTTCGCAGACATGAGACTCATTAATCGCCGTTTGGATGTTGTACTTGAACTTTTCGGAGACGTTACCTCCTCTCGTATTTTCGACAAGGCAAACACAGAATTCAAGGATCCCTATGAAAGATTCGTTAATGTGTGGAGCAAAGCCACTCATGAGGCACTTGTCGAGAAGCTCGATCGGCTCCAGGCGCAACTCCAAGCCCGCGTCACCCGCCGCCTTACAGCGATCCATGAAATCGAGTTCACCTCATTTGTTCTGGATGTTGCTGCTGTAGCGCCATGTTTCGCGCTGCAAGCACTTCTGGGCTCTACAGACGAACCTGTCCCGTTTCTCGTCTCCGAAGTTGTGGCGAAAGGTCTCTTCGACTGCGCCGAAGCGTTGCTCTCCGCATTCCAAGATGTAACGTACGATACTGAAGCCAAGGAGCTCTGGCTTTTGATATGGCGAAGTTTGAAGACTATGTTCGCTGCCTTCGACCGAGGCGGAGCCCCGACCTCTCCGACGAACACTTTGCGTGACCGGCGATTCTTCGAGATCCCTGAAGTTCGTCAGGAGTTGAAGCGTCTGACCTGCACAACTGAGGCAGCGAATCCGAGGAGTATTGAGGAAATAGTCGGCAGATACTGCCGCTACATTCATAAATGTCAAGTCGACCCCGACAATAAATACGAGTCCCTTCAACGAACCCAAGACACGCCTCTAGGAGAACATACTAAAGATGCACTGAAGAAGTTCATCAAGACTGGAAAGTTCGAAACAAGCACACTTTCCAAGATTCACTTTACTGTGGGGCGGTTCAATAAGATCAATGGCGGTCCGGCAAAGGTCGTTCGATGGAGGAGTCGTCACGACGATGGAGTATGGGAAATGGTCCCTGTGGACCTCGACTCCCCTGTGTCACCTCAACCTTCTCCTTCAATAATAGGTCACGTCAACGTGCAGCATGTTAGCCACCTGAGCTCGCCATTGGTTTCACACTCACCTCCTTTCGATGTCAATGGCGGTATTACGGAAAAGCCAGCGAACCGTCTCTTCCCATACCCCGAAGGGATCAACATTAAGAGCGACTTTGATTACGTGTGGTATCCTTCCCCTGAGACACGGGCTCATGAGGTGGTTCAAAATGAACAGATATCCCGAGAACTAGCTCGACCTGGAATCCTATCTGCAGGGCCAAGGCCCGAGTATCTGCTCAATCGACCACCGCGTCACGCTCGAGGTCCTGCCGAATTTACCAAAGGAAGCCTTGGGCCTTTCTCCCGTATCCGTTCTGCGATTCACCAACTAGTTGCAAAGAAGCGTGTCCTCCCCGACAGCAAAGCCCCCACTTTCGGCCGACTTCCCACCAGCCGGGGGCCGCTGACACTTGAGGCTGGTTCTAGCATCCTTGACCGAAGATCGATGGTACACAAGCCCATTTCATCGGGTCAGGTATCTCGACTTCGCGGCGGAGATGGCCGTTCAGTGAACTGGTTAACAGGTGCCAGTGGGCGACACCATTTCGACGCGGCAGCCTTCCATCGAAAAATGGTCGCTTCGGCTATATTGGAAGTGAAGGGCAGATATGGTTGTGATATGCCTATTGATGTGGCCGAGATATTGAAGCTCTTGCCGCAAACCGGCTACGATGCTCGCGAGGTGGCCACGAGGTATGCAGCTCATGGGAGAGCCGCTAGGGATCGTGCTCCTCGGGCAAGGCACGTACATGCAGGCGCAAGGCCGTTTGAACAAGATGTTGCTGCCGACCAACCAAGACACCTACCCCTCATGGACGAACCTGGTGTGAACGAACCTACCGGAGTATCTGAATACCGGGTGAACAACTCCCCATCGGCCACAACAGGGGAGTGGGAGGGATTATATCTCAATGAGCACCATGAAGCCAACGATGATGACCAAGAGAACCTTCCTCCTGGTCCTGCAGGGCCCAGGATCCCGTTGGGCGAAATTCATTCGGGGGACTATCCGATCGCTCAAAGTGACGAAAGTAGTCTACGGCCAGAATCTGAGGAATCGGACCGTCCGGTGAGGGTACACTGCCATCCGTGCCCGACTTTTGCAGGACAATACCATCATGACTGCCCAGGTTGGCGCACCTGCCCAGGATATGAGCCGGTAAGCCCTCCGTATGGACCGACTAGTCCCACATACCCTTTCGACGATGATGTGGATGATAACCAGCCGGGAAACGGTCCCGATGACGAGCAGGGGCACGAGCAACACAACGGTGGCGGGTTTCCGGGGAACAACGGGCCCGACGACTCTTTCGATGTTTACCAGGATGACGAGCAATCCGGCGAGCACAATAGCAGGTACAACGCCGACAAAGCCCGACACGATGATGACAGGAACCAGGACGAGAACATCCCACCTCCATCGGAAGAGCCTGCTGCTGAGGACGACCAGACACTGCAAAGCTTGTTTGGTGATGATGAGGGGCGCTTCGCGACCGCCATTGGTCGCCTCTCCATGCACAGCTTTGCTCACATTCAGGAAGGATTTAGCTCGCTTGGTCAAGAAGACCAAAATCCCACCATGGACGGCGTGGTCCTAGGCAATATGATACCCTGGGTGGAATCCACCGCAACAGCGATCAACGAGCTGAGAGGCGAATATCTGACCGCGCTAAAGGGGACACAAAAGCCGTCCATGGAAATTATCCCAGAGGAGGTGTCCAGGTCCAAATCTTCTGTCAGGGCCCATCCCGCCACGTACAAGCTCTGCAAAAGAGCTTTCCAGGATGTCCGGTTTCATCATGGACGAGTGCTCCAGTTCTTCGACTACACGCATCCTCGGACACTCCTTAGCTTCCGTTATGCATTCAATGCGTTAATTGTCGCTGTTAGAGAGCTACTGGTGCTTCTCCGGGAATACCATCAGTCCATCGTCGGTCCCAAGCTCGACAATGGGAACGAGGACGAAGACGGCAATGACCAGCATAGACATCCGCCGAAGTCGCCCAGCGATTTCTCTGTCGTCACACCGCCAATGTCGAAGGTCGGTTATGTACAAAATTGGGTTCCAGATGTCAAGGAGGCTCCTGCAGGTCACAAGCCAAACCCTCCGCCAGCGCGAGAGGATTACGAGAACATGTTCGTGTCTGAACTGTGCCGTGAACTCGAGCAGAACCGCGGCATTGACGATATCAAAGGCGCTCTTGGGAAGAAAAATCCCGTCAAGAAAGACTATATTGACAAACTCATGGCCCTGGACAAAGACGGAATCGTCGGCAAAGGTGCCTCGGAATGCTACCGCAACATCACCGGAAACTGGAGTGCGCGCGGCGTGCCGAAGGACTGGAATATGGACACGGCGCTCAAGGATTATTATGAAAGGCTCGATAGAGACAAGGAAGCAACTTCGTCGGAAGCATCTTGGTAGCCGCGATCGCGGTCACAAGGGTGGCAGCATGCCAGGCACCAAGGAAACCAAGGCTCCAGTAGTCCGAGCGTATCGTCAGCACTCGTACGGCGCGGTCCTATTTTCCAGGAAATCATTCATCATATGCAGAACGCATCTAGAGACATTTTGATGGTTAGTTTGTGGGTTAAGATTTGGTTGGAAGAATGGGCGTTGTTTGTGTCTGGGTAGAAGATTGTGATCCATAGCATGAGTTTTTCAAGTTACTCGTTTCATCGTACCTCGTCCAGATGAAATGTTCTCCTGCCAATCGTTCGCTGCGTGCTCAAAAGAAGACTCCCTCGAAGACACGCGCGACGAGGCATTAGGAGGGGCCGAGTGACGCGACCGTAGTACCGAGAGTACGTATCGCAAGGCGCACAAGGCGTCACGCAAGTTTCTATGACGGCATGAGAAGATGAAACACGATCGTCCGTTCGTAACCTCACAGCCTCGTTGGTCCTGTGGGGGATGGTTTGATTGAGATGGCTGGGATATCATCCTAGGGGAGGCCAATCACAGACCATCAGGTCGCCAAGACGGCCATTTCAACTGTACCCCAAACTGTGTTTCAGCTCACTTCAAGCTCACTCAGTATTTACTCGTTCTGCTTGGGAGCAGTACCGTAACAGTCATGGTTGCGCATCCAGAGCTGCAATTCAGACTTCAAACACCTTCTTAACCGTCTGGCTACGTCGAGTCGAAGCGAATTTGCCTGCTCACCCTTCCACTCGTGTCAATCCCTGCGCCAAAATTGCGGAGCCCCGTTTATCCTGCGAATCACCCCTTGATGAAGATCAAACACACCCGGACCTGGGATCGTCATGCTATCCGCTTCGTTAGGAGAATTTCTTTTAGTCTCCGGTCTGCTCGGATTGCGTAGAGAGTGCCAAGTGGCCGGTTCAAGCAGGGTTGGTCTCCCGCAACGGTACAAAGCTCCTAGGAAGGGCATCTCGGCATGTCCCTGCGCCAAGCTGACGAGCCCCATCGATCACACGCGATCGTTCGTCGTGAAACGGCACAGCCTTGATCAACCCAACCCAACCCTTGGGCTCACGAATTGCGGAGAAGATGGATGGATAGACAGTAGAGCAGCACGACGAGGATCCTCCCTTGCTTGCTCCAGCAGGTGGTTTAAGTATGCGACCTTGCTGTCTTCGTTCATCCTACTCTCCTCTCAGGAAGAGTATCTACACACATCCCTTGACTACTCCGTATTTCACTTGACTGTCATCCGCTTTCACTTGGTAGGATTTTACGACCCTACACTTTCTTTAACAGTCGCTCTCCTACTGTCTGTCCCTACAACGACCACGGGAATAATACGGTGAAACCACGGCAATCTCCCTCGACTCTCCAACAACCTTGACTTTCGCGATCACTTGTCCATCCTCACACGCAAGGAGACGAAGGGCGCCCGTACCTCGCTCGACTCAACTTGGCGATACCGCAGCCAGGAGCCTTGAGTCGACCTCGCCTCAACACAACTTAACTCAAGTCTATCCATTTTTCACATCCAAACGCCATGCGGCCCTCCTTCATTCTGGCGCCTCTCGCCTCCATCCTGGTCACGGGGCCAATCATCCCCGTGGCAGCGCAAGACCTCGGCTCGCTCATCTCGGACGCCGCCTCGGCCGTCTCGAGCATCGCCACCGCCATCGGCAGCGAAACCACCAACGAAGCGCTCATCACGTCCGTGGCCTCGGAGATCGTGTCCGCCGTGAGTTCGTTGACCACCGACCCCAGTCTGGCCAGCCAGTACAGTAGTCTGGTCGATGGGTTTTCCAGCCAGCTGGCAGATGAGACTTCTACTGGCGCTGCTGGCGCTGCCACGGGGGGTGCGAGTACCGGTGCCGGGGCCGGCGGTGCGGATGCCAGTACGACGGCGGGAAGCGGAAACACAGGAGGCAGGATCGTCGTGCCGGGCTGGACTCTCGCGGCCATGGGCGCGGGTGTTGGCGTCGTTGGTCTTGGTGTCGGCGTCGTCTTTTAAGCTTGGTGGTGCATACGGAGTACATACATTCAAGGTGCCGGGCGAACATGTTACATTATGGATATTAGGCCGCCTTGTTATACCACTATACCATTGAAAGGCCATTAAATCGGAATCGGAGTCGGAGTGCGAAGTACGAAGTACGTACTCGGAGTTGGCATGCTACATACGGAGTAACGGAGGCTGTCTCTTAACAAAATCTACGTAGGTACGTACGTACCTAAGTATGTATACTTCTCAACCTCGACCTCAATCCGAGACCTTCTCTAACAATCGTTCCTCTCTGAACCTCCTGACCTCTTCCTTGACCCCCCCCCCCCCCGAAGTGAACCCCCCCACCAAAATCGATACTTTATGCTCTTTCTTCTTCTTTCACCACCTCGCGGATCCGAACCGAAACTGCTGGGCTGATCCAGGGTGTCCTTCCTGGCTGAGATGTCAAAATTCCATAAATTTGACTCGCCACGGAGTACGGAGTATAAACGATCTCGCCCGCCTCGCCGTCACGGAGATTTCGGAGACGGCGACGGCGACGGCAATATCTCCTTTCCTCATGGTGACAAGTGTCGTGCTCACTGTCACAGGGATGTATAGACGCCATCATGGCAGGAAGTCATCAGTCATCAGTCATCGTGGGACGACATTGGCCGGCCAAAGTCTACTTGTATGTTCATTACTCTATCGATGCCATAGCAATTCTAGCCCCGCCACGTCGTGGAATACTCGACTTGCTTCATTGGCCCCTTTCAAGGTTCGAGAACCGGTGCTTGAGCGCTGCTCGGAATTACAATTACTGGCAAGGACGCCAGCCGGGCCAGCTCTCACAAAGGAACTCAAACGGCCAGTCCATTCCAAGCTCGGGCATACTACCCAGAACAGTCCAGAGGAGGATGCCAGACCCGAGATCATACATCACAGATCCAAGAACAGCGGATTTGTGGTGTCTGAAATGGATGCGTGTGATCCGAGCACCTTGGCCGTTGGGGTGTTGCAGGATCACGCACGGCGCATTCTTGAACCTGCAGCCCCCCTAACCGTCAATTCCAGTCTGGAATGCAGCATGCAGGCGTGATATCACAACAAACATGCTGTCCGGCCACCTTGATTAAAATGGGCTCCCTCGTGCTTGGGCTCTTTTTACCTTTGCATCTTCCAGTCACTCGTTTCAAGTCCAGTCACTCGTTTAACTTTTTCTCTTTTCTTTCCCAGGTGCCCAATCTTTCCACGACCCAACAGCATCATATCGAGTGCGAATCAAGCCGTCGATATGCCTCGTTTCACCGCTGCCGTTGCCCTCGGCGTCTTCGCCTACAAGGCCATGGCTCAAACTTCCACCTTCAACCCGCCCATCACGTTCGCCAATGTCACGGCTGGACAAATGCAGGAAATCGGTTGGACTCTCGGCGATGGAACTCCGGTCTCGCTCTTCCTGGGTAACACGACCTGGAACATGGGAATCTTCGGTATGTTCGACGTTGTAACCTCTCGAGAGAACGGTCCACACGCTGACAAGCACCCCTCAGAGAACAAGGCTGCCAGTGAAGAAACGTTTGACTGGACTGTCACCGTCCCTGCCGACTTCGTTGCCGGCAACTATGCCTTGGCTCTGGTTCAAAGCGGAGCGATGGACTTCTCCCCCCTGTTCAGCGTCATCATCCCTGATGGCTACATGCCACCACCACCACAAGGCGGGCCTAGTTCGACGACTTCAAGCACACCTCCAGCGACATCGACAACGACAACAACGTCTAGCGGAAACATGACGGACGGCCCGACCCTCATCTCAGCTTCTACTACAATGACAGCCGCTCCGATTGTGACCGTGACCGTCTGGGACCCAGAGTGCGGCTGTCATAAGGTCACCAAGATGCCGGCCACGGATGTTTCGACCGCCTCAGGTGTTCCCGGCAGCGAATATACCTGGTGGGACCACGAGTGCGGATGCACAAAGACGGCCATGGTTCCTGCGCCCACCACTGCTAAGGGCGGCAAGCCCTACACCGCTCCCGCTGGTGGAAATGTGCCAGTCGCCCCCTCCGCTACTCCCTCGGTACCTGCGCAGCCTGCTCCTTCACACCCGGTGTACACGGGTGCTGCAAACAAACTCGGCAAGTCGTCGGTAGCTGGTTTGGGATTCATTGCTGCAGCATTGCTTGCTTAATTCGTCTTCGGGGTATCGTTTCGGCCACCTTTCCTTTTGTCTGTCGCTGAAAGGGCATAAGCATCATGAGGCGCATTGCTGGGTTATCGCTGTTATTGGACATGTGCTGCAGAGTTGGCGAAGGGGCATTGACTGTGACCTGAAACAGGTAGCGGACATCTATGTACGGGCGGATGGGTGTCCCGCGTGAATCTGGCGCTCGGGGAAGGGTTCAGAGAGTTGTATCAATTCTTCTTCGTATAAGTTCGACTGGTCGCGCACGAGATTCTTGTAATTCTCAACGACCATAGATAACGGCGGAGCTTTTGGTTTCACCTCTCGCCTTTTATCTTCGCAAACGCGCTGCCGTCGCCCTTGGTCTTTGCAAAGGCAGAAACCTCTCCGCTGCTCAACGAAAACGGGCTCTTCGGACCGTCAGGGGACCTCGGACTCAGCGCCACGGCAAACAGATCCTCTTCCGCCGGTTCCCCTGACTGGTTCGGCTGGGTCATTGAGTTGAGTGAAGCGGTAGCTTGTGCCTGTCCCTGCTGTCTTCTGATGTGGTCGGGCGGTGCCTGGGCGACGATTTTCTTTGGTCCGCCCGCAGATGCGGCAGATATGGGACCATTGCGGAAGGCACTGAAAGACGAATACGCCATATCCGACGCCTCGGGCGACAGTGGATGTGCTTCGCGTGTCGGGGTGTTCAGGCCTCTGGAGCTGAGATCCCTCTCACTCGTACCGATGCTCAGTCCTTTTAACTTCTCACTCAACCGTCTTCCCCCAGGGGACTTCGGACTTTGAATGCCCGGACTCGCAGGACCCATGGGTGACTTTGCGATATTGCTCAAGTCAAGGCTGGGCGGCTTCTGAGCCAGACCAAAGTTGGCCTCGATCCACGACTTTTCCGACTTCGCCATCTCCAGCGCAATGCCTTCGAGGTTGTGCTCCTCTTCCTGTTTGATTTCCTTCTCTAGTATCTGCAGTCTCTTCTTGGCCCATATTGTGTGTAGCACCCCTTTCTTCCCGCTGGTCTTGGCCGTGGCACCGAGCTCCGGAGTGAAGATTGCCGGCAGGGCATTGACCGTCATCCTCAACGGCGTGACTTGTGTCGCTGGGGTTTCCGAGGGTTCGGAAGGGGGATAGTATGCGAGGGTGACGTGAGGAGGAATGATTGCACCCGGCGGGAGCAGGAAGTATACACGGCGGATGTTGTCCGAGGGGTTGTCATCTGCTGGGAAGGCCGTCTTCTTGCCCGACCAGGACACCTGCCATTTCCCTGACTTATTTCTCGTCTGGTCGTCGTCCTGCCATTCGACCATCATCACTTTCGTGCCATCGTTGCCCCTGCCCGGCTCGAACTCGAAGCGAGCCAGAGCAGTTACCGAAGACAGGGTGTCTGGGAAAATGGGCGACTTCGGCGTCGCGGGGGTTTCGACGTCGGCCATGTCTCCGTACACAGCTGACAGGCAACCGATGAAAACAGGAAGACAAAGGAGGAGCAGACGATCCGACCAGCTGAGGGGACGAGGTAGACGAGTCGAGTGGCGACAGGAAGGAGTAGGCCGAGACGATCCTGGGAAACTGGGAAGGCGAGTAGCTGGGTCCCTTGAGCGCCTCTGGCCGAAGATTGCAAGGACCTTTAGTATGGACTAGGACTCCTCAGTAATTCTCCGACTATCTATCTCCATGCCATGGCAGCGGGGCGGCCAACGGCTGCAACCGACGTCGTCATGCCCGAGTCTGTTTTTAGCTGCCCAGCGTATGCAGGGGTGTCGATGCAATTCGGACATCTCGGAGCCCAGCTCGATTTGCAACTCCTGCCAATATTCTAACTGATTCTAACTGTGACAACAGTCACCGGCGCCTTGGGGCATCGTCAGCACAAGGTCGGGTGGGTGAAGGAGAAAGACCAATGCTGCCACTGGTCTAAGCTAGAGACCCCTGCAGACTGCGTCGTCGCCAATAGACGCTGTGTGACGCCTCGCCCATGATTTTTCGTCCAGCGGCTTGGAAACCAATCGCCAGCAAAGCTCCGCTGGCACCGACATCATGGCTAAATACGGAGTAGGGATCTTGCTTGTGAGAGGGTGCATTCTACGCATGTCCAATTCGTTGATATCATCAAGTCCTCAAGGGTATATGCATTATATCGTAGTCGTTCCTCGCCTACATTGCAACTAACGAGAGCCAAATCCAATCATTGACAGAAGCCGCCTGGTAAACGAACATGAGAACAGAATAGACCTATGAAGAATGGCCCTATGCGTCCATTCCGAGGCCAACCTCTTTCCCGACTACGGCCGCCAGCCCACCAAACCCTTCCCTCTTCAGCCTTTCAATGAGCATCAGACTCTTCTCCCGTTTCTTTGCCTTGAGCTGGCTCTCTAGCTCGGCCACCTCGCTCGCGAGCATCTTGCGACTATCATCCAGGTTCAGCGCAATGAATTCTTCTTCGTACTTTTTCAGTTTGACGAGTTGGGCTTCAAGCTCAGCAATCGAGGCGTCCAGTGCGGCCGTTGGCGTCTTTGTATCGACAAGAGGGATACTTTTGGTGGGGGACGTGGTAGGGGCAGACGATGGCGTGCTGAAAGTGTCAACTGAACTGCGTGGTGGGATATACAGACCGTTGCTCGCGGACGAACCATGTCCAAGAATCGGTGGAAGCGTGTTGTTCTGGCTGTGGTGAATGCCTGAGGGTATACGACTCGTCCCGATTGTTGTGGAAGCAAGCGATGCAATCCCAGGTGAGGTGCTTACTCTTGAGTACCGTTCGTCTGTCGGGCTCATCGCGAAATCATGGCCATCCGTGATGGTCTTCACGCCCGGCAAAGGTCCAGAAGTTGCCCCGTTGACACTCGCGAAGGGTACATCCATCAAGTAATCCGAGCTTTCTCGCGAAAACGCCAATCTGGAACTCGAGAAGTCGGGCTCTGGTGTTGGCAGCTCAATCTTGCGTAAAGGAGTCGCAGGGCCGGTCTCTGCTGACGACGATACTGTTCGCTTCTTGCCCACCACCTGGATCGTGTCGGGTACTGGTCCGCTGCTGCTTCCGGTGCCATTGGGATGGCCGTCTCGCCTTCCACGTCTCTGGTCGAAGACGTTATCCGCAAAACCCATGACCTTACCACGAGAATCACATGCTTTGACTCTTCTCTTACTCGCAGGCTTCTCGCTTTTCACATATGCCGTCGCAAAATGACAACACCGACAATTGCACGTCTCCGTACATTTGGGGCACGTCCACATTCCCTTGTGGCGAAGGACCTCGGCAGGATACTCGTCAAAGTGGCGGAACAGACCCCGAAAGCAGAAAAAGGCGCTGCACCTGTCACAACGACGACCTTTCCATTCCTGGTGGTCGATGCGGCAGAGATGGCATAGCCTTGTGATGGACGACTTTTTGGCCCGCATGAGATCATTTACGGCTGTGCCCAACGCCTTCCGCTTGTCCAATGTCCGTGGCTCTTCCGGTTGGAATCCAAGGATCTCGCGTGCCCGGTTTAAGACTCTGGTGCATTTTTCGGCGGATATCAGCTCCGCCCACGCATACGACTGAAAGTGCTCACAAGACCGTCCATTGAGGTAACAGAGGAGGCATAGGTCGAAGTCGGCGCATTGGGTACATCGGACATGGCGGTTCCAAATGGCTGTGCTACAGAAGTTGCACGTTGCGATTGTGCCTGGTTGTATAAGAACCAAAGTTATGGGTGTTATAGCTGGAGGCTCGATCGTCTCGTCGTGGACCATCTGCCGGAATAACCGCGAAAGCAACGGTAGATCCGGAGGTAACGGTAATAGTGAATTGGTCATTGTATGGTTGTCCTGGAGAAGTGATAACATGGCGCATGCTAACGATAGATTCGTCCGAGCCACGTCGGGGTGACATAGGCGGTTGAAGGGGGCTTGCACATAGTCGAAGCCCACCTCAAGAGAGAGAGGGTGGAGGATGTTCCAGACTAGCTTGGCAGACAATGTCGCCGGATTCCAGACTTGATGCGCCGTGGCAGGAGGGAAGACAACAAGGTCACCAACCCGTTGGTCGTAGGCATAAATAGGGAAATCGGCCTTGAGAAGCTCCTCCGACCCAAGGTTGAGCCAATCTAAGTGCGGCGACGCACCACGCGCAGACATGAAGGAGTCGTATTTCTTCTGGGAATCGAAGTCGGTACCGATGCAGACAACGGGGCGATCATCGGACTCGACAAGCAGGTTCAACGCCACGGTGCTGGAGAAGCATCGATGGAAGCCGGAGCTGCTTCCTTCGCTTCCCACGTAGGCCATCATGACTTCGCTCCGTGCGCATTGTGGCAGCCATTGGAAAAGATCCAATCGGCCACCCCATTGGACCTCGGTGGGTAGAATTCTGCGACACTGTTCGAGCCATTCCTGGGGGCACTGCAGATCCCTGGCATACAAGTTTTGGAATTCAGGGTACGACTGCCGGGCGCTGTCGGCGAACTTTTTGAGCGTGAACGACAAGTCTCGACCGGTGCTGCAGTTACGAATGGGTATGTTCTTCTTGGTGCTCAGCTCAATCAGCCTCTCAATGCCGAAGCCGGGTTGATGTCCATTGTGCTGGTCAGAAACGGGCCAAGTGTCCAGTTTGTCAAAGTCGGCAATGACAAAAGGCTGGCCAGATTGAAGGCGTTTGGTAAGCCACTCAGAAAAAGGAAGCGGGTTCCCATCCTGGTCCTTTGCTTCCTGGAGCGCGAGGATGCTGAATCTCGGGAACTCCACGAATGGCTTCCCGAGGCGCAGCAGTTGTTGGGCCGAACTGTCTGGCGGGACCATCAAAGAAGGCGTCTGAGGGATCATGTCGGTGCCCGTGGGATGATATGCCTCATCGCGAGAGATGAGGCCCGAATAACAGAGAGAGCGAGGCAGAAGGATACGTCAAGGAAGTTGCGCAGTCTCGAAGCTCGAGGCACATGCGGTGGCCAAGACAAAGTACGTAAGGTGATGTGAGAAGAAGCAAGACGAGAAAGCATCCAAGGGATCGAAATTGGAAAAGACGAGATCCGATCTGCGGGCGGAGGAGTAGAGAAAGTGCGGAGATGCGACTCCCACCTAACCAGATGCCTTCTAGCGCTGCCTAACAGCCCCAAGCTGGGGTTCAGCGAAGCCAAGGGAAAGCAAAGGAAGGCAACTTCCGGGCGGCGCAAGCCCCTATGATTGGGCCCGGCGCCCCTGTCGTCATGGCGAGCTGCCCCCAAAGCGCCTAAAACTTATTTTGGCACGAATTGTTCGCCTCGTATGCGGCAGGTTGTCACAAAGCAGCCTGGATTCGGCTGGTAAAGCAGGATTGTCTCCTACTCAAATCTCTCTATCTGCAGCCACATTCCCAACAAAATGCCTGATGTGTGTATAGAGGTGATCCTTATCGCTGTCCCGTCCGCACTCCGCTCCCAGTTCGGCTGTGGCGAAAAGCCACGCCGCAGATGTGCCGGGCAGGGAATCCTGCGCAGTCTCAACCTGTGCATATCCAAGACACATACTGTAGCTTTCTTGCGGCTAAATACCGTGGGTCCAGACGCATCAGTGTGCCGTTCATGTATCTCCTTCAAGCTCGACGCCGTACGGAGTAATGTCTGCCGTTTCCTGAACTCGAACCCCCCCCGAAGCGATCTAGGGCCGTTACAACTCAGAGCAGAGGATGGTCGCAAAGTCTTATGCTCAAGGTCCCTGGTTGGGACGGCTAATTACCATGCGGCCAGTCTGTCACGGTCCCCTTCATGCACACCGTCCCGTCATTGCTCACCACCCTAATATCAGCCGCCTCCTGATGCCTGGCGCTCTGATCCAACATCACCCTGTAACCCTCTCCAGCATACACGGGGCTAGTAGCCCTGTACTCGATCTTCTGCGGGTAGTAGATCACCTCGTCGTCCTGCGCAGACCCTTCCCCAACCCCGCGATACACACTAACCTCATCGCGCCAGAGATCCAGCATCGCAATCAAGTTCAGTGGTCCATGGACAACCGCGTTCCTGTGACCTTCGACCTCGGTCGCCCACGGTTTATCGTAGTGTATCCGATGCGCGTTGAAGGTCAGGGCCGAGAATCTGAACAATGTTGCCTCATTGCGATCGTACTCCCTCCACAATTTCCCCTTCACGCTCTCATCCAATGCCTCGCTGGACAGTTCTTTCGGCTTGGGGACCAAGGATGCCGGCTTTGAAGGATTGAGAGCTTCTCGAAACACCCAGTTCCTCCTATCCAGCACGCATAACTCGCCGTGACTGTTGCGGAACTCTTTCTCCACGCCAACCACGAGCATTGGCTCGCCCGTCTTGCCGATGACCTTGGGCTCGCAGTTCAGCACCTTAGTGACTTCCGTGACGGTGTCGCCGACTCTGAGCAGCGCCTGTTGGCCGTGTTGGTGAATCTTGTTGGGGTCAGCACCTGGCCAGTGGAATGATCCGCCGGCCCACATTCGTCTTGTAAACGGTGCATCCGGATTGAAGCTCGCATCCGTGCCGTCTTGCCCTAAGGCACCCGGAAGCTGCGCCGGCGTGAAATAGCATAAGTGGTATGCCGGCGGTACAGGCGAGCCTTCCAGTGGCTCTACCTCCTCGAGCGTCTTCGATGGTCGTGCGGAGCTTCCAGGCCACAAATAAGGTCGGTTCAGTGTGAGTGAGAAAAGCCGCAATTGGTTTGCATCCAGTAGTTGCTTGCGCACGAATGTTTGGCCTTTAGAAAACTTGCTCAGAAAGGCTTCTGCTACTTCTTTCGGGTCGACGGATGATGAGCTCAACGTCCTGGTAGATGAGAAGCCGCGACACTGGTTTCCGAGACGAACAAAACGAACTGGCACCCTGGCTACGCATCCAGGGCAGACGCGTATAGCTGTAGCCATGTCCAACGAAAGAAGCGTCAAATGGATTGGGACCCCAGCACCAGCAGTCTGCAACTTCGGATTCTCTTGGGAGCTTCCGATTCTTAAGAACGTCCAAGAGATTGAAGCAATTTGAAGTACGTGGTGATTTGTATGACATCCCCGCAAATTCACCCTCTCCGAGATCGGGGTAGCTTCCGTCTCCTACCCTGGTTTTCGAGACGCACTGTTCCGAGGTCGATGGCTCACCCCACACCAACAGGGGAAGCCGTCTGACGGTTGCGAGGAGATGGAGGACACGTCTGGGGAGCAAGCGGCATGGGAGGGGTAGGACCAACCGTCAAGACGGGTTATATTATATTATATGTCACATTGGCACCCCTTTGTCCGTCTCTTTTCTATACACAAGAACTCCATGAATGCAAGCAGAGAAACATATGGCACTAAAACATCGTGAGGACATCACCCATTACCTCTACTATCTCTTTTCAACCAGCAGGAAATGCATTGCAATATAGGCGATGATAATGAAGGCCCCAGCAAAGACTCCAAGGCCGATTACGTCCTTCCACAAGGCCAAATTGTCAAAGCCGAAGGCGCTCAAGATGCTGGCTCCGGGTACTTCAATGTCAAGCCCGTACCGGTGGTCTTTGAGACGCAACTTGGCGACCTCGTTGACGATGAGGGCTTCGTAACCATAGTGGAAGATCGACAGCTGTGTCGAGTCAGTACATTTCACATGTAAGAGGGTCGGGAATGCTCACCATCTGCAGCCATTGAGCCGCCTGCTGCACCGTATCATGGTTAAGATTGAGAAGCAGACCGGCAAACAACAGACTGAACAGCATCACCAAACTTCCAATTAGATTGGCCACAGCCCCGTCTTTGAACACAATGCCTATCGTCAAGCAGATAGCCGCTGCGGCCAGATTGAACAGAACCAACACGAGGATAAAGGTGAAGAAGACCCCCCACTTTGGCAAAAGTCCACACATCGGATAAAGGATTATGCCCATTATGATCGGGGGGATCAATCTGAGCGGAACGATGTCGAACAGAAGCTTCGCGGCGTAGTATGTAAGAGGGTGGTAGTATCCGTTAGCTCGTTCCCGCACGAAGATGAGCCGCTCCGCGCTGAATACGTTCAGGCTCGTTAGCGCACTGAAACCGAACAGTGCCAGGAGAAAGAAAAAGAGACCAAGTCGGTTCTGGAAGCCTCCAATGTCGTCCGAGATACCATAGAAGAGCCAGCCTGACAAAACCGCTAGCAGAATGGCAACAGCATAATGTGTCAACATCAGGATCGGATTGCGATACAGATTGCGCCATGTCCGCTTCGATAGGATCAAAAATTGGCGTGGAAGGCTGACGCGCCGGAAGCCTTTGATGGAGCCTGTAACCGGTTCACCGACAGCATTTCCACTGCTATGGCCGTTTGCGGCTGATGCTGTTTGTATCGACGACGCAATCTCGTCGTGAATGGTCTGGGCCACATCTGAGTGCTTGAAGTTCGTTACAAGTATGTCGAGATCTGTGTTGGCGTCTGGCGGCAGGTCATCAGGGTCTTCCAGCAACGGGGGGGGATTCGACCCCTCTCTCCTTGACATCTGCAACCAGCTTCGCATACTGCCTGTTGCTTTGCCAATGATGGTGTCTTCGTCATCAGTCTTTGGGGTCGGTGGAGTTTCACTTCCTGTAGCTTTCTTCCGAGTGAACAGTTGACGGTCTTGCTTCTGTTTCAAGGAAATACGACGTTTCGGCTTTATTCGTAGCGATGGCTCCCGAGGACTCTCGACGCTAACGTTAGACACGCTGGCAATTGACTTGACAGCTCTTGTACTGCTTGACTCGGTTCCGGGCCCTTCTCGATCCAACAGATCTCTCGGCACATCTTCAAACATCGGAGATCGCGGCAGACTAGCATGCATCGTCAGATCCACAAGATAGTCTGCGATGTTAAAACCAGGTGGACAAGAGTATCCGATGTGATCGAAATAAGACTGACAGCTCGAGAAAGGCCCGGAGTAGACGGTTTTACCCTTTGCAAGGAGGATCAGCTGGTCAAACAGTGCGACGATGTTTGAGCGGGGTTGATGTATCGTGAAGATTACAGTTCGGTTGTACGTCTTAGCCAGGGTGACCAAGCACTCCACGACGTTGAAGGCATTGAAGGCATCTAGACCGCTGGTCGGTTCGTCCAAGAATAGGATGCTTGGGCTTGTAACGAGCTCACAAGCAATACCCACTCTTCGTTTCTCGCCGCCAGAGATGCCTCGACCATTTCCTTCCGCCGATCCGATTATTTGATCTTTGATCTGGTAGATTCCGAGTTGCTGCATGACCTCGATGACTCGTTGTTCCTTGACCGAGATACCCATATCTGCGGGCAATCTCAAGAGCGCACTGGTCAAGATGGTTTCATGAACAGTCAATGTCGGCAGTAGGGTGTCTTCTTGGTCCACATAACCAATGACATTTCGATACTCTCCGTCCAGGATCTTCTCGCCATTGACGTACATATTGCCCACAACCGTCCCGCGCTTGTTTTTGCGAGCCAGAATGTCAAGGAAGGTCGACTTACCGGCGCCTGAAGCACCCATGATGGCGGTAATTTGGCCCGGATGAGCAATGCCAGATATGCCAGAGAGGATTTCTTTCCCTTTCAGGCCGTAGGATACGTTTTCGAACTGCAAAGCCATAGGAGTATGGTTAATCATTGATGCTGCGGCATCATCTTCCGTGCCTTCACCAAGTCGGATGGCCCCCCATCGCTTGAGCGCCCGCCTGTGCGATAGATACCACGCTATGAGCGTAATGGCAACCACGAACAAGGCGCAACCTGCAATAACGCCAGCGATTAAAGGGGTATTGATCTCTTTAATGGGTCTGGTGTAGCCGGGCACATCAGTCTCGTACAAGCATTCTCCTGATCTGCACTGTAAAGAGATGTACTCGTCTCCAAAGATCATGGAAATCAGATTGTTCATCGCAGGCTCTTCGAATCTGCTACCATCTTTGGAGCTCCCGCCGTAGGTGTGCTGGGTGAAGAAAGAGGCAGGCCCCTTGATCTCTTGCTCAAGAAACTCGTCGATGTTGACCGAACCGTCCTCGCCGCAGAGGAATCTATCCGCGATGCATGAGCATTTGATGTTCTGGCATATATATTTCGTGGTGTTGCGAACATTGGTATCCTGATAGGTAGAGGTACAATTGTCGAGAGCGCAATAGAATGATTCCTTCTGATCGACCCAGAACTGAAAGTTGCAGTTGGCTGCCTCGGCATTGCAGGAAAAGGTGACCTGGGGTATCCTGGGATCAATCTGGTCGAGAATGGCTTTGTTGGTAACATTGCACATCTGGAAGTTCTCTTGAACGAGGACGCCCTTCTGGTAGCACACGCCCCCTTCCCCCAGGGGCATCAGAGCATTACAGGCTTGGTCCGAGGTGCACACGTTGCAGTTGATGCCTTCCCATCCGTCGTTGCAGTCACACTTATCGCCCTTCCGCGGTGATCGATTCTTGCCATCAGCTAACGAACCGCACAGAGGCTCTGCACAGTCATCACCACCGAAGCCGGGAGGGCAGACACATTTTCCATTGACACTACCGCAGCTGGCGAACTGTAGGCATTGAAACTC
The DNA here is from genome assembly GCA_016109575.1 of Phialophora chinensis. Taxonomy (NCBI): domain Eukaryota; kingdom Fungi; phylum Ascomycota; class Eurotiomycetes; order Chaetothyriales; family Herpotrichiellaceae; genus Phialophora; species Phialophora chinensis. The sequence goes on along the minus strand of JADWPU010000004.1, from coordinate 966,333 downwards.
ATCGTAGTGGCAATCGAAGCATCGAGGGCATGGAGGACACCCGTCAACCAGGTCTAGGAAAGGATCTTGCATCAAGGCCGCAGATGTGTCATTGCGATAAGCTGCAGTCAACCATACGGGGGAGACAAGGAAGAGGGCCGCTGCGAAGGCATTGAGGTGCATGGGGAGAGCGTTCGGTGGTCAGTGTATCGCCAACACGTGCGGAAATGGAAGACGGCGATGTGGCTGGTGCCTATCGTTGTGAACTTGTCGCTCGATCCGGTCGTTACGAAAGGAAAAGAGGGGTTGAGGAAAGCAAGTCCTGAAGGAGGGAATGAGCATGGAAAGCAGCGTTGTGATTGCGGTTCAGAGATCACACCATGCGACCGGGAACATATGGAACTGAATTGGAAGGTCGAAGGTCGCAGTCAACCGTGTATCACAGCATCTTCCCCAAGCGCAATCAGTGCTTAAACGGCCGTCTCCCGCCAGCCGAACTTGATCCAGTTAAGCGCCCACAATCTGCACCCAATCGTCACGATCCTCCAACACATTAGCCAAACATCTTCCGGAAATACGAGCCAGCGAGCTGGAGCTTTAGCCACAGCTCCCACACCGAGGCCTTGGACCGCACTGGCCCAACTGCGTAGGCGGGGAAATTTGACTGCTCCTCCGCACCACCGTCAGTCGCGCAGCAAAGTTACCTTGCAGAACATTGCACGTATCCAGTATCGCAGAGGGAGTCGCCGGTCTAGCAAGCGTAAAAGCAAGATGGCAGCAGTCGATGAACTGGAGCTCCTAGAGGCAAGTGATCGAATACGTTGTCTGTGAGGATACAGAATAGCTGACAGACCTGTCCCAATCAAGTGGGCAGAGAAATTCCTTCCTTCAGCCAAGCACGATCTTTTTTCCTCAGGCACTACGAACATCTCTATCTCAGAACTCCTGGAGATCTCTGAAGACAGGCGCGGCTCTGAAGAACAGCTGTCGTGGAATACACTAAGACTAGAGGAGAGGGAGTATAAATCAGGAAGTATTGAACTGCGTAGGAACCTGGCAGCTTTGTACTCAGCACGATCTGGTGGAGTGACCGCAGATGACATTCTAATCACGAATGGAGGCTCTGCGGCTGACTATACAGTGCTGTCGGCGCTGCTGGCTCATGGGGACCACGTCATCTGCCAGCACCCTGTCGATGAATTGCTATTCAAAATATCGGCTTCGCTGGGTGCGGAGGTCACCAAATGGAATGCAGAACCAGGGAAGAGGTGGAGACCTGATATTGATGAGCTTAAAAACTCGATCAAAGACAATACGAAGTTGATAATAATACAGAGCCCTTGTGACCCCACAGGGGCAATCATCCCCAGGCCAGTCCTCGAGACACTCATGGAAGTTGCAGAAGAGAAAGGTATAATAGTCATGGCGAACGAGACATACCGACCACTCTTTCACTCAATATCGCCGTCCGACGACGACTTCCCACCGTCGGCGATCAATTTGGGATATAAAAAAGTCGTGGTAACCGGCACCGTGGCCAAAGCGTACAGTATGGCAGGAACAAGAGCGGGTTGGATTGCGACAAAAGACGGGAGCATTGTGGCGGCTTGCAAGAAAGCGAGACGCCTCAAGTCCACGGTAGCGTCGATCCTGGATGAGCAGATCGCAGCAGAAGCTTTGAGCGACAGATGCATCCATGCTCTGTTAGCTAGGAACATCAAATTGTGTCAAACGAACCTCGGCCTCGTTCAGGCCTTTGTGGAAGAACACAGTTGGGCATGCTCCTGGGTCAAGCCACAAGCCGGTACAACTGCGATGCTGAAATTCCACAAGATGGGGAAGCCGGTCGACAGCGAAGCGTTCTGCTTGCAACTGCTGGAGAAGGCTGGTGTTCTTCTGTGTCCAGCAGGCAAATGCTTCGGCGACAGTCAAACCGTTCGAGGGTACGTGAGAGTGGCCTTCGGCGCAGCGACTGAAGACGTAGGAGCTGCGCTGGCAGCATGGAAAGCATTTATTGAGGAAGCCTTCGACTCAGTGCCCACAGCGTCGAATAAGTTGACCAGCTGAGCCAGGCGCTCTACCAGTTTGAATGTGAAAGACTTCCTCTTCTCCACTCTCTTGCAAACCAAAACAGCGTGTAATCCATTCCAAGATTGATAGTCAGAGATGCCTTCATCGCGTCCGTTTATGTAACAAGAATGGGTGTGCCGAACGCCGATCTCATTGTCTTCTGATCCCATCAACCAGCAGGCCACTTGAGCTCCGAAGAGAGAGCTTGCTGGATTCCGGGCAGGGACAGATCATGTATACACACTAGGCTTTCATCATCTATTACGACAGTCAGTAATGCGGATTTCGAGGTGTTGAAGAAGGAAGGATATGGGCTTACTTGTTCAAAACTTGGAAGGATGAAGAAAAGGAAAGGGAAAAAAGAACTGAGGGAGGGAGAAATGAATTTGTGGTGGCTCTCTGAGCCGTCACGTGGCCAGCTCCAACCGATTTCTCCAAAGCAATGTTGATTTTCCATGGTAACCTTTCGACACAAGATCGAAAACATCACATTAGTCCTCCAGCACCAGCAGTTGATGGAACTCTGTACGACAGTCGCACGCTCGCCACAACTGCGTCGAAGCTATATCGAGATCTCGAGGTTTCTGCGAGCGCGGGAACGGCACGGCCGGCCCATACAATGCACAACACTGAGATGTGCGACCACATCGGCCGCTTCTCGCGACGGGGCCCGGAGCGCGTTCTTCACCGGCCACATTACGAGATTCGACCATTCTCGCCATTTGGGCCAAATGTTCTCTGGTGAAAGCAGCTCTGGGTGGGACCGACTGCGGCAGATTGATCCAGACTCTCTTCCTCCTGCCACCAACCCCGATTTGGAGCAGGTGCATCTCTACGGCTACGTGACCTCTACCAGACCTGTCAAAGGTTTCGAGTTCGTCCAGTTGGTAGATCCTCATTTAAAACTCGCGGTACAGGTCATCCTACCACATACCAGAAAAGAACGACACTCCGTCGAAGACGAAGAGGCGAAAGACAGTGACAGCTCAGGGAACATAACGAGTCAACCAGGGCATACCTCTCCCCACACACCCGTCAAAATATCAGGTACCATTGTCCGTCGGTCAATGCCGCAGAGGAAGAACAAAGGTGCATGGCAAGAAACGTCGGATGAGCATGGGGCGTCGAAGCACCCAAACACTGTCCAGATGATGGACCCCTATGTTGGCGCAGTGGATCTCATTTCCCATGTTGAAGTTCGCGCAGATAATCTAATGAAGCTCAATACATTTCCTCCTGGGCTCGTTGCAACCCGCGACACTGTCCTCCCACCAGAATTGCGTCACGTGCAGTTTAGAACAGACTCAGAGCTCCGCCGTCGGATCAGATTGCGCTCTCGGCTTTCCGGAAAGATACGCGAGCATATGCTGAAGGAAGACTTTGACGAAATAGAGACACCTATACTGTTTAAGTCCACGCCGGAAGGTGCTCGAGAATTCCTCGTTCCGACGAGGAAAAAGGGCATGGCTTACGCACTCCCGCAAAGCCCGCAGCAATACAAACAGGTCCTGATGGCCTCCGGAATACCCCGTTACTTCCAATTTGCCAGGTGTTTTCGCGACGAAGACCACAGAGCTGATAGACAGCCCGAATTTACTCAGGTATCTAACGCTGCATGTACATTCTCAGACGAAGATGCTAACTGATCCCATAGCTCGATCTTGAAATGGCATTTGCAGGAAGCACCGATGTTATGAAAACCGTGGAAGATCTGCTCTTGGATGTGGTCTGGCCTAATGTGCCCGGGATCGCATCATTGCAGATACCTACCTCCGCCAGCCTCACCGGAACCCAAGAACTGGTTTCAGATCCGAAACGCCTGGCTTTTCCACAGCTGACTTATAACACTGCCATGAGCCGGTATGGCTCGGACAAGCCTGACACGCGCTTAGGCTCTGAAATCCGCAGGGTTGATAGCTGGCTGCCATCTAATGTGAAAGGCATGATCACGTCGCTTGATGACCCTGTAGTTGAGATGATGAAAATCGACATGCAAGGCACCGAACCGGCCGAGAGTCAAAAGTTCTTCAAAGAATTCCTTGATGCCTCGACAAACGCAAGGTACACCACTGATGGATCACGGATACCAGGGGTGGCTGTCTACGACCCCCTCAAGCCACTGCATGGTTTGGCGACCTTTGGCCACGAGGGAGCGGCCCTGGTGGAAGAAGAGTTTAAGCCCGAACCTGGCGACCTCTTGATACTTTGGAGCCGTGAAGACCAGCCATTCGCCGGTGGGTCGACCGTTCTGGGTGATCTTCGACGCGATGTCTATCACAGTGCCATATCCCAGGGTCTGATCACCGCCCCTTCCGGATTCTCACCGCTGTGGGTCATAGATTTCCCTCTCTTTTCACCGGTAGAGGAGGCAAAACCAGGCCAAGATGAACCAGCAAGAGTTTGCTCAACTCATCATCCTTTCACGGCTCCTAAACACGGCCGAGATTTAAGCCACGGGCTCTTCAGGGACGAACCATTATCGATTATCGGCGACCACTATGATCTTGTTATCAACGGAGTGGAGGTTGGCGGCGGCTCCTGTCGTATCCATTGTCCAATGACGCAGCGTTTCATCTTCAGCGAAGTTCTTAAAATGTCCGAAAGGCAGATCAAATCCGACTTCCAACATCTACTCGACGCACTGAGCGCTGGTTGCCCGCCGCACGCTGGATTTGCGTTGGGATTCGACCGGTTGATGACCATGGTGACGAACAGTACAAGTGTACGAGATGTGATAGCATTTCCAAAAACCGCCGACGGGGAAGACAAATTTGCTGGCTCACCTTCACGCCTCACCCCCGAGCAGCTGGCAACCTATCACCTCACAATAGCCGACAAGGCCTTGAAATCTTCAGGGCGTCAGATCTCGAAGAAGGCATAGAATGTGTGAAAAATCAAGAGATTATTAGGCCAAAAAGTATTATGTACAACAGAGATATTCCACTTTGAAAAAGCCCACCACGGCCACTACGTTCATGGTGCCCAGCCGAGGCTGAAACCCCTTGCAGTATCACGTGTTCCGCCTGCGTCCTCTGACACCCTGGCCTCACTGCCCTCATCTTGTTTACTTCTTGTGCCATCGTGTTACCGCAACGTGCCATCAGCCAACCGCCCAGAATCAGAATGGACCAAATCCAGAGCCTCGTCCTCGATCCTCTCAAACCCTACCTCTCCCCGATCACCAGCAACCTGCCCGGCCCGGTCAACGACCTCGCCGTGTCGCTGCTCGGCGAAAAATGCCACTCGGCCCTCCTCCTAGACCTCGACTTCTCCTCCCATCCCGAATGCGTCTCCCTCGCCATCTCCAAGGCCCTAGGCATCGGCATCATCACCGCCGCCTCGGTGGTCAAAGTCCCGCAGATCATCAAGCTCGTCAAATCCCAATCGAGCGAAGGCCTCAGTTTCACAAGCTATCTGCTCGAGACCGCCAGTTTCGTCATCACCCTGGCATATAATATGCGCAAAGGCTTTGCGTTCAGCACATACGGCGAGACGGCGCTGATTGCGATCCAAGACGTGGTGATCAGCGTGCTGATCCTGGCGTATTCGGGCAAGAAACCCGCCGCGGGCGCGTTTGTCGCGGCCGTGGGAAGCGCCGTCTACGCGCTCATGGTGAGCGACACGCTCGTCACGGATGTGCAGATGACAACGCTGCAAGCCGGCGCCGGGGGGTTGAGCATCGCGAGCAAAGTGCCGCAAATCCTGGCGATCTGGCAACAGGGCGGAACGGGCCAGTTGTCTGCGTTCGCCGTGTTCAATTACCTGTTCGGCAGTCTCAGTCGCATCTACACCACGTTGCAGGAGGTGGACGACCAGCTCATCCTGTATGGCTTCATCGCCGGGTTTTTCTTGAACGCGGTGCTCGCCGCGCAGGTGCTCTACTACTGGAACAGTCCGACCACGGCCGGGCATGCCAAGGAGGTGGGCGCCGGGGGGAAAAATCAGCCGCAAGGTGTGGGACAGAAGGGTCGGGCTGCGTTGGCGACCGAGGAGGTGACGAAGGGGAAGTTGAGTCCTGGCTCGGCGAGCACGACTGCGCGGCCGAGCAGCAGCAGTGGCAGGAGACGCGGATGATGATGATGATGCTGCTGTCAATGTGGGATGGGCACACTGTCTATCCTGGCGGATTCTGCCGCCGAGGATTACGTTCGGACTTGTTTTCTCTCCCAAATTACTGTGATCTGTCTTGTGTGTTCCAAACAGTGATGCTCCTAAACTTCCTGCTTCCCGTGATTCACCGAAGGTCCACTATCCGTTGTCCGGAGTGGTATCTTTGTTCATTTACTTCCTCCATCTAGAGCTACTCTCTTCTTTCAACGCACTTGCTGAGACTCTCCCGCATGAATTCTTCTCCACGCAAAAGAATCAGGTCCGACGGATCCAATGGCAAAACCTCACATATAGCGCGCAACACCTGACCGCCCAACTCCATCTTCAGACTCGCCCTCTTTTCGACAGTTGTGAGATGGTGGCCGGTTGAGTGTCTGTGCTTATGAGGGATTTCGCTGCCAGTCTGATCTGCCGTTTTGGGCCACGCACGGAGTATGCTTGGCTCAAATCCAGAGTGCTTGAGCGGATGGTCTTGGGTTGCCCAGCGACGTGTGGAACGTGTGATGTATGGTTCATGAGCTTCTAGTCAAGGGGTTGGGTGAAGTGTATTGCCTAGGAGGATGAATGACACCGACGTGCTTGGGAGAGGCTGCAACAGCCAAATTCTCTGGTCTCGCGTTGTTACTGCTAGACAACGGTCGGCCCGCTTCTGTACATGTCAGTGCCTTCAAGTCCGCCAACGCGCTCCTTGCAGTTCAGCAATCTCTCGTGGCCAACGGCGAGCTAGCAGGATCTGGAATTCATGTTACCTGCCCTTTGCAGTAGAGCCATACCGGGTGAAGGTTTGGCACGACTACGGAGTACCTGGTCAGCAGCGACGCTCAGCGCCAGAATACGAGACATCATTTTCCCCGCTTCTTCATGTGGTCAGAGATTTCGAGATTGTATTAAAGTGACGGTTGGCCAGCAGAAGTGCTTTCTACTGTCTTTCAGTGGCGTGCCGTGGTGTTGAAGGTAGAGACGTCTCAAGCTCGGCTGAATGGTGGCTGGCTGCACAGCTTTCCAGGGAAATCAGCAGATCAAGAACCACGGATTTTGAATATTGTCGTTTGGGCAAAGCGCGACACTGGCATCACAGGTATGATGGTATGCTATGACGGGCCTAACATTGCAGTTTGGGCAAAATGATACGGCGCAAAGGACAGTGCAGTTTGACAAAATGCTGGGCAGGAGAGGACATCGCGGTCGTAAGAAAGTGCTACTAGGGCTCTGACATGGCAGTTTCTACAAAGTGCTGCTGAAACAGTAATGCAGTATTGACAAAGTGTAACATGCATCGCAATCCGAGTTGAAGGTAGAAAAGTAGCAACCTCGGCAAGGCCTCGAGGACGAACGGGATTCCACCAATCAGACCTCACGCTTCGCGGAGTGGAAAAATCTTCAGCAGTCACCCAGCGTGCCAGCTCAGCCTTGGTCGTCGGGCATATTCTGCTGTCAGTTGAGGTACATTCAGCAATATCCCCTTCCCTAGACAGGGTTGTGACTGAGCAATCAAAGATCACCAGCGTGAAAAATCAGCGTCTATCTGGCTAGAACCGCAGATTGCCAACACAAAGGAATATGCTCGGTTATTTGCCAAAGGGCGAAGATATTACTTAGGAGTTCCTATGTCATCTGAGGTGGCCTCTACATTGTCGAGAGTTGGTGACAACTCAGCTCGGGATGTTTCACCTCACTTGGGAGCTTGTTGTATCGGCCTGATCGAGACGAATCTGTATAGTTGACTACCTTGCCATGTATCAGACTATGGGACATATTGGTTTCGCAATTATTTTGGGGCAAGACGTCCGCTTTGCCTATGAAGGGGCGTGATCTTCCTCAGGTACGGAGTACATCGTTGATGGTTGTGGCTTGCTTCTTGGAGCACGAGTAGAAGCCATGCTCAGCTCTGCAGCTCGGCAAAGACGAACAAGACGTAACCAATGTTGCAACAACAGATTGTAGTTTGTGGAACTAAGAGCTTCGGCCTCGGTAGGTCGCAGGCGCTTCAAGAGAAGAGCAGTCTTCGGAGTATCAGTCTTGCCTTGATCCAAAAGGGTCAGAGCCCGACTAGTAGAATGTGTCCAAGTGGAGAGCCGAGTGTTTTCTCTTTTTTTATCAACGGGCAGCTTCAAAGCGGAGCCGTTGTGACTCAGTCCAGTCCCGCACATTCACATACGTACCATAAAATTAACCCATACGTTTTTAAACTGCAAAATGTTTGCACAATTCAGCCACGAAATTGTGTAGAATGTTCTCACCCCAATCCTCTGTGGTGTAGTGGTTATCATTCGAGCTTGTCACGCTCGGGACCCAGGTTCGATTCCTGGCAGGGGAGATCTTCTTTTTGGTCTTTCATGGATTTTTTGGTTGATGTCTGCTCTTTCATTCTGCTCTGTTCATTTGAAGCCGTTACGTTCATGGTGGATTTGTGCGTGGCACTGGACTGAGGTTTCATGACCTAGTCCTACGTTATTAGCGATATCCAGTTGGGCTGTGGTGGGCAGCTTTTTTCGCAGTCGTTGTCATAGCAGATTTGTTAGGACACAACGCCGACGATGACGAGAGACATCGGAATAGCTTGGTGCGAGAACGAAATGCTTCGATCCACGTCGCCTGCAAGATGGCCGGGGATCCTTTGCAAGGCTCGAAAGCTCCGTCTTTGTTGACATGACCCATATGGTGCTCATGAAGCGTACCGAACATCGTAGGCGGGTGACTAGGAATTCGAAAATCTCTGGGAGAACAGGAAGTTGAATGCTCTAGGGAAAGATCATTAATGGTTGAGAGGAAATTGGAGACGAAAGCAGCGGCAATATTGAGCTCGGTGAAGCTCTTGATGCCATTGCTCATCTCAAGACGTCAGGCCCAGGCAAGTCTGCCACCAGATGTCCATAGGTGCGAGTTGGAACAGTATCTCGTACTCCGCCTCGAAGGAGGACTGCGCCCCTGCATGAATGCCACACAGATATTCTAAACCACAATCTGCGGCATTGCAGGTCACAGTTCGATCTCCAGCAGATCTAATGTGGCTCAATATGCATGGCAACACGGCACAAGATTCGAGAAGTGTTAGGCGGGAAGATTGAAGTCGCAAGAATAGGAACCCCGCCTTGGATATGTACGTGCCGATTGGGCCTGCCACAGACAGGAGTTCCTGAAGCGAAACCCTTTTCATGCTCGGCACGCGTCATATGCAATCAATTTAAGCGACCTCTCCCCGTACGAGGTGCAATTTGCGGTCGCGTGTTAGCAGTTACACCTGCGCGTCTCATATCTCGGACTTGACGACAGGTACCGAGTATCTCCGCTCCTTTTGTGGGGAGAGTTTCAATTTCGATGAGGGGCACGGGGGGTTTGGCTGGCTTTGAGCAGCAGAGAAATGTTTCGAGCTCAAGCCGTGGCAAGAGCCACTGCAGCATAGCCTAGGGATCAAGGTCAAGGGACAAGAAGTCCGGAGGTAACATCTATCCACATGGATACGTTGTCTACACTCTTCGAGGTCCAGCTTCGCCAGCCTATGAACGGCTTAGACGATTTCATCTCCAAGACTGGTCGTAGATCTTCAGTATCAGTCCTCGGTTGTCTCAGCATCATTTCCGATACACGCGTCTTTTCGAACCCCTCATTTTTCCACACAAGGTCGCGTGCGCAGATAACAACAAAATGTTATCCCAAAAATGCATGATCGTCGCCTGCAAACGTACGGAGTAGACACGATTCGAAAAGTACTGCGGAAATATGAAATACTTGGGTTCAAAACTCACGGGGTGTTTCCGGCTGTCGTTGTGATGTCAAGGGAGCCACAGCAGTGGTAACACTGCATTCTGGAGAGTAACGGCGGAGGGGTTTGATCGCTATTAGGTTGCACTAAGCCTGTGGTCGTTCCGAGAATGTATCGGACTCCTGCCATCCAGGCACAGAGAAAATGTCCAAAAGTGTGTTGAGACCCAGGACAAACATTCATCATTTCGAATCTGCAGATGCTTCGATCTAGTTACCCAAAGGAGTGACGCTCTGTCATATGCGTTCAGATGTCGACTCGCTTGAGAGAGATGAGAACTCCCAAAAGGAGAAGGGCGGGCTGGCTAAAATACCAGGGCCCGAACGCCATAGGCTCTGTAAGCGGCACCGTAAAGAGAATTGGCGTGGAAGGTTGGAACGATACAGGGTGGCTGGAAAAAGTACCGTGGGCTCTAACTACTTGCAGCGCTCCGCGCTCCGTCACTTGTTCTAGATAGGGCAGATCTCTGGATCTTACATAGGGAATAGCAGGCGAACCAGGGATCCCTCCAGGCTAGTTCCTGGCGCCATAGTTGCACAGTCCTGGGGACATTTGAAGGCTAGGTGCAACGCAGCAGGAGGGAGGTGGTGCAGCATCAAGCTGTGCTCGGTATCTGCCTCAGGTCGTTTGATGCAATCAGACAAGATCTGCTTTGAGTCGCTGATGATCATGGAAATCGGTTCCTGGCGAGGAGCTGAAGTGAGAAGAAGTCCGGATGAAGTGCAGAACATCTCACGTCAATTGTCGCTTCCGCCGTGTCATTTTCCGGGTCATGTTCCTCCCCGAGCGATGACATTCGCTCGATTTTGCCGGTCAGTGTGGCCCCGGGCGAAGTCAAGAAGTGGCTCCGTCAGGCTTGCATTAGAACAGGTTCAAAACCAGGAACCTGCCTACAAGTTAAACCAATGGACGCGCCTCGACGCGCTCTGTCCAAATCGCCAGCCGCGCGACCAGTGCTTATGTGCTGTACGCTTTTACATACACAGTACCGGAACGGCAACTGCTAGCAAGATACCAAAGAAATATTACTTACACATGCTCGTACTCGTACGGGTATCCCGAAAACCAAGGAGGAACGACAAAGTCCAACTGATTCAGCTTCGAGGGTCGAGGAAGCTCCATGTAACTGCGTGCTTATACCGCTTCCTCTAGGCATGGAAGGCGCAGATCTAAGGGGATAGAAATTGCTGTAGCAGAACTCGGGATGAGAAAGCGAATTGACAGGTTGTGCAGTATCACATCTACCAGCTGGAAGGGTGTGCAGGAGAAAGGAGTTCACGGGCTTTTGGAGTAAATTGGGGAGCCGGGTTACCATGGTTAAAGGAAATGTCAACTTTCAGGCGCTGTAGGCATGCCTGGAAACGACCTCGTGAGAGACCAAGACAAAGTTCAGAGACCTACTGGCTATCGATAGCGATTGCACAAATAAACGACTGCCACAGTAGCGGTCACAAGACGCCGATGGCCTGTTCTGCAGCCTGCTGGAAAGAAACAAGATGTGTATGAAGTGAGGCGACTTTGTGATACAGCTTGAACATGGAAATAACTAGTCAGTAAGATACCTTTGACGTACCGTACTTGTTGGTTCGTGAATTCGCGGCTGGCTGGTTGTCTTTTTTGATAGTGAACCCGCTCTGGCTGGCTGTCGCGTCACCCGCACACCCGCAGAAGCTGCAAACTTACCTCGCCGTCGTCCCTGATTCCCTGGCGACCCTCTTCCGCATCCCTGCAAGTCGTGTCGGGGCTGCGCCTTCACCCAATCACTGCCGTCAGGTCCAACCATCTCGTACACTGGTTACTCCACTCTCTGCTCTTCCTTCATCTCAGAACCTCAAAGTGCCATTTCTCCTGTTTCTCTCTTCTCATCCACTACCTCCGTCCCTTCTCAAACCTCTCTCCATGAGGCCTTGACCTCGACCTTTTATCCTCTCCCTTCCCTCTTCTCTCCTGTCGTTGGACAAATAAGATACATCACTGTCTTGCTGAGTATCTTGCTGGTCCTCGACTCTCCGCCCACGCTCAGCCCCGGTTGAACGCTCCTGAGCCTCGTCCCAGCTCTCCTTCCTGAGCCTGCTCCAGACTGCTCTTTCCCACTGCACTCGTTTACTGCAGAACGTTCCGGATAACGTTCTGCCTTGGGTTCTGAACAAGAAAATCACGGGTCGAATTTTGACTAGGTAAGAACTTCTCACCAGCTGCAGCTGCCGAGTTTGGAGCAAATACGACCATTCAAAGCCATGGGCCCACCTTAAGCTCTTCGAGATACCGAACTGCCTACAAGCGTCATGTGGTTGCTGTGCAAGCAAACGCCTTGCCGATAAAGCGGAGCCCGGCACAGCATCACGTTCCTGTTGATGGCTGAGTATCCTCACTGTTGGTTCTGCCTCCCTGTCGACCGGCACTGCCCATCCTTCGATTTGACAAATGCATTTTGCCTGGAGACTAGGATCTGTGGACAGATGTAAGGAAGAGGAGGAACAGTGCAAGCTTGGAGCGTGCTGCAATCTCGTGAAGGCAGGGATAACGTCGACGTGGGATAGGCAAAAGGTTTCCATCGATCAAGTGAGGGTCTATGTGGCATAAATGAGTTGGAAGGGAGAACATGGCCCCGACGAGGATGCAAGGAAGAGGAATTGAAGATCGCTGCCTTTCCCAATCATCTATACCTTCGGACCTGGACCGAACGTCCGAGCACCCAGCAACTCTCTCGATGGGTTGAAAGCACCAGCTTGTGATCCGTCTACTGGGACATTACCCCACATTTTCAATTGGACTTCACCGGGTTTGGACAGCTAACTGACGACAAATTTCAAGTAGATTCGAAAAGAAGGTTACCAACGTCTAGAACAGGCACGGTACCGCCAAGAACCCAAGGTCAGATCCCCTTTCTCATCCCTTTCACTGGCTCGGCTGACCTCATTTCAGACTCACTGCAAAGCTGGTATCCTTTTGTGGCCTTTCAAAGTCCACATTCCAGTCCCGAGCACGCAGCTCACCTCAAGCGGAGGCGTTCATTCGACCTCTGCTCCCCCGGCGCACGAGCAATTAATCTTGCTAGCCATTCCAATCCTTGAGACCAGATGAAGAGACATTCGTGGTAATCCCTAGTAACAAGGATTGGTGAGCCGTCGTGCCGTCATCTCATTTTGGTATGTTCCAGCAATCCACCTTCCTGTCTACTGCCAATTATCTCCATGCTAACCCCATAATGCACGCTCCAGCTTCCTCTGTCGAGAAAGACACCCTTTTTACTCCTTGGTACCTGGCCACCTCCAGCCTCGCGACACATTTTAGTTGCGTCCGATCATTCACTCTTTCAGAGATTCACCGATCTCACGACTGTCACTCACTTTATTCCGTCGTTAACCTTCACCTCTCCCTGAACACTCTGTTAACTGCCACTACCTCACTCTCAATTTATCATCGCGGTCACCATATCCCCTTTTCAAGATGGCTTTCAACAACAGAATCTCCTCGTTCGGCTCGAACGACAGTGGTTACGAAAGCGGGATTATTGAGGTCTTTGATGAGCCTCGTCGCCCAGTCACGAAGAACGTCGACCACGCAAAGGAACTTGCCAGACACACTCAGCATCGCATGGCTTCTGAAATGTCGCGAAGAGATGCCGACGACTACCAGCAAGACATGCTTGAGCACATGCTGAAGATCGATGTGAGTTCACACCACCTATAATGGGCCGATCTGAGCTGATTTTTTCGTACAGGCTGAGACCGTGCCGGATGTTGATGCCATTGACATTCAAACTGAGATTCAATGGTACATGAGGCCTTACCTTCTCGACTTCTTGGTGGAAGCACACACGGCGTTTCAATTGCTGCCCGAGACTCTCTTCCTTACGATCAACCTTCTCGACCGATACTGCTCAAAGCGAGTGGTCTACAAGCGCCACTACCAACTCGTCGGTTGTGCTGCACTCCTCATTGCTGCTAAGTACGGGGATAAGAAAGAGAAAGTGCCGACGATCAAAGAATTGAAGTCGATGTGCTGCTCGCTTTACGATGACGACATGTTCTTGCAGATGGAGTGGCATGTTCTTTCGACCCTCAGCTGGACCATTGGACACCCAACTGTTGACGCCTTCATGCGCTTGGCCGTCAAGGACAACATCTATGACCCCGAGGCGGAAAGCTTGACCCTGTACATCTTAGAGATCGCACTCTATCACAGAGACTTCGTGTCGAAGCAGTCCCATACTCTTGCTCTTTCGGCTCTCGTCTTGGCAAGACACATCCTGGGTCGACCTCAAGCTCGCTCCAATGAGTTTGCTTCTCACTTCTGCAGCACCACCGTCATGGAACTGTTGCAGAAAGTGCATGAGCCATCTGGCATTCTGTCACGAAAATATGCCTCGGTCCGCTACTCAGGTGTCTCTCGAGTTCTCACGGACTTCCTTGCACGCAAGGCTGCCATGTCTACTTCCCGGGTTCCGTTGACGCCAACGTACGATGTCACTCCTTCCTCCGGCATCAAAGCTTCTGGTCCTGAATACTTCCAACCCTACGCCACCCCCCAGAAGCCTCAATTCCCTGCCCTGGTCCAGCATGGTCTCTACACTCCTCCCATTACTCCTGAGGGTGACATGTTTGGCGTCACACAGAAAAACTTCAGTGCACCCAACCAGTACGCACCTCCCACACCAACCCCCGGTCAGGCCAGTCAGCAATACGCCTCGTATGCTTCCGGAACCCAACCATGGAATGGCTAATCATATTGAACACCAATTGATCTGAGAAGTCGACACCACGACCAGAACGAGAAAGAATGATCCTGCGACCTTTGCTTCGATCGACTGATACTATTGTCACAGCAACACAGAAGTGTTCCAACCATCAAAGACTTTGTGAAATTTATTCATGTGCATTGCAAGCGTTCTCGTCATGTTCCAAGCATCGCTGCTATTGTCCAAAAGGCGGAAGGAGAAGAATGTTGCCGAGACCAATCTCTAATTCAGATGGAACCAAGAGCAAAGCGAGACTCTGGTCAAGAATAGGAATGTTTCGGGCTTGTCTGTCAAATGGGTGGGCATGGCGCCGGGAAACATAAAAGTGACCATACTGCTGAAATTGGAATGTCAATGGGGTGCCTGGCTGGTTGATGGAGCTCTTCAGGATATGGAGCTAGGCGACAGGCGATGGCCAAGGCAACGGAACCTGTGACCTTATTGTAACATGCTGGAGGACAGATTGATTCAACCCCCTTTGACTTCTTGTCAGAAGGTGGAAATGGAGGGATTATGATACCCCATACCCCGTAATTCTCATTGCCTTTGAAACCATTCCTTACTCGACCTGTGGCCTTGCAGTTCGTGCTGCTACCCACCTACAGCCTTGGGCCAGGTGTATGCTCTTGATACTGTTGACTCTCACTCGTAGATTTGTAGCGTGTAACCATGGCAAGTGGTCTTACGCGGTATCCTCGACATACCTACGGGATATTCAGGTATCTGATGAAAAACCTAGAGCCACGTGTGGTGTGTGGTCCCTTGACGTTAAGGTTAGCTCTCTTATCCCCCTTGCCAGCATTGCTGCACTGTAGCATTCCACGTTACTCCGTACTCCCATCAATCACCGCGTCCGAAGTCCCCACTGCTGCGTGAATCCCTACTAATTCTTCAACATTCCATCGTTATCGTGTATGTAGTAAGTAAGCTTCGTGACCTCCTTCTCGCAAGTCCCCACTGCCTTAGTTACGATGCTTGGGCGAAAGATTTGTCGAGCGTGCACTGAATACGTACACTCAGCGGTCGACGACTCCTTATCTGATCGCAACGCCCGGACGGTCGTCTCGATCTCGACGACGGGGAATTCATTTCTTGATCCTGCCTGCGAGTGGGGGTGCGTGGCAATTAAAACACTGATTGGGTGAATGTCGATAATGAGAGTGTATTAACTTCAAGCTGGTTTTACCCACGGACGACGGACGAATGAGGGTGAAAGAGACCCGCAGCCCTGAGGCGATACATTGTCAACGGCATGAAGATCCAAGATCTAAGTGCTAAAGCAAGAGCAAGGCCACAGAGCGTCGAGGCAAACTGGAGCTTTGAATTGAAAAGGGCGTTGACGCTCGGTCACTAATTTAATTACTTTGCCTGTGGTGTCTCGCTTGCTGGGCCGAGGAGAGATAAATGGATGCGAAGGGGGCGGGTTCTACTATGTACGAGTACATAGTTTCCGATCGCGGCCAGGCAGACAAGCAGGCAGGCAGGCGGGCGGGCAGGAAGCGAAGCATGCACGAGGGATCTAGAAAGAAGCATCGGCAAGAGTGAAGACGAGTCAAGAACAT
Organism: Phialophora chinensis; assembly: GCA_016109575.1. NCBI lineage: Eukaryota > Fungi > Ascomycota > Eurotiomycetes > Chaetothyriales > Herpotrichiellaceae > Phialophora > Phialophora chinensis. The sequence goes on along the minus strand of JADWPU010000004.1, from coordinate 950,108 downwards.
ATTCTGCTTGATTGCCCGGGTCACTCACTGGCTAAGAGAGGCTTCGGTGACTTGGAGCAGAGTAGATAACGCGGAAGAAGGTTGGCTCTCCCTTTCCTGACAGTTAAGAATCTGCCAGTGCTTACATGGTACGGTATTTCGCTATGGTCTGGCTACCAGTCCGTGGCTTATCTTGTCTTCGCCGTCTTACCCTTCCTGTCCTTGCTGCTGCTTGCTCCATCGCGATTGATCGGGGCTTGTCGCCACGGTCCTCATGGTCAGTCAGTGAAGAGGGATGATCGGTGGTCCTCGAGCTGGGGATGCCTCAAAACTAGGAGCCATCGCCCAGGTATGTGTGTTCCTCAAACGCTGAAAAGAAAAGCAAGCGGAATGGAAGGAAAATCTTGTGTTGTTGTTTGGTTGTGAGGGTATTTATTGGTTTTTGGCTCTGCGTGGACGGCTTCGCAAATTCTGGGGATTGTGTCGAGTTGGATTGAGATGGAAGATGATATGCAGACCCCGGTGTGCTAAAAAAGGGCAGATCTCAGAGCCCATGCTTCATGCGCGTCGCCACCGTAGTATTGAGCGGTGCCGGGGCAGAGAAGAATCCAAAAGAAGTGGGGGTCTTACCGAAGTGCCTTCGACGGGAACGCAGTCTGGTGTTGATCCCGTAATTAGTTTCGTGACTGTCCCGGTGGACGAGTTACTTGATTTCCTCCAGAAGGGCGATATTGAATTGTCGTGAAAGACGTTCACTGGGAAGCTGCTGGGCGATCTGCTCGATCACCTCGGAGCACATTTGGCACCGCCGACATGGACACTCCTTGCGCCGTCGACATTGGCGAATTGTCCGAAGGCACAGTTTAATCGGTCACCCTGGACGAGGATGCCGCATTCGGTCGTCATAGTGACGCCGTCTCATAGGAGCAAGAGTACAGCCCGGGCCGACCTCACAACAGGTCAAAGTGCCTGTGGGCGAGCCACGACCGACACGATGCCAGAGAAAAAGAAAGGAGGGGAAAAGAAATGAAAATGCGAGCACGCAGGATATTTATACCCTGGTGCCCGACAGTCGCAGGCGTTAAGAAAAATCCCACCCCGTCACAGCCGCCCCGGTCGGCGAAGAGCAGAGCGGGTGAAAGGGCCGTGTTTCTTTCTCGTTCATCAGCATTGCAGAAGCACATCATCCTCACAATGCCTCGTGTCAACTCCCTGCTGAATGTTCTGAATTAAGAAACGGTATAGAAAGTTCGTAAGCTGTAGAATTGAAAATGCAGGCTCATATGGTCATATGTGGCGTCCCCCCCAAAATATGCACGATCGGGACAACCAGGAATTGAACAGCGATCTCACGTCCTCACTATCTACAGAGCCAGCACACCAAATGCAACAGCTCCAGCAGCGAGCAGCGCAAGGGCGTTCATTCCCGTGCGTCCAGCAGCACCGGTATAAGCTGCAACCCAAGGGCCGGTGCCCGACGGTCCTTCGCTTGGGACGCTGTAAGGAGCAACTGGCGTTGCCGAGGCAGCTTCGACCCATGCGGATGAGGGCACGGGTGCGACGGTCACAGTTGTGGCAATTGTCACGCTGGGGCTAACCCACGCGCTGGAGTCTGTTGAAGCGGGAGCGACAGGGGAAGCTGGCTTGCCTTCTGGAGAGCCCCAGGTCGCGGTCGAAACGGGCGCCACCGAGCTATCGCTGCTCCAGTCGCCCCAGGTCGCGGTCGAGATAGGTGCAACCGAGCTATCGCTATCCCAATCGCCCCAAGTGAACGCGCCTGTGGTCTCCGGGTCAGCGGGCTTCGACGTGGATGACTTTGAGGCTTCCCAGTCGGCCCAGTCAAAGTAGCTCGTCGTGGAGGAGATGGCGGCCTTCACGGGCTTGCTGGAGGTGGTGCTGGAGGTCTTGGACGCCTCCCAATCAGCCCAATCAAAGCCTGACGTGGTGCCATCCCATGAGCCGCTAGAGGTGATAACAGGCGAGTCTGGGGTGACGGAAGTGCTGCTGACCCAATCCGCCCACGTGGTCTCTGAGCTTGCTACAGAGCTGGAAGCTGTCGGGTGCACGTACGGCGATGTGGTTGAAGGGGACGGGCTGCCAGGAGTAGCATACCATGTGGTCGTGGTGGTCGGAGATGCTGGTGCGCTCGTCGTGCTGCCAAGTTCTCCGCCGAGAGTATTCGAATAAGGAAGGGTTGTGGTCTCCGAAGTAGTGGCTTCGGAAGTGGTGGTCTCGGCAGGGGTGGTCGCGGCAGGGGTGGTCGCGGCAGGGGTGGTCTCCGAAGTGGTGGTCTGCGAAGTAGTCGTCTCTGGAGCAGCCGCCTCCGAGGTAGTCGCCTCCGTAGTAGTTATCTCCCATGTGGTTGTGGTGGAGCTAGAAGACGTCGTCGTACTAGTAGTGGTCGTTGAGGAAGAAGTGGGAGGTACGACCAGTTGAGGTTGATATACACGAACATAGTTCACGTCCCAGTATGCCTCTGTAAATTGCTCAGGGTGATCTGCCACAAACACAGAGCACTGGTTCTGACGCTCGATGGCCGCACACCCACCACCGGACCACGTTGCTTCACCCCAATCTCCACAGAAGGTGGTGTCGAAGATGATCCTGTTGTCGGCAAAGTTTGCATCGATGTCGCATCCAGGGCCATTGAAGATGGAGTCAGGAAGCCCCCATCCAGCCGGCTCTGGGTTACCAGAGCTGATGTCGGAAGGAATAGAGCCCCGGGGGAAGAACCAAATCTTGATGGCGTCTGATTTCCATTCCATGGCGTACACGCCTCCGTTGTTCGAGTTAAAACCAGCGCCGTAGCTGACAGAGCTCTTTGAGAACGCTCCACAGCCCTGAGCGTTTGCGCCAGTATTGACATCGTATTGGCAGTTGTTGCCGTTGGAGGTGCCAGTCATCTCCGACGACCTCTGGGAGATCACACAACTGCCCGCGACGTGGGCAGCCGACAAATCGGTGGCCTGGTTGTTGGCTCCTTCGATGATGTCGATTTCGCCATCTTGGGAGGAATCGAGAGTCAGCATCAGCGCCCTACAGACACGTTTGATTCATCCGCTTCGGTGGGAGGGGGAAGGATAGGAAACACGCGGAGTCGTAAAGGAAATGACTCACTATAGGGCCATGTCCCCGAGCCAAGGGTCCAAAATGCAGGCCAAACACCGCAACCGCTGGTGTCTGTAGTGGTGGGCATGTGCTTGATATCCGCGATAAAGAGACCATGTGTCCAAGAATCGATGCTTTCAATCCTGACGCTAGGACGGCCGACGCCATTGACGCCATAGTATGGTGCGGTGCCATTGTATTGGTTTGTGCTGTCGACCTTGATCTGAGCAGAGCCACCACGGGTGGTGACCAAGCCATCCGTCTTTGCAGTAAACTCGTCCACGTAACTGTCGACCGTTAATATCGCGTTTCCAAATACGGGGAGTATCGACGTACGTGACGAAGCCATGGGTCGGGTCAGCGTCCTAACCAGACGTTAGCAGCGGTCCAGCCGGGACATGGAAAGTAGCACGTACAGCGAAGAACTGGAAGCCATCAAAGAAGTTTCGGCCCGAATAGTCGGTTTCCAAAGCGTAATATGTATCAGAAGCAGCAGAAGCAGAAGAAGAAAGCAACAAGAGAGCAGAAACGAGTGTGGTGCTCGACCCCAGAAAGAGTGATGGGGAAGGCATGTTGAACGAGTGGCACGCAAAAGCGCGAGATAAAGATTTTGGTAAAGAGCGACGGCGACAAGAAGCACAGATCAGAGAAGGAGAAGAACGAAAGGAAAGACATGGTCGCTAGTATACGTAGTCGGCCATGGCACGGTGTAAACGCCATTGTGGGGAGGCGAACTCCCTATGAGGCTGGTGTCTCCGCCGACATTGCTTGTGCGCCGCCATCCCCTCGGACTATGTAGCATGTCAAGCATTTGCGGAATTTGCGCAAATTGGCGCCTTCGTTAACACCGCCATCAAGCCAGAATAGACGACCGATCACATAAACAATAGGCACGGCGGGAGCCGGCAACCAATGCAACGTCTAGATTCCACGCACATGGACAGGGTCCCAGCTAGATCGACCGGAAGCGGCGGTGTCGATTCAATCCGCACTCGTATTCGAAGAGTTTTGGCCCCTGGAATCAAACGTGCGGAGGACAGAGTGCCGTCGGCTGTTTGGGTATAGTATCAAGCAAGCGAGATGGAAGATCGAGAATCGGATCGCTCAGGGTAGCGGGCCGAGGTTTCTCATGCGTATTCGCGCTGCCCTCCTGGGATGAGGGCCAGAAGGAAATGAAGGGTCTGAGAAGGTTTGAAGACGTTGGAAAGGAGGCGCGAGTAGCCTCATGCCGGCCTGAGCTTGAAAGACACTTGGCTTCGTCGCGGCCAATGGCACATGGCGCCCGGCGCCTCTTCGGCGGCGAGACACGCTGAAAATGGACACCATGGTGCAATTTCCCCTGGCCCGATGGAGCCGCCGACGACAACAGCAAACCCGTTTTAGCAACGTCCAAATGCTAGCTGCATTTTCAGGAGTGCCACGTTCCCTCAACCGTCGCACGGTCCAAGTCAAGGGTTTTTGGGAGAAGGGCGAGTGCGTTGGAAGCCAGACTGGCCCCCAACAGTCCTTTGCTGCCTGGCCGTGGGTGGATATGAGTCACGTTTCATTCATTTGACACAAGACCCAGCACACAAGTACTGTAGCTGAAAAGGGAGGCAGACTGGGAAGAGAAGAGACGGTCTTTCTGTTCCTACTCACAGCAGTCTGTGCTGAGCAAACGGGATAAGCCGGGTCGTGCTCTTGTTCCTAGCTTGTGGTGAGACCCTACACAGTACAGAACCATGCATTCCTTGTTGGAGGCCTCTATCCTAAGTATCGTGCCAACGAAAGCGCCTAGTGTCGAAAACTAGTTCGAAGCAATCATCGCTGCAATATACTACCCCAGTATGGAAAGTTTGAGCCCTTTTTGGACAATGATCATCTCTCCATGGTTGCCATTGGTCATCCGACATTTAGAGGTGGTCCACTGGCGGTACAAATCTCGACATCAGGTTGGCTTGCAACCGGTGAGTGATTACTGTAATATAAAGGGTCCCCTTCCTGGTCGGCGTGGGTGAACCACGGTGTAGCAGCATGCTTGCGAAGGAGGCGTGGCAATCTAAGCTTGTATTGCTTGATCTTCCCACGCCGAGCTCTTGCCCAGTCTGTTCTCCTAGGATGGACGAGACCTTGAGGAGGAGTGGGCAATAGAGACAGGGCTACACATGCTTGGTATGCGAAGATTTTCCTGGGCCTAAGAAGCAGCCCGCTTATCGATAAACTGCAGTAGGCAGGTACCGCCAGAAAAATATACCCCGCATCTCCTGGCATTCCCTCAGCCACCGACCCCTCCAACCTCTGACGTGCTGAATCTATTCGGCAGCCTGTTTGACTCGCACCAAGCCCAAGCCACTACACAGTACGAGGAGGAGATCTCAAGCCGTCAAAGCATTGCAACCCCCTCACCGGAGTTCTTATCCTTTAGTGCCCATCGACCCGTGCCAGCGTTCATCCAGGCTGCTCGATCCCGCAATGACCAAAGCAAACAACACATGCACGTCACCGACGGGCCAATCGTGGACGTGATGACATCCGCCACGTTTCCAATGCCAGGCATTCCAGCATCAAGCCAGTGCTAGGTCCGGCCTTGGTTTTGTGTGGCTCGAAATCACATCACCTCACCGAAAGAAGGTTTTCTTCGCGTATCATTATTGCGGTTGGACGGACCGAAGTCGTTCGAGGAAGAAGGGCCAAAAGCCTCCTCATCACAAGGGTTCAGCCCAGCTTCACGTTCCAATCCAATACCGAATTCACCCAGTCCGCCGCTTTATATGACGTGGCCCACCTCTCATACACAACAGTCTATCGACGAGCAACCATGTCGCGGCGACAGAAGCCCGAACGGGCGCTCAACTTCTGGGACCCTGTCCCGCAAAGTCGTTTGACCCTGTTCAAGGTCCCTCCTGAGGTACGTGCACCGTAGTTTGCCTGACCTTTACGAGTGAAAGACCGAGCTGAACAGCTCACGCAGCTGGACTTGACACCTGCTGCAAAGCCCACTGCGCATGGAGAAATCGACGGCAGCGCTGAAAAGGACGCCGTCGTCACAACAAGCATTCTACTCGAGCCGTCTCTCCACCGCACCGCCACCCCTACAGACAAGGTGACGACGTTACCTCCGGAAATCGTGCTCGAAATCGCCAGCTACCTCCACCCAGTCGATCGGATCTGTCTCGCCCTGACGTGCAAGTCACTTCTCTCCTCCACGCTGCCGACCCTCAACAGCACCCCCGCCGACTGGGTCCTCTTCCACGACCGCCGCTACAGCTACCTCATCCCGCACATGCCGATGCTGTACGTGCGCCTGGCCCACGGCTGGGTCCCCAAGGATCGATTCCGCTACTGCAACCACTGCTACAAGATCCTGCCGCGCTGTCCTGAATATTTCAAGCAGCGCTTGCGCCGGAAGAAGAAACCCAAATACGACGGTCGCGTCGGCTACACGGGCGTCACGGAGAAGCAGTGGAACTCCATGAGCAAGAAGAAGAGATACGCGCACCTGCTGCACGACTGGTGCCACTCGGAAAAGGGGGACAGTAGTGACTACTTCTGCGTGTATTGTTGCCAGAAGGACAGAGAAAGGGGCCGGGAGGGGGAGAGGGATCGCGAGAGTGACCGCGAGCGGGGCAACTGTTCCGTGCATTGTCCGTTGTGTCTGGAGCAGGATTTGACGTACAGGCCGCCGAGGAAGCCGTGGTTCAGGAAGACGCTCGGGAGGTTTTGTAAAAGCTGTTGGATGCCGTTGGATTTGCTTGCCTATTGGACGCTTGTCTGCTGCGTATGGGGCGTCAGGTTTGTGTATGATCAAGGGAAACGGTGCTGGGAGGCTTGTGCCGGGCTCTGTTGTTCTAGTAGTCGGGCATAGCACGTCCGGCCGCCGGCCTGCGAGGGCGCGATTTTGAATCATTGCAGATAATTGGTACTCGGTCGATCTAGGATGAGGACTGGCGAGGAGAAGAATGAAACCTGCGAGACTCCTGTAAAGATGATGTGACCGGTACCGGTACAGGAACAGGACGGTGAGTGACGCGTCGAGATACGGAAAGTGCTGTACTGCGGTATAGAAACATCTGTGTCGGCCAGAGGACCGTATATGTATGTTGACGGATGTGCTAGTCAGATTGCGAAACCTCGTGCCGTATAAATGCAAAGAAATGTGACCCATCACGGAGTGCGAAATGAGACAGTATTGGAATTTAGGAAATATACGAGAACAGCCAATGACCAACAAGCTGAAAGACTCGGCTCCATCACCCGGCGTGTGTTTCGCGACTGTTTCTTTCCATCACAAGGGTATCATCGATCCTGACATTCATCCGCATTGCTGCCTGCTTGACAGCAGCTGTACCAGGCAATACAAGAGCTCTTCCGCATTCATCGCACCTCATGAGGCGCCACACTGTCCGGATCATGATGGTGCCCTGTCGTAACCGCATCGTAATGCCTGGTATGATCTCCGCTACTTCCGCCCACGGGGTCAATCGAGTCTCTGTTTAAGGTGTCATCTGAGATATGCCCACTCCCGCTGCTCTCCCCATTACGACTGCCCTCTGTGGGCGGGTCTACCTTACTAACGATGGTCTCCAACTTATGGCCTCCGTCGTAGCCGCTGTGAGTGTGGCCTGCTGCAGCTGTAGCGGCGGTGGCATCGGGGGCCACAGCAGAGCTTCGCCGACGGGTCGCAGCGGCAGAGGCACCTGTCGTTGCGCCGGACACGGATTGGCGGTGACGATTGGCGATAACGTCGAACGGGTCGTCAGACAGCTGGAACAGGGACTGTTTGCGCTCGCGGACTTCGAATTGCTCGGCGGGGGTCATGTGGTCGTCGAGAGGAGCGACATTCCTGATCTCAGCCTCTAAAGGTGGTATCAGCCATTAGCGGTTCCCAAACAAGACGGGATGTATGTCGAATCCAAATACTCACCGGAGACTCGTTTGCGGGCGTAATACGGGTCGCTGGAGGGTTCGAGGCTGCTTTTGGTCCCCTTGCTAAACTTCCTGACGTCGTGGCCGCCGACACTGTACTTGCGCTCGCGGTTCCAGTACTCCTCTTCTGGTGTTAGGCCTGTTGCTCCTACGTTTGCAATCTCCGCGTCTAGAAGACATTGTCAATCTTCCGTCAAGATTGTTGATCTGAAGATGCTCACGCGAGACTCGTCTGCGACCGTAATATGGATCGGCGAGAGGTTCCAGGCCACCATGGAGGCTGCTGCTGAATCGTCGAACATCTGCTCCGTTGGCAGTGAACTTCTTCTCGCGATTCCAGAATTCTTCTTCGGGGGTCAGACCGGTGAGGCCGACATCCTTGATGAGCGCATCTGTACCCCATATCGTCAGCGAGCTAGTTTTGCAGTGTGGGAGCACTGGCTAGTCATACCAGGGACGGGTTTGCGGTTATAATACGGATCTGCAGCTTTAGTCATCGTGGATGATCGAAACTGTATACTATGGTAAAGGGAAAGTCTTCGGACAGCGGGAGTGAAACGAGTATATATAGAAACCCAGCCCGAGGTAGGAGGGTACTCATCCCAACATTTCGCGCAGGCGACCGTGCATTATACGCTCGACCGAGTCTAAGGCCAAGGAAGAGCTTTGGGTTACGAGGCGGGGGTGCGCAGCGTCAAGCAATGATGGTCAAGGGCATGTTCGTAAGAGGCTTGAGGTCTCGCCGACCCCGTCTCTCGATTCGAGTCTGGAGAAATGAGCCAAAACATGGTGGTGTGTGGTTGGTGGGAGGGTTGTGCTGGCTCGATCGTCTGACACTCATGCAAGCTGATGTCGTCGATTGCCTTGCGAAGCCCCACCTGGCGCACATGAGAGCCGGGATCGAGTCTGGGGCCCAAGGCTGGGGAAGTACCAAGCGACGAGCTGAAGCGAGTTTGCAGCCTCTGAGAGGTCGGAAAGCTGGAAATCTGTAAGCGAGAAGCCCAAAGGGACGCGACCAGCATGCCGCGAGTCCCGCGAGTCCTGCGCACATCGTTGACGTAACTGGGGAAATATCCAAATCTTAAGCTTGGGCTCCATCGAGCGTTGCCTTCTCTGGCACTAGTTGTGACTTGTTCGTATGGAGTTCTGCGATGCATGCATGCTTCTGACAGTGTGGCCACGGACCATTCCTCGCTCGCCTTCAACAACCCTCCTCAGTACACAAAGTCAGAAGAACGACGCAGGTTCTGGTCTTGCATAGGCACCCATCGATCTGTCTCATTGCTTCTGGCCCGTTGGGTGTCACTTCGATTGTAAATGTTCGCAAGCGAGAAACAGCGAGAGAAGGGCCGATTGGATCTCGCCCGGACGCGCTTCTGGAACTCAGACAACATGGACGCATGACAGTAACCATCCGTCGGCAGACGAAAAAATCACCATTCACTGTACCACCTCATTTCAGCGCCAGATTCGCACTCTTATTTCCTCTGCGACCTGCTTAGTATCATGGTAGTGGCTGCCCAGCTAGAAGAAAAGAGATGGCCAGTGACAATGCGGGTGTGACGGACTTCGGACAAAGGAGACAAGAGAGGATAAAAACACAATAGCTGGAGCTGAGCTGACACACATTAGGAAGAATTGGGGTATTGAGAATTGACGGCTCCTTCTCGCACGAAGAGATGAGGTTCAGATATAACTGTTGCAGGTGTTGAAAAGAGCGTAAGGTAACCACTGGATGTCATCGCATATGGCTTCACTCTGAGCCAAACAAGGTACTTCGCTTGCACAATTGTTTCGGCCACTTCACCGCCAGCGCGGTCGCTGTGAAGGAGTCAGTCGTTGTGCATTCTTTCTTCGCACACCTTAAGCTTCCCATCGCGCTTTTCTCTATGTTCCTATTTTCTCGTCTATTGCGACCATGGCGACCTGCAAGTTCTTCGTCCGTGGCAGATGCAATCGAGGTGAAGAGTACAAATTCGAGCATCTGCCGCCTCAGAAACTGCCATCCGAAAGGTCGAACACCACTGCTCTGCTGCACGCCGGCGCGCACCGTGTTTCCTCCCAGATTCGCCTGCCATATCGACATGCAGATTCTGGCTAAAGGCCTGTTGCTGGAACGGGTCGAGTGCTCGTATCTTCATCCTGCGGTCTTGCAACCCCCTCCTGGTCGCCCTCCTACCACTACTGGAAGGACTGGAGCAACCTTGGGGCGACAACTGAAAGGTGCCTGCATTCGCTTTGGGCGATGGTGCCCTAGTGCTGAACGTCCAACTCTCATCGACCACAGCACGACTTCCACCATCTGATAACAGCAGCACGCAGGCAGGCAGAGCACAAGTTTGTACTGTCCTTTGCACATGGTACAACCCGTCGAGAATCGTATGGCTCCACTACCGCAGCGACACGTGGGCCAGTAGGGCAATTAAGCGGTTCGTTGGCAAGTCTGGCGATCGCTTGATCGAGACAAAGTTGCAACAGCCTCCGCAACACTATGCCAAGGGGAAGCGATATGGTTTGTCCAGCTGAGCGACGTCGCTGCCCGTCTCACCAACGAGCAAATACAAGAGCATCTCGAAGGAACCGCGCCAGACAAGATCGTCATGGGAAAACCTACTTCCGAAAAATTGGACGACAAGCCCGAGTGATTTGTTCAAGAACTCCTCTGCCAATCGAGCCGCAAACTGAAGTCTTTCGAGCCGAGGAAAACTGCATCCAGGTCTCGCACAAAGGCCTTTGCCCAATTCAAACGAGCTTCAGATGTTCGAGCGGTTCTTATCTGTAACAGCGTCGAATTTCCCGAGATAGACTCGAAGCTCTACATCGAACAGATTGCCGCAGTGAGGGTCCCAGTGGCGGCCGGGCTTTACGCCGTCATCAAGGGCGATGCCCAAAAGCTCCAAGCAGACAACAAGGACGGCGCGAGGGTTTCTATTTACGGCCCCCCACTTTCCAACATCGTCGACCTGCGCATTTTTGGCCCCAAGTTGGAAGCTGTTGCAAGAGTCAAAGCTCAATTGACCCATATGCTGATCGGAATAGTGGTGCTGAACGATTGTGGCACTGCTCTATGGCATGAATTCTTCAGCACAGACGAGGGGGTCTCGGCTTTGCGATCTGTCTCAAGGCCGGGCGAAGTCTTTCTCTACAGGGACATGCGAAAGCTTAAGCTGGTCTTCTTTGACACGCCACCTCTCTTTGAAGGAGCCCGCCGCGCTGTCAGTCATATTATCACTTCGCACGTGTCTTATTACTTGCTGTTCTTAGAGGGCGAACTCCTCCCTAGAGCGCTCTCAAGGGGTTTCGGTCGTGTGATCAGATGCTTCGGCAAGAAAAGCGCGCGGTTGGATATCCTTCGTGCACCCCCGTCCATGATATTCAGAGGTAACCCTCAGCAGTTCGACATCGCCTAAGTCACTGATCCTCGAGCCTCCAGCTGCGTTTCCAATCGATCAACATATGGACCCAGGCAAAGAATGTCCTTGCTGCTTCTTCGACATTGCGAATCCGGTCGAGCTTCTCTGTGGGCATACCTACTGCCGAGGGTGCTTCGAAGCTTTATGTCACGACAGCGTTGCCAGCGAAGACCCAATTACGTGCTTGGTGATTACGTGCTTCGCGAATCTAAGCACTTGTGGGCAAATGGTATCTTTGGATGAGCTCAAGAAGACTCTGGATAACGGCACATTCGAAGCCGTGCTAGAGCCTTCCTTGGAACAGTACATACGATCTAGACCAGATCAAATCCAATACTGCCCGACTCCAGATTGTCCGAGTATTTACAAAGTCTCGGAAGCGCCAGGCGTTTTCACCTGCGGCAACTGCCTCATCTCGATTTGTCGGAAATGCGAGGGTCTGAGCGACGACGATCTCACCTGTGAAGAGGCTTAGAGTCCGAGTCGAGCCGAGGAGCATGTATCTGCCGAAGACAAGAAAAAGCTCGGCATATCTAGGTCTCCAAAGTGCAAAGCCCTGATTCAGCAGAAGGACGGCTGCAATCACATCACATGTACGTGTGGCATTCACATTTGCTGGTTCTACTTGGCCACATTCGCGAGTGGCGGAGAGTGTTATGACCATATGCACCGGACACATGGGCATTACGGCGATCTTGAAGCGGCAGAAGAGCAAATCGAGCAGATCAGAGAGCCGAGAGCAGATAGCTTCGACTGGGACCAGCCGGAGCAGAATGAGCCATGGTAGATCAGAATGCCCGTAACTGCCAGCGCCAAGTAACTACTTGTTACGGGGAAGTTGGCACTGTGACTGAGCGGTGATGGCGCCGTGTGTGCATGCCAGGATTCGGCGCGAAATCGACGCATGACCGATTTATCATTGATCGCTCCAGGGCGCCTGGTGAAGAAGAAGATGTTCAGGTCGGGAATGAGTGGGACAAGCTCGGCGAACAGCAGCTGCGACGATAAGATGGCCAGGTACAGATGCGCCGGTGGAGAGGAGTCGCGTGTGAGCTCAAAGGGACGACAATCGGACGAGCGTACGGAGTCCTCGTACGCTTTGTATGGGCGAAGACAAACGTCAGCTACGACGCAAGGTGGATCGAACCTGTGACGCAGGAGCTGTGAGTGCTGTGTACACATCATGCCGATTCGACCGAGAGACCATAGGACGCCCATCCAGTGCACAAGCACCAGGGCTGGCTGCCATCCACGGCACGGCATCCCAGAGATACTCACCCTCAAGAACCTCGAGGGGGACATCCAGAATGGAAAACTCTTGGACCCCCTACGGCCTCTTGTCCCTGTTCTGTACAATGCCGTACCAGCCAACCAGCCACCTTGCTCGTGCGTGGTCTTCGTCCTAATTCCATGACATCCAGATACCGTATGAGTTCGTACGTGTACTCCGTCTGAGCGTGTTCACCATCTGATGACTAGGATTCTGCTTCAATGGCGACCGCCCTCAATTAAGTAAGGGTGTTATTTATTCTTGCCGTCAACGTCCAACGTCCAACGTCCGATATCCAGAACGGACTCGGCATACAGTCAACTAACTCTGTAAACCTCTTCAACCAGTAAGCACGAGAATGTCCATCCATACATCGTTAAAAGGTCGTTCATCGTTAATATAACCCTATTATACATACATACACACAGAGAGGGAGACGCCCCCTTTATTTGTGTTTCCTATCATTCCAGCCGTTCATGGTGCGCCTAACACCGAGGGTCTTTCTGCCGAAGCCCGGATTGGAGCCCATCGTCGTCGAAAAGCCAGCAGAGATGGATCCCATGGTTGTTTTATGCATTGTCGCGGCTGGCTTGGTCCCACCGTTGTTGGTCCGAGGATCTGTCCTCAGATTAGCCGACGGGAGAGAGAACGAGGGCTTCGCGTCTGGGGGCCTACTGATCCCCTTGTTCTCATCACTAGTGAGTCTATTTTGCAGGTTTTTCTCTGCGTCGTCTACGGGCGGAGGTGAAGAACTGTACAGTCCAGCATACCATCTATTAGAGGAAACGTTCGCGTCTCGTAACGGGACGGATGGACGGTAACGCATCCCATTGCCCGCGTTTAGCTTGTGTGAGGAAAGCTCTTGCGGAATGCCGGAATCGAAGGGCTGATTATCAAATCTCTGCAATGCCTGCTCCGCCTGTATGGCTTCCTGATCTTGCTTTCGTTGGTGGAAAAGTTCTCGAACAGCTGGAGGGAGCGCTGGTTCTACCGAGAGTCGAGGTGGCTGGATGCTAGGTTTTGAGAAGAAAGCAGAGATGTTACCCTGCGCTGAAGCTGACTTGGAAAGCTTCGGCTTCTTCGAGGGAGGGGTCGGGTCTGACGAGGATGAAGCGCGTTCGGAGACATTTTTCAACTGATAACTCGCGGTAGTGAAGCCGAGAGAGGTGTTTGAGGCTGAGAAGCTGCCAATGTTGCTCATGGTAGTGGCGACCTCGAGGTTGCCGGAGCCGTCCACACGATTGGCTGCTGCCATTGTTGAATAAGACCGATACGGCTGCTTTTGAGCTGCAAGTACTTCCCGGAGCGGCCTGCCCAATTCTGGCAGAGCGGGACAGTCGCCAGCCGATATTGGCATAGGTCGACGACCGCCGTCACTGGGCCAGATATCATCTTCTCGGCTATCATCACCCCCCATATTCTGCAGGCTCTTCGCCAGGTCCTCTTGGGAGGGCATTGGCCGCTTAAGGATGCTAGCAATGTCTTTGATCACACGACCATCGAACAACGGCCCTGTTCGGGAGACACGGTGATGGAGTTCGTTTGGGAGAAACTGGGTGATGATCGACTCGCCCTGGTCCCGAGATTGAAGCACTGGGAAAGTCATGGTCAACAGAGCCTGTGCTCTGGTCATGGCAACGTAGAGCAAGCGTCGTTCCTCATCGGTGTTTTCAGCTCGTGAGTGAGGAATGGAACCTTCATAGACGGCAGGAATGAAGACAACTGGCCACTCAAGACCCTTTGCGGAGTGGATAGTCGAGATGGTGACCCGAGGTTTGTCGTTGCCTTCTTCATTCTCAACGTCTGTCGACAAGACGATATTTGCTAGGAATTGAGCCAGGACTTCCTGGCCACCGTTTGAGATTTGTTGCTCCATACCCTCAATCCTTGCAAGTGGTTCTTCAGCGACTGACTGAAGCAGGACCTCTGATGCATGGGTGATGAGTTCTTTGACGTTTTCAATTCGGTCTTCATGATCATCCTTGTATTTCTTCTTGAGATAATTTTCATAGTCGAGAGACTTGACAATAAAATCAATTAGTTTTGACGGGACCGTACTAGCCGGAGATACGGTGTCCATCTTGTGTCTACCTGTCTTTATAAGGGTGAGCAGGCGGCCCAACTCTTGTTCGGCCGGCTTCGACAGCTTTTTGGTGGGCTTCAGCTCGCCGGCAAGGACCTTTTGCGCCACACTCCAGAGGGAGGTTTTGTTCTCCTCGCCGAGCTTGACCATTTCAGCGATTGAAGTCTCCCCAATCTTCCGTGATGGAGTATTGATGATGGCGAGGAATGCCTGATTGTTGTCGGGATGGCTTATAGTGCGAAGATAGTCGATGATAACTCTGATTTCCACGCGGTCAAAAAAACGTTGGCCACCAACCATGCGGTATGGGATGCCGGCGGTCGTCAGCGCTCTTTCGATGAGTAATGACAGATATGCTGATCGAAGAAGAATGGCAAAGTCTGAATGCAGAAGCAGACCGCCGGTCATTGTCATCGTTCTCTTGATCTCACTGGCAATCCATAGTGCTTCCTCATTAGGATTAGGCAGTCGCCGGAGAACAGGTCTGGTCCCATGGCAATGTGTTGCTTTCATCCTCTTTTGTGGCCGACTCTCATCCTGTTCGATGACGTCCTGGGCGAGCTTCAGAACGGCCGACGTAGATCGGTAGTTCTCTTCGAGATTGATGACGACCGTTTCGGGGTAGAATGTCTTCATCCGGTTGAGATTCTCGATCTCGGCCGCTCTGAACCCATATATGCTCTGATCAGGATCGCCAACAATGGTGATCTTTCTGTTTCTCGACGCCAAAAGTTTCATGAGTTCAAACTGCACAATGTTCGTGTCTTGAAATTCATCAATCAGGAGGGCCTCGACATTGGAGACACAGGCAGGGTATGCTCGAAGAAGATCAACACATCGTAGGAGCAAGTCATCGTAGTCCAACAGCTTAGAAGTGGCCAACGCTGCTTCATACTCGTGAAAGACGGTAATGAACTCCTGCTCCTTAAGCTCCTTTGGCTGACGCTTCGGCAAATCTTCCAATGCCTTGCCCTTTGCTTTGTGACTCGAAATCCTTGCTCTTGCAACTTTCGGTTCGATCGAGAGGTTCATGCGCTTGCAGATTCGCTTGACGATGCTATTGCTGTCTGATGTATCTGCGATTCCAAATCCCTTGGGAATGCGAATGAGGTGACCATAGGCAACCAGGTAACGACGGCAGATTGAATGGATCGTTCCAAGGACCAATTTGGACTCAAGGTGATCGCCGACCAGACCTCGTAGTCGTTCTCGCATTTCCCGGGCGGCCTTGATGGTGAATGTGCAACAGATGACATTTTGAGGATTGTGGCCGTGGTGGGATAGAAGGTAGGCCACTCGGCAGGTCAACGTCTTCGTCTTACCAGAACCCGGTGGTGCTAGGACTTGTAAAACCGACGCCGGTGAGGTGACTGCTGCTCGCTGAGCAGCATTGAGCCCGGCAAGGAGCTGCATGTCGCATGCCGGTGTGCGGTGTGGTACACGCTGGGCACGGAGATGGCAGAGACGAACGCGTCGAGAGGGAGCGAAACGCGAAAACGCGATGAGCAAATCGCGAGGTCAGGTGACCCCGCCCCCTTTTCCGGCATCACATTCCGCTTCCTTCACGTCTACCACGTCCACCACTTCCCAAGTTTCTAGTCACCAAGGCTATAGTTTGGTGCAAAGTACTTACCTGTGATACAGCCCTCAACAGGGGCCTACGAGGACCCATGCGGGCCGAAGTCAAAGATCTCGACTGGCTACGCAATGCAGGCATGAATCTATCTAGAGGCCAGCCAAAAAGTGCAGAGTACATGCTTCCCAAACAAATGGTCCGATTCAAGGATCCCAATCAGTACATGATCACTTCGGACAAGTGAGGACCTACGTCTCCAACTCTGAGGACCTTACTCGTCGCTTTCAATGCCTGCACAATGGAAGCAAACAATATTACGAACCATGCGATCGATGTCCAGCTTGAACCGTGTGCATACGGATCGTGCGGGTGGACCGACGAGTAGGAATCAGGGGTTTCAGTACTTTCCATGGCTCAGAGGCTTGGGCCACCCAGAACCGTGTGCAAGCCCTCACTCGAATCTTTGGTACAGTATACTTATCCTCCATTGAGTTTCTGAAGGAGTCATATTCGTGAAGAGGTACTATGCCCGCGATGCTACCCAGCAGGCCCTATAAGTATCTGCACTTCCTTCCCATTTTGCTGGTGGTTTCTTTCTCCCACACCAACGCTTACAACATACTCCGGTACTGCTTGAGAACAGTGCCCTCTGCTTCAGGACTACTTTGAACACCCTCAGTACTACTTAAGAACAAGTGTCCTCCGCTTCACCACTACTTTCAACAACTTAGACATACTTGACACCCCCCAATCACAATGGCACCGATAAACTATACAGCGGCGTCTAAGACCAAATTGGCGCGGAAATACGAAGAGCCTCGACTCTTCCACAAGCCCCAGAAACGGGCCCCTCTGACCCCATTAGCCGTCAACGCTGGCAGCAACAGGGTCGAGAAGATCTACGACATGGTGAAGCCGACGTTCAAGTCCTACGTGACGACGGTGCCTGTCAAAGTAGGTTGCAGCACCATCAACTACAAGAGGAGAGTACCGGCTCCAAAGGAGCTTATTACGTTTCGGCAAGTTGACAAAGAAGCCCTCAACAAGCCACTGGTGGACTTGACGGAGAAGGCGAAAGCCGAGAAGAAGAAAGAGGAGGAGAGGTTAAGCCGGGAAGTCGACGATCTCTTCGAGTCCGATAGCGAAGACTCACTCCCGACAGCCAACAAGTCAAACAACACGGAGACCAACAAATCCGACCACATGAAGGTGTTGACTCTCAACGTCGGTCAAGGCCTCTACTCTCTCTTTGACAAAGTCTGAGATACTGTCTTGTCTGCATGTTGACAGCAACAAAAGACCAGCAGATCATCCGCACGAGAGTACAGACGGCGGGTGTCCACAGCACAAAGATACGACAATATCGGTTGAATACGACCTCGGTGCCGTCGCATACACCGGGTACTCACCAGCACGAGAATACAGCTGGCAGGAGCCTGGAGGACAGGCCAACACCAAAATACCGACATATTACGACCCTCGAGGATAGAAACTTACCAACATCCAGCCCTCACTTTCGGAGCCATCTCTCGGATGGACACCTCAAGCCCTCTCACAGCGAACCGCGCTGTGGCAAATCACAAGCAGAACACGACACGACGTCAACACATGTAGCTCCATAGGAGGAAATCGGTCATGGAGGCGAAAGGACAAGATGCTGAGAAGAGAAGCTCAGCGCAAGAGGAGGACGCTCTGCAACGGACAGCCACCTTCACGTGGTGCAGAGTGTGAGTAGCCGGAGTTGTTTTTCCGCTGCCGGTGAAACCAAGTGCCGTCCCATCCGAAGTACAGGATCTATTGTAGGTATTGGCTTGGATGTACAAAGCAGAATTATAGCGGAATGAATGCCTTGGGGCTTAGTGACAAAAAGGGCTGACCCGTCTTGTACACCCTTGACTGTCCGGGTTGATATTTACTTCGGCACTCCTTGGGACCAAGCAAAATAGATTGAAAGTTTGGGGGGCAAGTGGGATTTTGGGTAGTATCGATATGCACTGCGCACCGATTTTCTTGAACCGGGCGAACAATCCACACACACACACACGACACGGGCGCATCGCTCCGCAATGTAGACTGAAGGTGGCAATCAGCCTGCCTGTCTTTCTTCTGCTATTTTTCGCTTGTACAGAAATGCCCACCTAGCTAGACCGTATTGAGCATGACTACTCCGTACTCGCTATTCACGGTGATCAAGTCAGAGCCGCGACCAACTCGTCCACGGTCTTCATGGGCTTGTCGTTGTTCTCGCCGACGTCCAGCGGGACGAGGATGCGACTGACCGCGTTATACCCGGCCACCACGGTGGCCAGCTCCAAGATTTCGCGATGGTTGAAGTGTGTCTTGAGGTCCTCGAACGTGGCATCCTGGACCTTGACGTCGACCGTGGCTTCGTCCGTGTATCTCAGCACGGCCACCTCTTTCTCAGTCAGTGCTGCCGCCGCCGTCTCCACCTCCCCTTTCGGTGTGCCGCGGGCGACCTCCAACGCATGAGGCGACAGACCCGCTTTCAGGGCCAGCGCGGCGTGGATGTTCCACTCGTACACGGCGCCGGTGAGGATGGCGACGCGCGAGATGGCGAGCTCGAGAAGGGACTGCGGCACGATCGTCTCCGTGCGAAGGGCGCCCACGAAGGCGTTGTACCCGTTCGCCACGGGCGGGGAGTGCAGAAGCGTCAGGTCGAGCGGGATCAGAGGGCGCGGTTTCCGCCGCGCTGCGATGCGGGCGTATATCTCGGCCACCGACGCGGGCGAGTCGGGAGGTGGGGTCGACGGCGCGTAGGGGAGGCGCATGACGACGACTGGCTCTGTTAGATAGATATGTTCTACTTGGAGAATGTATTAGGCCAGACAGAGGAGGAAGGGAAAAATGTGGAAGTTGAGAGCAGAAACGGTTTATTGTCCTTGCGGGGTCAGAGCGTACTTTAAGTACATTGTGAATGATTCCTCTGCGCGCCCGCGCAAGCCGGCATCGGGGATTGTCAAATCGACAGTTACTGTAATTATATTTTACAGAATGGCGCATCTCGGCCAAATAAAGAGTACTGCGACCAGAAGAAGTGCGAACAAGGGCAAAACACCCTTTGCACATGGGAAGTAAGCTTCGTGGGGGATGCTTATCAGTCATGATGATCATATATAATATTTCCATGTTTAGTACAGCCACAAGGTTCGTTGGAGCGCTGAGGTCTCCGTTCACATGGCCGAAGAGCATTCCAAAAAGCTCCCTTTCCCCCGTGGCAATCATGCATTCAAGAGAAAGACAAAACGCCAGAACCCCACTAAAGCTTCGCTGAAAATGCCTAGAACACGGTGTGAACCCAGCCGGCCTTCTGGCCAGGTTTCAAGGTAGCCAGCGTGACGTTGTACTCCAGATCCAGTTCGGCTTTGGGATCCTTCGATGGCTTGAAGTCGAGCAACAGGTCGTCCTTGACGGCGCAGACAGAGTCGCTGGTCACATAGGGGTCATCCCGGGGATATAGCTGGGTGGTGAGAGACTTGTAGCCGTCGGCGCTGACCATGAGATGGATGTGGGCCGGTCTCATCGGATGGCGGTCCATGAGATTCAGCAAGACGCCGGCCGGACCGTCGGTGGGGAGCGAATATGCGGTCGGGTGGTAGCAGTAGTAGTAGTATTCGCCCTTGTCGTTGGTCCTGAACTTGCCGCGCAGGTTGTTGACGGACTGGTCGTCGTCCTGGAAATCGTACTTGCCGTTCGCCGAAGCTTGCCAGATGTCCACAATGGCATTGGGAATGGGCTTGCCGGTCTTGTAATCGCTGACCACACCGTGCATGCGGGTGAGTCTGCCGGTCGGGTATGGGTCTTGGACAATGCTGTCACCGAGCTCCCGGAATGGAGCGTGGGGACTCCAGAACGGGCCCAGGATAGTAGACGACGTGGGCGTTTCATCGCTGTCAAGCATGATTTTGTTGGCTACCTCATCGACTAGTCTGTGGAATGGCGGCGTGGTTAGCTTTCAAGGGTTTGGCACAGTTCAGGGAAGTCTCCACGTACGATTCAATGCCGAGCACATCGCAGATTCGCTGTCCTTCGTTGCGCTTGGAATCGCTGATCTGGCCGATGGCATTGACAAACTGGACGCCTCGCATCCACTCTTCGGGCGTAAGTTCTGTCTCGCGGACAAAGTCGTGGAGATGCCGGATCAACTTTCCCAGCACAAATCTGGCTCGGTCGGGGGTCTTGGGACCCATGGCGTTGATGAGGCTGTCGGTGAAGTTGGGGTCATATTTGTGACTTGGTGCGTGTCCGTTCGTCGTCCCGTTCAGATTGACTGACGTTGAGTTCTCGACAACGTTCTGGAACGACATGTTGCCGGTGAAAGGGTGTGTAAGTGGACTGCGAGGGGGTGTCGTGTGCGTGCGAGGGGGGTCGAATCACACAATCCCAAGGTCGTTGGCTAAAGACGAAGGTCGGACGATGGAGAAGTGGAATAAGCTGAGGGATGCGATGTAGACAAGAAGACTTCTGCCATTTAGAGGGCCATGGTGGCAGTATATATGGGCCTCTCAGCAAAGAACAGCACTAATTAGCAGTCGGCTCATGACGTTCAATTCTTTTCTCCGCGATTTCAGTTCTGAGGAAGCCTTCGCTCGCGGGAATCGAATACGGCCACACACTGGGCCAATCATGGGGGCGGCAAGTCTAAGCAAGCCGGGATCATGCCGCCTGACGCGCTGCGTGCCTGGAAACCCGGTAGTTGGAAGAAGAGCTGTTCGTATCAACCTCTTCCCGGCAATCAGAATCGGCATCTCCAACGTTTTCGGTTTGCGGGGCATCCCGGGGCTGGTCCGGCTGGGTTTGCCACATGGATCCCAGGGTCAGAGACTCACGGCATGGGCCATCTTGAAATAGCAGCCATGTGATTTGGGTTCTTTGAGCATGTTCCACGAAGGTGCCCAAAATGAAACACCATCTGATGATAGGCACATGGACGCCGCCGGGCGCGATTTTCACGGTGGAGTTCGACGACGAAGCATGGACCCTGAGTTTGGTCAAGAAAACATCCATTCCGGCGGATGAGCCGATATCATGGATGACATTCGACGTGAGGACATCAGAGGCAATGCCGGCTCGTCGTTAAGATTTGCTTTACTGACAACATCCCTCGGAGCAGCATGCACGGCGCAACATCTACGGAGCTTCGATGAAGAAATGGTCCAGCCATGCCGTCAAAGCACCAGACAACATCTCGCACGAGGTTTCGCATCCGATGAACCATGACCGTACGTTGGCCAGCTTCCTACAGGCTTGATACCGGGCTGACGACAGGCAGCTCGGGCTCAGAGCGCCGACACCAGGACCAGAGCGATATTTGTGCTGGCAGCCAAGAAGCCGCCCTATTGCGTCTATGGCAATCCGTTCTACGAGCACGCGGGCTACGGGAACGTCTTCTCCGTCGACGAACAAGGGAAACTCGACAAGAATATTCAAAACTACGAATACAGCGAACAATCTGCCATCCATGGAATGGTCTTTGACCCGACTGAGACCTACCTGTATTCCGCCGACATGTGGGCCGACAAGATCTGGACACATAAGAAAGCGAGCGATGGCACGCTCACCCTGGTCGGCAGCGTGGATGCACCCTCGGCTGGCGATCATCCTCGATGGGTGGAAATCCATCCCAGTGGCCACTATCTCTACGTGCTGATGGAAGCCGGCAACAGGTTGGGGGTCTACGTGATCGACGAGACAACGCACCTCCCTGTCTTCACCCAAGACCTTTATCCGCTTGTTCCTCCAGGTACGCGGCTTGATGCCTTGGCTTGCACCATAGGGGCTAACGAGAAGCAGGTGTGCGAGATCTCAAGAAGATGTACAGATCGGACGTGGTGTTTTGTTCGCAGGGTGGGAAGTATCTCTTTGCAACCGCCCGGTCGAACTCGTCCAGCGTGACCGGCTATATTAGCGCCTTCAAGCTTGGACCGCAGGGCCAGATCCAGAGACAGCTATGCATCAGCCCGACGCCTAATAGCGGCGGTCACTCGAACGCGGTGAGTCCTTGTCCTTGGACGGACGAGTGGTTGGCTTTGACGGATGATCAAGACGGATGGGTGGAAATCTACCGCTGGCACGACGAGTATCTTTCCAGAGTTGCTCATTTGGACATCAAAGAGCCCGGCTTCGGCATGAACGCCATCTGGTACGACTAATTTGAGGCTTCTACTCGCAGCATCATAGTGTACGTGTAAATATGGCAGTGATTTTCGGTCACCCTCCCGTCCACGCTCGTGGCGGATAAAAAGTCTTCCGCTCCGACGTCCGCCCGCCCTGCCCCACGGGACGGTTCCGATGCGGTTGTAGGTATGGACGGAGGACTGTTGCAATAGGCATCGAAGCTCGGCAAATGCTTCGTACATCTGACGCACACTCCCCGGATATATCGGCCCTCTATTGTCTTGCCGTGAAGACCTCGAGGATTTTACCGTGTTTGAGCTGCCTGCCTACTTGTGAATGTGCACAGGCGCTCCAGCACAGTTGAGCACTCAGCCGCTTTTGTGGTGCCACTTGAATTACGAAACGGGCGAAGATAGAGAGTAAATTACCGCCCAAGAACCCCCACTTGGCTGTCACGCTCTCGCCACGGACGACGTGGAAGAGGCAGTCTCTCACACATTGTGTTGATTTGGTACCAACGGGGCCTTGTGAGGCGCCATCATGCCCTCCTCAAACCCGGTCCGCGGGTTGCTGTTCGTGACCATGCAACCCAAGGAGACATTGTCGCTCGACCTCTTCCATGACTGGTACAACAACGAGCATGGACCCAATCGAACGCGCCTGTCGTTCATGCCGAATGGATTTCGATACCGAGCGACAGACTTGCCAGGGCCCAATGCCGGTACGCGCGCCGATCCCGAGTTCCTGGCCATCTACGATGCCACCGACATGCACCAATTCACCGAACAGCCGTACCAGTATCTGCGAGCACCACCGGGCAAAACGCAACGAGAAATCGATGTCATGGCCCAGATCTGGGTGGATCGGCTGACCCTGGATTTTGTCGGCGAACGGGTCAACGACAAGACTTTCGTGAAACTCGAAGCGCCAGAACATTTCCAGGAGAACGAACAAGGGAATGTCCTGACCACACTCAGATTGCTCCTCGCTCCGGAACAAGTCTCGGCCGTTGAGGACTGGATCCAGAGCACTGTCCTCCCAAAAGTGCAAGATATCCCCGGCTGGAGGAGGACGTCGTGGTACAAGACGTCCTATCTCGAACCACGCGAAGACGGACAAGTTGATTTTGTCCTGATCAACGAATACGTGCCGTCCACGGACCCCAAGGCAATCCCCTCCACGTTCGGAGGGCTGCCCGTGCAGGTACCGGGGAGCAAGGCACGTACGTATGAACTCTTCTACACCTTTGGAACGGCAGCACGGCACCTGGCAATCGTGGCACCGTGGACGTCGCCAGACGGAGTCACTAAGACACTCCCAAAGGTCTCACCATACGGCTCGGCGATAGAATCGACAGTCACCACACGCGACGGCGCAGTCCTGCCCTTCCGCCTCGAAGGCAGCTCCGACGACAACGCGCCGGTCCTGGTGCTGGTCAACTCGGTCCTCACGACCTGGGGCATTTGGGACGCCTTCCTCACGCACTTCTTTTCTCGCCCGCAGAACCAAAAGTACCGTGTCCTGCGGTTCCTGGCCCGTGGGAGGGTCACCCCCAGCGGCACAACCAGCCCCGTGACCGCGGATGTACAGGCGTCCGATGTCATCCAGCTGCTGGACGCCCTGCGAGTTCCTCAAGCAGCGGGCCTCGTTGGCGTGTCCATGGGCGGCGCCACCGCTCTGGCGACGGCGCTCACATACCCGTCGCGGATCAAGGCCTTTGTCGCGTGCGACACGTCCGCAAAATCACCCGCCGGCAACAAAGATACCTGGGGCCAGCGGATCGCCGTGGCCGAGAAAGAGGGCACCACTCTCCGCCTGGCGTCCCTGTTCGGCGACGAGTCCCCGGATGCGAGTCCGCAGGCCGTCGTGGGCGAAGAGCTCGCCGAGATGACGGTGCGGCGGTGGTTTGTGCCCGAGTCCTACGACAATCCCGAGCTCGTCCCCGAAATTGCTCGCGTCAAGCGTATGGTCTACACCAACTCGCTGCCCGAGTTCCGCCGGGGCGTCGAGACGCTGTTCAACTACGACTACACCGGTCTCCTGGCCGGGTACAAGGGCCGAGGCGCCTTCTTGGTCGGCGCCGGCGACGGCGTGCTGCCAAAAGGCATGGAGAAATTGTCCAAAGAGTTGGGCTCGGCAGAAGGGAAGTCGGCCCCTTTCAAACTCGTCGAGGGCGCTGGGCATTTACCCATGGTCGAGAGACCCAGAGAGGTGGCTGACTTTGTGGGAGACTTTTTGAGCGCTCCTTAATTCATTAGCTTGCCTTTTAGACCTGGCAAAGTTGAATATACGAACCAAAAGCATTTTTCCGGTTATCACAGCCTTGCCATGTTATTGACACGATCATACAGAAGACTGTGGCAGGCTCCTGTGTCTATCTTTGCGCGCAAGCACGCACCTTTTTTGGTCTTTTCCTGGCTCTCTTCTCCTTTCTTCACCCTTGTCGTCGTCGGCATCCTCCTCCTCCTCTTCCTCCATACTAGAAGGCTCCCCTTGACACTTGCCCCTTTCACGGTGTGGCCGACCGCCATCACTTCCATTCCCCCCTCTGACTTGGAGGCACTCTTGTTGGTAGACCGGGGAATCACGACGACTGAGTAGTTTCTTTTCGTCAATGTCTTCGACATGGTCTCTTGTCTCCGTCACTTCCAATGCTTTTCGTCTCGAGTTAAAGAGAGAATAGCTCCAACTCCTCATGGCGTGCATCCTTGGGAACCATGAGTCTTCGTTTCTCGTTTGTCGGAGAACTCGCAGCACCCCGGAGGATGAGAACAGCAGGCGCTAGGGGACATTGCATCGACGGTGAAATTGCTTTCCGTACTCGATGGATTCGGTCGAGATTTCTTGATCTGCAAAGCTACTGTACCTGTAGGGGGGGTGATTCAGTTAGCAAGACATGGAACACCCCACGGAGGCGTAGTAAGGAAAAGTTTGAGTTTTGATACTCACAGCCTTTCGTCCTGTTTTCGCTTTCTCGACGAGTTGCCTGTCGACGCCATGCTGCTTGCGCTGTCGGGAGAAGGTAGGTGCCATAGGTGTCGTCTCCAGCACGCGAACGACAACAGCAAAGTCCCCCTCGGCTCAGTGGGTGAGAGAAATGAATTTGGGAGGAATCCTCAGTGAAGGCAGTGTGAGGCTTGTTCTCGATTTGTCGACTCCCAACTGCCGCACTGCCATCAATAGCGGATTCTTCACACCTTTGCGCGTCACTGCCACTGCCCAACGATATCTTGCCAAAGACCAAAATTCCTATTGTCCTCAGTTCTTTCTCTTGAATTTTCCTACCTGATCTCGCTCTTGATTGTCTTGAACAAACAAAATTGATCGGTCGTTCGTCTAAAATACCCAACCAGCGCGAGGCCCGTTCCAACCTGTTTTTCTCACCTTCGACCCCCCCTCTTTCCATATACGCATCCGTCAAGTCAAGATGGAGGTCTTTGACATCTACTACAGCCTGGGGCAAGCACAAGACCCGTATCCCTTGACGCAAGTCGACTTCTTCCACGCCAAACATCGAGCACTCAAGAGAGCCAGTGCCGAAGCGACTGCTAAGGGTCTTCCTCCGCCAAAGAGCGCCGCAGCGTACATAGATATCGCCTTAGTTCGCAACTTCGACCACTATGATGATATTGGCCAGATCTGCAACGATCCTGTCGCAAGGGACCTCGTTCGGCGCAAAGTAATGGAGGCTGCTGAAGCGAAGCGGCGAGGGGGGGCTGCTTCGAGGGCTCACAAGGAATGCAAGGAAGCCGGTGAGAAGATGTCACACCATTCGCACGCATTCCATCTCAGAGCACAACAGCAGCGTGCTAGCGCTCGTGAGGAGACGAAGAGACGAGTCAGAGAAGCTTTCAGTTGGCAGCCTAGAATCTTCAACCCTGGCGCAGCTGCCATCCACCCTCCCAGGAAGAGAAAACATGCAGCCATCGCAAGCAACGACGACGCCAACAAGAAGGGCGCGGCTTCCACGGCCAGCAATAGCAGCAAAGAAAACTCCCCAGCTGTAAATGCAATAGGTCCCATTATCTGCGTATCAACTCACTGACGATGATGAACAGGAGGACTCTGCTCAAAGTGATCGTAAGCAACGTGTGATTGCCCACGACGATGATGAAGACAACACGCCTTCCCCAAAGCGATCGCAGAGCAAGTCCAAGCGCACTAGCAATGACGAGTCATAACCCGACGCAAGCAACTCGATGGTTCTCCTTGAGAACGTCCTCTCGACCAAATGAACGGCAACAGAGGTCCAGTGGACTTGCAAGTCATCAACATCATCTGGCTTTCTCAGCGGAGGCACTGCCTACCAGTGCAAGGTCATGGTGCCCGGTTCATCGCTGGCAATTGCTTCAGCTCCGGCGGGTTGACAATTGAGCATAATGACGGGTTGAACACTGTTGGAGGGTACGTCCTCGAGCTCGTTGCAGGTTGGAATGATAGTTCGCCGATGGCATGTAAGCTGCGTCGAACACACTTTGCCATGCGGGTCGGGTCGACCTTTCTTGTGCGGCGTCCGAAATCTTCTACCGGGCTTGGGGACTTCATTGTTCGTTTGGTATGAAGACCAATGGATCACTTAGGGCTCTGTCATCCGCCTTTTCTGGGCAATGCATTGAAGAGCACGACTCAATGCAGACGAGATCGTGCCTGAGAAGCAGCGCGATGCTAGCAAGGCCTGATGACAGGTCAGCTTAAGACGACTTTCACGACTTACCGTTTGACAACTGGGTGGTGAAGAAAATGCCATAAACAAAGTGTATTCACCGCGCTCCTGCTGCCGCGCGATCTTCACTCCATAGCATTGATGGAAAAAGAATCCTTCACTCACAATAACAAGAGCGGCATGCCTGTCAATCTAAAATCGCGGCAGTGACCACGCTCTCGCTCTCAGTTCTTTCCCTCGATCTCTCCCATCTTTCACACTGGGCAGCTCGACAGTCTTGGATCGAACCTCCAACACTGCTCCTCCATCCTGGGACTTCATTCCATTAACACTTGAAGTGACTCAGCCCCGTACCTCACTGCTTTCCCTTTTCTTCATCTTCAATATCACGCTACATGCCCCACATTCCCCCTAGACAAAATGTACTCCTCAAACGGATCAATATTTAGGAAGAGCTTCGTGGAGCAAAAGGCCAAAGAGCTGGAAGTACTCGAACGCGAACAGGCAGCTGGAGAAAGTTGCCAAACCGCCTCGAGGAAGGCCACGTCCCCGCCAGCCACTGTCATCAGTGACGAAGGCAAGACCCGGGTTGTAAGTACTGTTGTTCACAATGACTGTCAACCTCTCATTGATACTGATGTGGAACAAGTCTCGTTCACCTCGAGGGCCGCTGGCCAACAGACTGCTTGTCGGCGGAGCCGGTCGCGTTCAAAAGCCAACAACCCTCAAGGGCCAAGGTACCCTTCCCAACGATCGCGTCGCGAAGGTCGCCCCGAAGTCGACTGCCCGGGCGCAAGAAAAGCGCCTTGCGCTGGAGGAAGCAGAGCGGCAAGCGCGTGCTTCAGTTCTCGTCCAGGCGAATGTTATCACAGTAAAGGAATTCCTGGATGCTCGGAAGGGTTCACAGGCCTCGACGCCGGCGAAGCCCCCATCACTACCGCCCCATGCCGCTAAGTGCACCGGCAAGAAGGCCTTACAACTTGGAAGTGTAAGTCAAGGCGTCGACAATACTCTCAACAGAACTTACTTACTGATGGTGACAGAACGCCTCATTTGTCGGTGTTGGTGCGATCCCTAACCAGGTCATCGGTTGCAAGCGCCCCGCTGCCGCCTGCAGCGCTTCTGACAACATACCCTCCCCCCAGAAGCGGCGTAAAGTCCTCAACACTCAACCGAGCTCCGTTTCAGATGCTTTGACTCGGAAAGATACGAGGACCAAGCCCCGCTATAGTGGTACGGCAAGACCCAGGTCCACGGCATCCGCTGCCAAGATCGGGAACAAGGCGGAACAACAACTTGAAAGTGCAAGTGTAAGTCGAGACCGTCTCAATTGCAGCACCTACCACCCACTGACGGTGATTAGGAGGACTCCGGTGACGGTGGCACTCGGCTCCTTGAAGTCAACGGCCGCAAGCGACGCGTCATCATCGAGGACTCTGACGACGAAGAGGAGACGCCGCCTCCTTCAAAACGACCTTGTCTTGCAACGAATCGCGTCTCAATTGGTCGAGCTTGCAACAAGACATCTGAAGACGCCGTTCACAAGCCAAGCATCACTCTTGAACGAAAGGCCAGCCCACGCAAGCGAAAACGAGTTAGTACCTCTCCCAGAGAACTGCATTCCATGATAATAGCCATTGACAGCCAAACAGGATGATGACAAAGATGAACTCAAGAGCCAGCCGGGCAACAATAGCTCCCAAACTCGCAAGGTTCCAAGAACTGATTCTGGGTCCGACAAAGAGAACGCTCGCAGCCAAGCGACTTCAACCAGTGGCCAGCCAAGCACTAAGGCTCCCAAACGTCCAGCATCGACCACCTCCGCCTACAAAGTCCCAGCAAAAGGATCATTCTCAGAGTTGATGGCACGGGCGAGAAAGGTGCAGGCAGAGAAGGCTGAACAATCCCAGCAGATGGGCATGATCAAACACCGACCTACCGCTCCGCCAGTGCTCTCCGCACGAAGCACGAACAACGGACACCGAGTTTCCGCCCCCATTGAACCCACCACAGCCAGCAAGGCGCCTCTCACCGATGCCCAGTTGGAAGCTCTTCGCTTGAAGGCGGAAAAGGCTCAAAAGAAACTGGACGATGGCCAGGACATGACCAGAGACCCTAAAACACGGAAGTATGTGCGCAAAGACCTCATCGGCAAAACTCGTCAAGAAAAAGCCACGATATCGAAGGACAGAGAAAGGTGGCTCGGCATAATCCACGATTTCAAGGAGGCCAAGGAGGAGAGAAAAAAGGCAATCGCAGCGGCAGAAGCCAAAGCCCGAAAAGCCGACGACGAGAAGGAGGAGCCGCAACCCACGCGGGAGCCTGGCCATTCCCGCCACGTCCCTGACAGAAGCCAGGCATCTCGAGCGTCTCGTCACTACCAATGGTCAGTATTTGGTCGGTCGAGACTCACCAGTACGATCAGCACTGTCCAACCACCACCCAAATCGAGTTGAAACTCCCGGCGAGAAACGTCACCAACTCAAATATCTTATCATCGCTTCACTCGGTCATTCCGTTTGAAGTATCCATCATTCCACCTCGTGTCATCGGTTCTTCGTCAAGACGCTTCATCGAAGGTCCAGCATTTCGAGTTGTTGACATCGGCATTCAGCGCCAATATTTTCGACAGTTTCATCGGTTCCTATCACGTTTCTCGCACCAACTCATCACTACACAACACAACACAACACAACACAGCCTGCTCTTGGCATATTTATTCGGCAAAACAGTCGACACCGACTAGTCCGGCGGAGGGAGGAAGAACAGAATGGGAGGTCCTTAAAGGTTCGTGGAAGCCTGTCCGGTCCGCAAGTCAGGCATAGAAGCTTGAGAGGGTTCGACAATTGGATCTGGATCTGGATGTTGGGATCTCGGCGTTGGATTCTTCGGCCACTCGGGCGTTTAAGCAAGTGCAGCTTAGAGAGAGTGGTCGGGCTGGGTTCTTCAGTCACTCGGGCGTTTAAGCAGTTCAGCTTAGAGAGAGTGGTGGAGGGAGTCAATCGGAGGATTTGGGAGAGTCCGATCGCAGAGAATATTCTATGTCGACATGGTCGCGCGTTGTATGTTGTGAGTCGTGCAGCCATTGGGTAGAACACGGTTTCGGATTGCTTTGTCCTTCAGTGGAATCCATCAACACAGAGCATCGTTGGATGACATGATGTCGTCTTGTGCCACAAAGGCGAAAGTACATCTTGAAAACAATGGCCTGTCGTATCGGTCGAAAGCTAGTCCGTACAGTGTCAGTAAACCAAGACGAAGTTGAGCTCCAAGCAAGGGGAGGTCTCCCCGCATCATTTCTCCACCACGAGCAAAGGCTCAACAGCACACAATTAAGTTACTTTACTGGCGTACGCGACTGGTACATTGTGAAGGACGTACATATCTTCAATCACTCCTCCCCGATCTACCCCTTGTTCTATACCACTCACAATCCAGCCACGTAAATCTTCCATCTGACTCTGACTCGATTGTCACCGCCGACCCAACCAGCCCACCATGAAACTCCTCCCCTCCCTCATCTTCGCCGCCACGGCCCTCCTCTCCCTCGTCCCCCTCGCGGCCTCCCTCCCCGACGGTCTCGAGATCGACTACCAGACCCCCGAGATCACCTGCACGCGCAAGACCCACAAGGGCGACAAAATCGACGTGCACTACCGAGGCACCCTGCAATCGACGGGCAAGGAGTTCGATTCCAGTTACGGGAGGGGCTCGCCTTTGGGCTTTGAATTAGGTGCCGGACGGGTCATCAAGGGGTGAGTGAGTCATTGTGCGTTTTCAAGGCGTCCTTAAGCAGAAGCGGGGAAAGGGTAAAAGCCGGCGGGCGAGCGAGCAAGTGAGGGAGCAAATGAGCAAACGAGTTTATTCCTTGTGGCGTTTTACCGACGGCAACGGTGCCGTCAATGCGGGATGCTGCTGATTCCGGTGCTAACTCGCGCGCGATTCTAGCTGGGACGAAGGCCTCCTGGACATGTGTATCGGGGAGAAGAGGAAGTTGACGATCCCGCCGGAGCTGGGATATGGGGATCGGGGCGTGGGGCCAATCCCTGGGGGGAGCACCTTGGTGTTTGAGACGGAGTTGATGGGCATCAAGGGGGTGAAGAAGGACGAGCTGTGATGGGACTGACTGGCTGAATGGGAGGACCGGGGTGGATCTCTCTGACTGACGACCTAAACGACCGATCGACCAGTCATTGGCAACGAGGACGGTAAGAATGGGAGGTTGAAATCTGCGATATGTATGGCCTCACTGGTGGAGTTGAGCACCACTGCCAGGTATCCGGGTCGTAGCGCCCGGGCGGCGTCCCATTTCATAAAAGAACGTCGGTGGGATATTGGTGTTCTTCTGAGCAATGGATACATGAAATGGAGAAAACAGGAGCTTAGATGAAGGCGGCGGGAGGGGCCAGGCAAGAATAGATCTCCATGAGAGTGAGCACGCAATGCAAGGAGTCATCGTGGACTTCTAGCAATGACTACTACTGCCGAGGCAGCCCTCTGCTTGAACAGGGACTCATATAAGACATCAGACACTATCCATCGGAAGGACGTCTTCCTCCAGACGGCCCTTGACTCATGGCCAACCACTGACTTGCCAGTATCTGGCTCGTCTACCAGCAAGCTGTCATGGGACATACTCATACACAAGGAACAAACCCTCGCATCCCATGCCTGCTAGGTAGCTAAGCCAAGACGCGTTCGAGCCCATGAAATACGACCTCGATTCGCACATAGCACGTGACTTTTGAGCCGCATAGCCTCATGTCGACATGAGACTGTCAGCTGGTTCAATGGTGGGGTCGTGGCAAAATGAGTCCGCCACCTGTTAGCCTTGCAGGGGCACAAACCTGTTTTTGAAGGTACTTCGGGCTCCTTGTCAGTGTCAGCCTCTGCGTTGTCAGTTGTGTCCGTGGTGGACTTTATGTGGTCTTTGGTACGGCCAGTCAAACGAATCCGGAGATTATGTAGGCTGCGATAACGCTGACTTTCGGACAATTTTGCGTCCTGATTGCTCGAGAATACGTCGAATCCGGGAACTTGAGCTGCCGGGAAGAGGCGCTTCACATCACTGCCTGAGAGGAATGTGTTTCTTCAAGGATACTTATCCCAAATGTTGCCACGTTAACTGTACCTACCATGGATGAGACGAATAATCGAAAGCAAAGTTCCATCCTGCAAATGAGGCGTTGCCAATCCCATAAGCTCATGTATCAACTGACGGGTGAGGGTCAATCCAAGGGGAGGAGGTGGCGATGCATGTGCGGTGTTGATTATTGATATGCCACTGCCACCCAGACAGCGTTTTTGGCATAGTCGTGCCACTCCTGTAGAATGAATATGTACCGCGTCCAACCCAGGGTCAACGAAACTGTCGTCCTCGTTCAAGCATTATCGTGTCAAAATCGTCCATTGTCAAGGGATCTTCCAAGCTCCTGCATTCCGCAATCTTCCTTGGCATTGGGTAGCCCACAACTTGCACATTAGCAACAATGTCTTCGAAATCCGTTGGAACAGAAAACCCCGCGCAAACCGATGTTGAGAACAGTAAGGCCAGCTCTTCACAAACCAATTGAAGGGAGAGTGTAAACTTATCCTGTCCACAGGCGGAAATGCACAGCGAGCAATACCACTGAATACATATGCGGTATTGCCGACAAGAAAAGACCCTTGGACGGTGTGGAACAGTCAGTCTGCGGACGGCAGCACCTCGCGCCAAGTCGTGGAATGCCTTGAGCGACTTAAGGATTCCAGGATAGCTCTAGCAAGAAGCGAGCTAAAAGCCTTGCTATGAGCGAGAGCAAATAGCTTGCGTCACTTCCAGATTGAAGGTATTGTTCCGTATAATTCCTTGCTCTTCAACCCCGCGCTGACTATCTTTGCTCGAGAGGAGGCCAAAAGGCCTGGTAGCCCTGTCCAGGCAAGCGCGCCAGTGGCAAACATCTTCAGGCTGGCGGTAACGTAGGCGCCCCGTTGGGAAGGAGTCTCAGCATATGGGCTCAGAGAGAATCACTTTTGTGCGGTTTTTGAAAGCTGACAGTGCATCCCGGCAAAGGAGAGACTTGCTCATTGCGCAAGGTAAATGTAGAGAAGGGAACACCATTTTTGCACATCAGGCTATAGAGAGGGTAGTGGCTGGCTGAAAGGTGGAGGGGACGAGCTTCGAGTTAGTTGACGTGAAGTCGAGGCCAGCGGATAGGCGCTGAATATGATTGGTCTTCCGGCTTCTCTCGGTGTCTCCCCGCAATTCGAGCCCCAGGCTTGCCGGAACACAAGCATGTACTGTAACTCGTACCTCGTATCTTGTTTGCCCGCTCAGTCCTGCGTGTTCAATCAACAAATACGGTCTGTCAGTTGCATGTCCGCTGGTTAAAAGATGCGGTTAGCCATGGACTATGTTGAGTTAGAGCTCGGCGTCCAAGGGGCTTGAGCATTGTGCTGCAGCCACGTCGGACGAAGTCGGGCTGAGAGAACAATTAGGAGAATGTTTGTTCTAACCACGGTTCATGCTACGGTTGTCGATCGTGATGCGACGTGTGCAAAGGTGAAGATACCGTCAGGTCGGGAGTGCCGTATCAGATTCACCCATGAAAGCCGGGCCATCAAGACTTTGCTATTCTCTGCACCATTGTTCGAGTCCATCTAGTCTGAATCTAATCAATCTGGCGCTGGGATCCGTCTCTTTTTGCTTGGTGTGGTGTTGTGTTGACCTTGCAGGAAGTCTGTGCCATCATTCCGCAGCGCTACTCTTTCCACGTGTCCTCACCTGCTGGGGGCTGGTTCCCATCAGCGCTGGTGACTCGTTAGAGCATGTACCGGTAGTCAGGACTCATGTCACCCATTTCGGTTTTCTCATAGTCTGTCAGTCCGACGTCATGGTTCTTCTCCCGCTGTCGGTTCTGACTCAGGCAGGCGAAGAAGTAAATGATACTGCTTGCAGCGCTCAGACAGATGAATCCCAGACAGATACTGTAGCCCTTGTGGAAGTAGGTCTTCGCGTCGGCGGCTGCAAAGCTGTAGCTGGCAATGATTCCGCCAATGTTGCCAAATCCGATTTGCCACGCTGTGCCCACTGCTCGACGATGATGACCGCCGAGGTTCATAGAAAACCAGCAGACGATTACCGGCATGGCACTGTACGTTCCGGAGGTGATCATAAATAGCGCACCATACTGCACATGGGTGCTGTGATGCACGCACATGAGGATCGCGAAGCCCGCAATCGCAATGAAGATGTTGATTATCACAAAGAAGAATCGGTGCCGGAAGCGATCCGATACTGCGGCAATGAGCATGCTCCAGCCGAACGCGGCAGCCCAGGGAGGCACGGAATGCAGTTGCGTCTGGATGGGGCTGTAGCCGTAGCTCTTGATAATGGTAGGCGCAAAATAGGCGTAGCCGTAAGCTGGCTAAGGTCAGCTTGGAGTTCAGAAGGAAAGGACCGGGCCGCTTACCAGGTACGATCAGGCCAAAGTACATGAAACCGCCGACTATGATCTTGTAGTCTTTGAAGCAATTGACCACGTCGGTAAAGGTGATGCG
This sequence comes from Phialophora chinensis, assembly GCA_016109575.1. Taxonomy (NCBI): domain Eukaryota; kingdom Fungi; phylum Ascomycota; class Eurotiomycetes; order Chaetothyriales; family Herpotrichiellaceae; genus Phialophora; species Phialophora chinensis. The sequence continues at coordinate 915,437 of JADWPU010000004.1, read as the reverse complement.
TCGTTCGATAGCGGACTTTCCCTGGTCGTCCCGAAGCCTGGCTTTGATGTACTCCCGCTCAGGCTCTGTCATCCACTTGGCGTCCTCGGGGAAATCGGGGATGGCAAAGTACCAAAAGAACGAGACGAAGCAGGTCAGGCAGCCTTCCAGGATGAAGACCCATCTCCAACCAAGGTACCCTTCCATGCCGTTCATTTTACCGATGGCAGAAGCAAGGAGACCGCCGAAAGCACCGGCCAATGTTGTGCTGGCAAAGAAGAAAGTGTACCTTTTCTGTGCCTCTTGCCGCTTGTACCACATGCCGATAAGATAGAAGGCGCCTGATTTATGTCAGCCCTGTCACTTGGCTACCCTTGGAAGCACTTACCTGGAAACATGCCGGTTTCGAACAGGCCGAGGAAGAATCTGGTAGCAAGGAATCCGCCATAGCCTTGAACAAGACCCTGGCAGATTGTGACCAAGCCGAATCCGAACATGCAGATGGAGAGCCAGACGTGAGGCTTGAGCCTCTTGAGGATGATGTTGGAGGGAATTTCAAAGACCACGTAAGGGACGAAAAAAATCGTCAAACACGTGCTATACTGAGTGCTGCTCAGGCCAAGATCCTTCTGGAGACCGAAGACGGCGGCATTGGCGACGTTGGTCCTATCGAGGAAGGCCAACAGATACATGATTGACAGAACAGGAATGATTCTTAGGTCAATCTTGGTCAGCAGCCTCCGTTCAGAGACGCCCGCGGGTAACACTGCTGTCTCGCCATCTCTGTAACCTGCAGCAGGATGCGCTAGGTCCGGGTCGTACTCCAACTGGCCCTCGCCGATGCCATTTGAGTCGTTGTAGGCATGCTGGGCCTTTTCATCTAGTGATTGGTCAGCAACTTCAGATGGAGCAGGTTATGCTAGAAATATTTACTGGACCCATCGATATTGAAACGCATGGTGGAGCGTTTGGTCTCACGCGGAGCTCAACTGAGGCTGATTTGAGCAGTGTCGCAAAAGGACAGGCACATTTGCGAGAAGATCAGGACTACCGTCGCGGACTGGGCAGCGGGGCCTCTTTGTAGCTTCAGAGGCGACAGTGCGCCAAGGGGGAGTGGGTGGGAGGTTAAGAGGTTGTGCGGTGCCAGGGCCACAGCGGACCTCGAAGCCGGGATACAACCCGCACGGCCTGGATCAGGAGCTTTGTCCGAAGCGAGTGGCGACATGGTATTGGCGATAGCAAAAACTTGAACTACATACCGCTTTGGCCGATTCAGTGGGGATCAGCGGGGTGTATGATTATGGGTTCCCCAGATGGAGTTTGCTGGCAGATCTCTCGATGTCACAAGCCTGGAGAGCCTGGGTAATCAAAAGTCCTTCGATGCGACGTCGACTTCGTGTTCAACGGCCTTTAACTGGTCCAGCCCGCGCTCGGCGCAAAACAAGAGGCGATGGCTGAAGGGAAACCGCCTGATAGGCGTGGAGGGAACAGATCGTTAAGCTTATTGGAGCTTAGTTTGCGCTGGGAGGCGGCTGCCCCGCCTTCTAAAGCAGGCTGGGCGGAATAGAAGGATGGCGATACTCTGCCGTGTTCACAGCCGGGACGCGTTGAGGCATCTATTGGCTGCACGAAAGCTACTGTATGTCAAATTATAAGAGGTGCCTATGTTGCATGATCAAGGAAAGATGCTGTGTCGCAGGACCGTCGACGAAGCACACACACATCAGTCGCAAAGCATATGCGCGTAGTGGATGTGGCAGCTGGACGTGGCAAAGCATCAGCAGCAGAATTTTCCACTCCAGAATTTGGCCGAAAGCGGCAGAGTTCTGGAACGACATTCTGATGAAATGCTTCTGACGCAGATACCTCGTATTATGGCCACTCTTGTCGGACAGTCGGAGGCCAGCAAAAGAACCGGGGGCGCCCGGAAGTTCGGAGGCATTGCATTTACTGCACTGGGTATGTAGAGCGGCTCTCGATTCCGCGAATGGCGCCCGTAGCCGGAGGGTAGCTTTGCCTGAGGCCGTTGGCTTAAAAACAGCAAGCCTCGGCGCCCCTTCAGGTCTAGTTGAGGCTGGGCGTCTATGCCAACCTCGGCCGTCCAGCGGAACAAGTTGACCTGGCAGCTGGCCGACCGACGCATAATTTCACGCAGCTAGAAAAATGTTACTCCCATGGCAGCCTTCATGACTCTATGTAAGACAATCATGCACGACTGCGGCCGGTGAACGAGATCCGGAGCGCTTCGTCATGTATTGGAAAGCGCGCCCCACAACGCTTCTGCATGGCTGATGACCTTTTTGCGCCCAGTCGCCACAGTTATCTCTTCAGCTGACACGGAGTTCATCCATTTATTTGGACGCCGTTGTCACCCACAAACACTAAGAACACCGACACGATCGCTTCAATACAAGGCGTCGTGTCAGCGAACCTCAATATTTTCAGTCCTAGGTGCAACCAGGATTCGCCCGCTTTGGGAACATCCTTCATCTCGCCCGACTCCATCTTTGATCATCCTCGGGGCCAACGCATCATGGATCCTCTTCAGTCCCCTGGTCTTAGCGGACAGGTGTTGGGAAAACGCAAATATCCGGGGCAAGTGGTGATGAGAGTGCAAAGCGAGTTTCGAAATACTGCCTCATCTCCACAGGTAGTCAATCCAAGGCCTTCATCTGCGCCTGCCACTTCCCGGATTTCCTTCGAAACCTCAACGTTCAGGTTCCAAGTTCCTTTCCCTGCGACGGAACCCAAGATCTCTCGGCCGACGAAAAGAGATCCCGTTGCTTGTAGCACGTTCCTGACCGCCACGGTCGATTGCACGGAGAAAGGCCCACGCATTACGTTCGAAAGTGACACTACCGAGTCCACCTCCGCTGAAACCTCGTCAAATAACTCAAAACACCAAGCAAAGCCTGTAGAAAAGGGAAACCGACCTCGTCTTAAGCCAAGTCACCCTGTGCGGGCCTCCAGCAGACTCTATGCTGACGTATGGATCCGTATTCTTAGCTTTTGCGAGCCTAAATTTCTATTGGAAGCCAAAACTATCGACAAGTACCGCTATCACCTGCTGTCGGATCATTCTCTGATTTGGAAAGAGAGTAGATTGAACTACTACGGCTCGGATATGCCAGAATGTCCTAAGGACCTGACGGAACAACAATATGTCGAGCTCTTGGCTGGTCGTGGATGCCAAAACAGCAGGTGTTCCAAGGGAGACACTCACAAAGTGCACTGGATCTTTCGGGTTCGTTTATGTAGCGAGTGCACGGCCCAGAAAACTATGCGCGTGCGTTGCCCTTTTACGCCACCCAAGAATCACCTGGTACTAACGGCAATGTGCTACAGGTTGAGGAGCTCTCTTCGCGACGACGGTACTTTCTTCCTAATACCGGCTACGAACTCAACAGCGGAGACGGACTAGCGCTATGGGAACTGCTGCCGCTTGCACGAGTTGAAGGGTAAGACGCTTGGCGTGGTTGTCGCTCACTCCTTGATACTGACGGTCTTCACGGAACAGAAGAGACTTACAACCTGTCAAGGTCGACAAGGCTTTGAATAATTGGGTACTCGGCCAACGCAATCCGCATCGATTTCGTTTTCTATCCTCCTCCTATGCAAAACTTGAATCTGAGTACCAGCAGCTCGAGAAATCCGATGCAGGAGATGAGGCCATCAAGGCATGGGCAAACAGCAAACATGAGCAAACTATGGAATTGATGACAAATGCCACCAAGCTTGAGTCGTGGTGCAAGCAGCACATACTCCACAAGCACAGCACGGAGGCTCACGACTTACGACAGATCAGGACCAATTACTTTGAAGCGCACGCCCTCAAGCTGTCACCCCCAATGGAGAAACGGGTCTTGCACAAAATGGCGGATTTCCAGAAAGCCCTCAAGATTCGTGCCCAGCCAACAGAACGATCCTGGCTGGCGCTCAGAGGGAAGATAGAGATGTATCGATCACATGCAGAGCGAGTGCTGCAGTTCGAACAATCAATGGAATCCTTGCCTGACCCACTGCCACAAGTCAAGTTGTTCAAGCAGCTGCATGAGCGTCGGTATAGGAGAAGAGAATCACAGCGCACTTATCAACCCGAACAGGAATACGTCCTACGACTTGGCCAAGCAGAATTTGATCGATGTATCAAGAACAATGTCGCTGATGAAGATCTTCTTCTGCTGTGCCTCAAGAATGTCTTCGACACATACAGTACTTTGACGAATCGTCCTTACGGTTTGAATTTCGATGGTACGCTTGGTACATATCGTCTGAGCCTTGACGACGCCAGGATGATCGTGGAAGATATCATGGAGAAGCAAATCCCGCGCACTTCTCCTCGAGGACGGGTCGTGTTCCCCACTCTAAGATGCAGGGGTTGTCGCCGGGCTGACTTTGCTCGATCGTTCTCTTTTGTTCAGGCATTCGAGCACATGCTCGAAAAGCATGCCAAGCAGGTAGGCGAGGGCCTTGAATTCTACCAGTTCGCCCGACCGTATCCTATGTCATGCAAATCGTGGGCTTCACCAGAGGGGGATCCGGTTGAATTCAAGTTCCCCTGGTACACGACCTCCTGGCCGCGGAGCCTGCCTCTTGTGCCTCGTCATCGCGACCCATCGAAGATGGACCCTTGGCATCCAGATCTCCCTGATGAGTTTATACAGATAAAGAAGCCTCCAATTACGTCGCCTTTTGGAGGACGACGGCCTTGCAGCACAGGCAACCCAGACGACGCGTTTGCTTTGAACTTGATGTTCGCAACTCAAAGGCTGTACGGCCTTGCACTCGATGGGCCTTGTCAGCTGAAAATCGCTCTAAAGTTCGCACTGGATCTCTATGCAAAGGAGCGTACGAGCGAGCCACCTGTGTCAACTCTCATAGCATGTCTGGACATGCTGCGAACTGTAAATCCTATGATTGATCTCAGATTCCGTTGTGGAGTCTGCTGGGCCGAAGACAAGGCACGAGGCGTACGGCAGGCAAAACACCGAAAAGGCGTCGAGCAACTCAACAGACACTGGACGAGAAAGCATCAGGGTGGATCGATCAACTGGACCAAAGGAATGATGCAACTTCCCACGGAAAGCGAGGTGTGGCGGCAGATCGTATCCTCGGACAAGAAGCTTCGCACCGAACAAGAGGCGCTGACGCAGCGAGAATTGACGCGACACAAGGACATCAGGAAGCGAGCGCATGCAAAGGCCAGCGCCATCTTGCAGCAACGGACCGCGGAAGAGGTAATCGATGAACTATTCCCACGGCTGCACTAAATGTATGAAAAGTGGCATGATAGGTATTGGTAATTAGCGGATTATTACGGAGGACTTGGATGGGACATAAGCGCACATGACCGGCGTCATGTAGTTGGCAGCCACAAATGTATCATATTTTGATCGATCGCAAACGCTGAGCACTATTGGCATATTTACTGGTATTGACTGCTCAAAGAAGTGCAAACCAGCACTCCCTGTACGGCAACGCCTTCTTGAGCGCAGTATGAGCTCGTGGCGTCCTCAGAACGCGATATCCGCTTACCAGATATAGGGCCACGGTGCCTTGTCCTGCACCGTGCTCATCTCCGCTTGCAGGTAGAAGTCACGTTCCAGTTGAAGGCTACGGCGTACCTTTTGCTATTGTCAAGGCTATCACAGCACTATCGAAAATCTCCACGGACAAGGAGTGCGGCAGGGAATGAATACTCAAAGGAGAAATTGAGGGCGAGACAAGAAGGGAGCCTTTCCTGATACAGCAAATTGCAGCGAGCGTCGGCGAACTTGCCGACCCGCCTTTGACGCAGGAAGATCAGGACCAGCCGACCAGTTTCGGAGCACGAATACGATGTACGGAGTGGTGGTAGGGGATTAAATTCCCCTGCCAAGGACAGTGTGAGCATTATTAAAGGCAGCATGATTGGCCAAGGATACATTCTGACCGAAGCCAAACGGCGATTAGGAGTCACCAAAGTCTCGCTAGGAAGCCACTAGCAGCACGTGCCAGCACGTCACGTCACTTTCCGAGGCGCGTTTGTGATAAAGAAAAATTGACATGTTTGTATCGCTTCCGCAAGTTGCCTTCGATATCTCACCACTGAAAATTACAGCTTCGTCAGGTCCGCATCGCAGCCACTCATTTCGCGTGTTCTCCAGTTCTTATCCAGCCTCGCCGTCTCCACTGTTACCGTAGCGTTATCGCCCTCAATAGCCCCTTCGGGAAGATTCTTTTCCACCTCTTTCAGTCTCTTATATCTTGCTTCTACCGCTTCCTTCCTTGATTCCACTCTTTCTCCAGCTTTGCCTCAAACTTAGCACGCGCCTTTTTTCGTAATAAACCAGAAGAACAGTAAGCACAATGGCTACAGCGACGGCTGTCCGCACCTTTTCCAGGTCCATCCCTCGAAGCACGGCTTCAGCGACATCCTCCATCCGCCTGGCAGCTCGCCCTTCGCGGGCCAACGCAGCGAAACAATTCTTCCAAAACTCCTCCCGCCGCCACTACTCGTCGAGCCACGAAGCACCTAAATCGTCAAATACAGCCACAATCTACGGTGGCGTGGCAGCCGCAGCCGCGCTTGCTGGAGGCTACTTTTACTTTACCACCACTGGCCAGGAGAGGAGGAAGGCAGGCATCCCCGAGGGTGTTCCGGAGGTGCACCTCAAGAAAGGCTCCGCAGATCAATCCGCCGGCCTCTTCACGCCCACAGCTGAAGATTATCAGAAAGTCTACAATGCAATTGCAAAGGCAATGTGGGAGAAGGATGATTATGATGATGGAAGCTATGGACCCGTTCTGCTTCGATTAGCGTGGCATGCGTCTGGAACATACGATGCCGCCACGGGGACCGGCGGCAGCAACGGCGCGACCATGCGATTCGCACCCGAGGGCGAGCACGGTGCGAACGCCGGCCTCAAGAACGCCCGCGACTTCCTTGAACCCATCAAGCAGCAATTTCCCTGGATCAGCTATTCCGACCTCTGGACCCTAGCAGGCGTCTGCGCTGTGCAAGAGATGCAGGGACCTACCATCCCCTGGCGACCGGGCCGACAAGATAAAGACGTCGCATTTTGCACTCCAGATGGACGATTGCCGGATGGGAGCAAGGGGCAAGATCATATCCGCGCCATCTTTGGGCGCATGGGATTCAATGATCAAGAGATGGTTGCTCTCTCTGGCGCCCACGCACTGGGACGCTGCCATGCCGATCGCTCAGGTTTCGACGGACCTTGGACCTTCTCACCCACTGTCATGACCAACGATTACTTCCGTTTACTCATGGAAGAAAAATGGGGTTGGAAATCGTGGAAAGGGCCGAAGCAGTATGAAGATGCCACGACCAAGAGCCTGATGATGTTGCCCACGGATATTGCCCTGATCAAGGATCCCGTGTTCAAGGGCTGGGTGGAAAAATACGCCAAGGACAACGATCTTTTCTTCAAAGACTTCGCCAGTGTGGTGGTCAAGTTGTTCGAGCTGGGTGTACCCTTCAAGGAGGGCACCAAGCCACTCACTTTCAAGTCGACAATTGAGGAGTAAGCTCAGCAAGAGTCGGATTGTCCATTGTCCATTGTGGCCGCGGCTCGATTTCCCTTCTCGCCTTGTACATTCGTCGGGGACTTGATTTTTTGTTCTTACGGAACTACATTTGCATTCGCATTTGGGTATGGCGGTGTCTTGGAACATCGTGTGGCGTTATCGTCGGCTTTCGTGGGTCAGGAATGAAGGCAGGCGTCTTGATCATCCGATCATCTTGTGCATTTCAACGCGCCAGTCGTGTTAGTCACGTCAGTCACGAAGATAGATAGATAGACATAGACATCGACACAAGTCGCGAGCCATAGAGCAGCGAGAGCTGAGTTCGATACCCACATGCAGGTAATAGACTGAAGAAAGTGCTTGCATGTTTCACTTTTCATTGATCCGGAGGATCCAAAGTCTCGGCCAATTCAGCATACGTGCTACCGAAACGCCACGAAGACTTGATTCCTGTTTCGGCATTCAGCACCAAGGTCAATCATGTGCGTCGCCTTCGCCGATGCCGCCTTAGCCATGATGTAACTCCAGTTCCAGTTCCAGTTCCAGTTCCAGTTCCAGTTCCAGCTCCAGCTCCAGCTCTCGTAGGCACGCACCCACAGCCGAGGTGACCATGTGACTATGTACGTGACCATGAGATCACGTCGCATCCCGGATGGCGAACTCGTCCTCCCACGCGACAAAGTAATCAATCACCTGGGTCAACTTCAGATCCGCCAGCAACTTCAGCGTCAGATCGGCAACCACGGGCGGTGCGTACCGCGGCGTCAGACTCATCAGGATCTTGATCTTGCACTGCTCGTCCGTGTACTCTGCGCCCGCTGCCGCCAGGGCCTCGCGCAGGACGTGTAGGCGGTGGAAGAAGTCGCGCATCGAGAGGCAGTCTTGGAGGTGCAGGGCGTTCATGTTGCGGTAGGCGATCTCCAGGGCCGTGAGAGCGGGCGTGGGCGTGAAGAAGAGAAGGCGTGCCTGCTCCTGCTCGTCGCAAAGATCTCGTACGGCAAGCCACAAGTCCTTGGGATCGCTTGGGAGGGTGGTTCCGCGTCCGCGTCCGCGTGATTGTGCGCGGTGCCACTGCGCAACTGCGCTGGTGATCTCGGGATGCATGTTATCGATCATGAACGACACGGCGGCGGCGATCCTGCGTCGTTGGTCCTCCCATTCCCAGACGTCGGACTCGTATCGGTGGTGCCAGTACGATGCCATGAACGCTGACTTGGCCCGTTCCATCTCGGCCTGGTAGTGTGCCGGGTCTGGGGCGGCGTGCTTGAGCTGTTCTTCGCCCGTGCAGAGGTTCCAGAAGCCTCGGTCTCGGGCTGCGATCTCGAAGGCTTGAGCCCAGGTCTTGTAGTTGCTCCCACCCTGGAGAGGGGTCATTGGGGGCCCGGCGGGCATAGAAGAGTCGGGCATCGCGGAAATGGACACGAAGGCGGCTGCGGCGTCCTGATACGGATGAAAAAGGGGGTCAGGCCACATGTACAGATCGTAGGTGAGGAGGGGAACGGCCTGAAGGCGCGGTGCTGGAAAGCCACGTACAGGCTAGAACAGATGGGAGAGAAAGACCTGCAGAGTGAGCATGCCTGAATCCGTAAAGAAAGGATGAGAGAAAAGAGATGAAATGATTGTGTGCGGTCCAAAGCAGTCAGACAGAATCGCAACTGAAGAGTTGGTCAAACATACATAACGAAATTCACTAAACACCTGGATGTGAAGTTGACCAGAGCAAAACCGGCAAGGAAACTTGGCTGCACTGCATGGCGTCGAGACCCGTGCTGGATGTGAATTCATTCCACCTTGACCTCGCCGGCGCTTGCATATCCTTTGCTGCACATCTTATGTGCTGTCTATGGGTAATGGTCGCCAGGTCCGAGCTTGACCGTTGCACTGATGCATCTGGTCTCTATTGTTCATGATTGCAGAGGTATCGATCGGGGCTTGCTCGTCGCAATCAAGGCGAGACCGTCTCCAACAGCAGATGATTCGTTGATGCTTCTCCTTCCCCTGGAAATGTCAGAAAGCTGATCCCGCGCTCATTTCATTGATGCGAACAAGCCCGCCATGAATGATGACCGACCAATCCTCGGCGTCCGGTAGATCGAGGTGAGCGAACGACCTGTCCTATGGATTCCGATAGGAATCATGTTTCGCACAGTGTGAAGCATCGACACGGCCTGGAACTTGGATCCGAAATGCATGCTTCAGCCGTCTTCTCTCACCGAGTTCTGCGTTCCATTCTAACGTTCTCGAGAGCTGCTGGTGCCCCATCAAACCCGCCCCAGCACAGCATGTCTCTGAGCTTTGATCTCCAACTCGGCAATAAGAAGTAGACTGGTCATCCCTTTAAGATCCAGATAACGATCGGACATCACTTTCCTGAATGGGTTTGGGGGTTCCAGAACTTCGAGAAATACTTCGGGCAGGTCTTCTTCGACTTTCAACGCGACATCGTTTGCATCGAAAATGCCTCCAGCGGCTCTAATGTCGTGTCTGATTTGTTTCAACTGATTGATGTACGTACTGACGGTTGGGAAGTTTTCGAAACGTAGGGCTTCCATATTGGCTTGGGCAAGATTCAGACCATGCTCTTCGTCCGGTTTGTGGCCGCGCTCGAGTAGCTTCCACGCTTCGTGGGGATCCTCAAGGGTGGCAGGTATTTCGTATCGAATGGCTGGGTCGAGACAGAACCGTAGGAGGCCCATTGCTTGCTGGATCTTCAACTGTTCATCCGACCATGCCTTCATCTCGTCACTGCATTTCAGACAGGCACTGTACTCCCCGGTGTGTAGCTCTTCCGCGTGTGTATCTCTTGTAGGGTACGAGACTTTAGCTCCTTCATCAGTGAAGTGCTTCCACAGTCCCTTCATCTGAGCGAGAGCTTGAAAGTCCCTGGTCCATTGATGGTAGTTTGTTTGGCCAACAAGGCGTTCGATGCCGAGAGAATGGTCGTCGATATTGGCTGACATGGTGATAAGTGCTTGGGCCCTCTGAGAAGTGGGGATTGATGAGGACGGTCAGATCCAGCTGAAGGTAAGTGCTGAGGTTCAGGCTCAGACGAAATGTTGATGATATCTGGGGATTGTCAAATAAAAGACGAAAGGCTATGTGAACAGTGAATGCTTGCATGCGATGTCTTCAAATAAAGGCGGTGAGACAGAACTTGTAGGGCAGCCGTTCCGGGTCGAGAGGAGAGTTGCTGTGTGGGAGTGAATATTCCAGACTCCATTGATAGGAAGGCAGTCAACGAACAATGAACCACAGGGCTGCCGGAGCGCCAGCTGCCTCGCTACCTCCATCTAGCGTTTGGCAGTCATGATACTTTCCAGCGCAGAAATTCGTCGCAGTTAGATAAAGAGCTCGACGGAATTTGTACCCAGTTCGTCAGAGCTCCACAAAAAGAAGTCAGACGGTATGGCGACAGCCGTAGATACCCCCTTTGCCTCGCGAGGAAGGCCCAGCGACAGAGGCAGTGACAACAACAATAAAACTGGTCCTATGCACGGCGGCCATCCAACAAAGAATACCGCCGTCGCAGGTCCTGAAAGCGATGAGATCGGCAGTCACAGAGACAGCGACAACGGCGCGCAGACTTTATTCTCCTCCACTTCCTCTCGGGGTCAAAATTCGTCTAGATTTCCTGGGTCTCCTTGGCCGGGACTTCCTCAAGACTTCCCACTCATCGGTGGTGAGTTCACGATTGCCGCAAACCTTTCCTCGTTGGGCCTCCCTCAAAACATGGCAGGGACGATCTCTCAACCAGCTCTCCTCGCAGAGACAGTCCTCGGACAGCAGATACAAGCTGTCGCGCGACAGGTGCGCATTGAGCTGTTGAACCCCCTCGACGGTATCGGTAAAGTCCTTCTCCCGACGGTCGAAAGGACCGAGAGCTCGACCAGACTGCTGACTCTCGCTCAAACAGATTATCGCCACCATCGTCCCCCCACAGAGATGCATGCAGTCGATCTGTCCCGCAGGGTCTGGACCCTCCACACCCAACGCGAGGCAAACGACGTGATCTCCCACATCATCCGCACCAACATCAAGGCCCTGCACCATGTGGAATGGCAGCTTGACAACCTCTATCAGAACTTGAAGAAGCGGGCGTTCGCACTGATTCACCTGTCGACACTGCCATCTACGGACAGGGGTTTCCTCCGAAGTGAGGTCGCGAGAACGTGCACCGCCATGGAAGAGCACGAACGCTGGGTGGGAGTCCTGGCCACGGAGGTCCGCCTTTCCAAGCTGGCATTGCAGAGGATGGACATGGCGCGCGAGCTCATCAGCACGAGAGACCGTTTGGCGCGTGGAGAGATCTTGCCCTGGCAGATGTGTTACCTCCATGAGGCGCCATTAGCTGTATACCACGCAATGAGGGCCGAGCTGGTGAGGATGGCGACGAAGGTCTACGAGATGACGGGGAATGCCGACTTCCTCGAGAGGCATAAGAACGAGCTGTGGGATGTGGTCGTCGCACGGCAGGTCGAATAGGGGAGGGGCAGCGTCGGCGCTGGCAGGCACCCGGAGAAAGGGCGTCGGCAATGCCATGTTTTTGGGGACATCAAATATACGATAGCCGTTGCCGCGGAGGGTGCTTGGGCACTTGATGCACTGGCAGTGTCTCACGAATAAATGAAATAGAGGCGACGAGAAGATGAGAGGATGAGCTGCGCGTAACCTTCCTCGATTGTTTGGGCCGGAAACACGCCTGACGCTAGGTGAAGGCGATCCGTTCTTTATCCACTTCCATCGCCAGTAAAGCTGGTCGTACAGCACAGTAAGAACTACTCTGTACCCTGTACTCTTATTCGCTCCATCAGATGCGATAGATGTTGTTAACACCCGTCTTCTAGACCCCAATGTAGCACTGACGGACTTTATCAGCCTCACTCCGTATCCACAGCTTCGCAACTATATAGACGCTAGACGCCCCAACACCAGAACTAATCTCCATGCAGAAATGACTTCGAAATCATACGCGCAATGATACGCCGGCGACGCCGCCGCAACACACGGACCGACCTACGGAGGACATACCCAGTCCTTACTTGCCTCTCCGGCATTGACCAGTAATTTTAACCCTCCATCCTGGCGGAGTAGGTTGCTCTGGAGCCTGCCTCGCGGGCCGCACGCCACTGGCGCGGTGGATCGTTGGGCCATAGGGCAATTGGGGGCTAGCAGTGCGCAGGAATTGACTGGGATCCATCATGGTGAGTTGGTGGGTTGGTGAGTTGGCCCGATACCCACACGATCTGGTGGCCGTGAGGTACATGCCTAGCTCGACGGCGATTGAGTACAGTATACAAGAAGCGGCCCCCCAAATCACGCATCTTGCGTACTGTCCTGTACATCGCTAAGGGTGGCGCGTTCGTGCAGGACAAAGCTCTTGAGTATCGACGATTTCCCTTTCACCTGCTTCTATTTCGCCTATCCATTTTCCGATGCTGTTTTCAATATGAGTCCGAACCCTTCGTTCAGGGTGTTGAATGTGTCGCATGAGGCCATCCCACCACCTTACACAGGGACAGCCACAGGCGAAACATCAACAACGGCGGAAATGTCCAAATCTGCATTCGTGTCGCGGAGCGCGAGGGAGGACCACTTTTCACCGCTATCCAGTCCAGAGCCCTTCCTTCCACCGAGCTCACACTTGCGACGGAGCTTCTTTCGGCGACATCTGGGCCTATGGCGAGCTCTGCCTTGCGCGCTGGCAGCAATCTTCTGGTCCGTACAGATGATATACTTTCTGTTTTACTTCACTTCGCGGCCGGCACAAGAAGATGGCTCGTGGCCGCGGATAGGTGCCTCGTACGCCATGTTTCCGTTCATATCGTGCGTCGGGGCGGTGCGAGAGTTATCGTTCAAGTCCGTCAGTGTCGTGGTCGCGGTATTACTCTGGACGGGCTTCGGCATCGACTATGTCGTGGGGAGAAAGTCGCCGGTCGGAATCTGGTGGAGGCGGGGAAAGTTGGGTCTGGCGAGCACGTCGTCGGTGTTTTTGATCGCCTTGTCCTTCGCGAGTGTCGATGACAACCATCAACTGCATCTCATCTTCACGAGCTTCCAAATCATCTGCATGGGGTTGGCGAAGGGGTGTGATTGGAACTTGTCGAGAGCGATGAGGGACAGGACGCCCAACAACAGATTCTTGAAGAGGTCGAGGATGTGGAAGCGTATTGCGGCAGTGATCGCCGCTCGTGAGTTCAAAACAAAGACCATCAGGCCCGCCACCTGCTGACCATACGGGGACAGCTTGCTCTATCATGGCCATCGTCGGTATCTATGGCTGCTCGGCGAAGCTCGAAAATGGCAGGGTCATCTTCAGTCCGGTTTGCTGGTCGTTGGTCAGCTTTGCAGCTCCAGCTGAGTGGACCTTGTCGTGGTGTTGGGTAAGTCACGTCCTTGTTCGCTCCTGGAGATATTGCTTCTGTGGAGCATTGCAGGTTTCCTGCACAGATCGAGATCGAACCTACCAAGCAGGACTAGCAGTATACTGATGTGTTGCCCAGGTTGTATTCCTAGGCACAGTCTCGTATGACAGCTACCACCTTGATTACACAATACGTCTCTTGCTCAGTACCCCTCCTCCGCCGACGAACAGGAAGTCCCATGGCTTCCCATTTTGGCGAAAATGGACTAACGAGTATACGAGCTTTGGAGAGAAAAAAGAGATTTGGGACACGGAAAGGGAGGGCTTGACAGCAGCTGCTGGACAATTGTCAAATGAGAGAGGTGTCAGCACACCGCACACACAGGCTCAGAGAAGTACCGGCGATCAGCAGCCGCAGCGGGCCAGACCGTACTCCACGGCAGGGACCTTCGGAGAAGAACTTGGGGAGGTAGACATCACGGGTATATTGCATGATGCAAATGCCGATGTCGACCACGATGCCGAGCTGGACTGACTTCCACCTATGATGCCGGGATCTGTCTTTGGAGGCAACGGCTACCAGGAAGCGAGTAGGTCTCCTAATACTGGCGAGGCCTAAAGGTGTGATAGGGCAGGACATATCTACGACGTTGGTGAGGCTTGGTGTGTTGCAATGTCGAGAGCGGGACATGGAACACGGTGACCGCCAAGACCCATCTGCCTATCAAGCGTGTTCCATCTCAAGTAAGCAATATCTTGGGAGGCGAAGGCGGCGGGTTTGAGCAATTCAGCAACAAGCGTGGGGGAAGTAGCACTGCGTTGTCAGCGGTAGACTGAACGTGCTGATCTACGACAGCAGCCGCATGCAGAAAAGGAAGTGCATATGGTAAGCGATGAGTGGTTTGAAGGCCGAAGTTGCATTCGTTGTGCGATTTCCGTGCCTGACCGAACCGCTCTGTTGCACGCAGCTTCCTACGGGAATATAATCGGAAATATGGTCGGCCTGAAGCTCTTACCAGACAATAGTAGTTAGGACGGCTATGCGTGTCAGAGAGGGGGTTGGGCTCCATTCTAGAAGTGGCGAAAGAACAATATAATTATCTCGGAATCTGCACCGGACAAAGAGAATAACCGTTGTCGCCGTCGCCGTCGCCGAGGAGCAGTTCAACCAGCAAAGCTGGGGCAAGCATAGGTTTGTTGACGCGAGCACGCTATACCTTTCCCACTGCCTGACGTCGTGCGTTTAGTCTTGTAGGAACATGGGGGTTCAAGGCATCTTGTCGATAAGGGACAGAAGGAAGGCTTATTGGATTCTTGGTACTGCCCTTTGCGGTTACGGTCCATGTCGCTGTTGAAAGCCTTGCAGCTCGAACCTCCAACCCCTGTCCCGTAGATGAGTGATGTATGCATTCGCCACGGATTTGCTGGAGCGATCATTATTGGCTTGCAGCCGGAAGTCGGTTTGTTCTTCGAAAGATCCGGCAGAAGCTCTCTCTGGTTTCGGCACCGTCGCGACAACGAGAAATGAGCTGTGCCCGAGATGAGATTCCCGTCATGTAGCTCTCTCGGTTTGATGCGCAACCCGCAGCGCTGTGCCATCATCGTGCATGAACTCCCGCCATTACCGAGTAAAAAGCGCGAATGAGCCGTCTCATCGCCGCGCAGGGGTATTTCGCAGTCGACAGGTCACCCAAGTCCGACGAGAATGAATCTTGCCTTCTTGCTTCTCGCCAATTGAACGTGGCCTGATGACAGACCCGGCGACTAGACGCATCACACGAGCATTTGTCTACCTTGTGCAGAGTAGCCTCCCTGGCTTTCTCCACAAACGTATATCACTCAGCCACATTTCAACGAGATATCACTCACCTCAGCGACCTTATCGTAGCTGTCGACTCGAGTGGCACAGGTAATGAAGCAAGACCCATTTCCTTCTCGAAGCCCTTATCTCTCTACTTTGCTTCCGGGGCATCCGCATGTGTAGGGACTGTCGTCAAACCTTGCTCGGACTTCTGGCTGTCGTTGCAACATCCTCCGGCCCAGAATATCGCCCCACTCAGGTCTATGTCAAAGGCAGCATCGCCGATGTCAGAATGCCATCCCGCGTCGGCGACTGGGACATGGAGGCGGATTCCACTATGAAGCCTTCGCCTCCCTCCGCCGCCCTAAGGTAGGGGAGGGGAAGGAAACACGCTTCGTCCGAGTGATATGAAAGGAGGGTTGCTCGCGCGTTCCGCTGCGGTTCTCTCCCAGGAATCTTTCCTGCTTGATGTTGTTTTGAGTCTCGGCAGACCTAGCGGCGACCCAAGTCGTTGCTCATCATACTGACTCCTGGCCCTCCACCCAATCTGAGGGATATTCGAGGTCGCAAATATCGGCATGGACGCAGATATCGAGAAGAAGCAGGAGCCTGCTCCGGACAACGCTGCCATTCCGGAGGACTATGGACAAATCGTCTCAAGTCAGGGAAAGATGGGCCTTTTCGCCCGTGTCATTGATAGCTTTCGCGAGAATCCCAAGTACGTCTCCTCGTGCACCGAAGCTTAACATCAGCACCAAACGTTGACCGTGTCCACCCATCCCATAGTGCCCGTGTCTCGGAGTTGCTCGTTGACGAAAATGGCAAGCCGCTGCCAAACCAGCCAAAGGCGCAGCCAGCACTAGCTCACAAGTTGAAGGAGAGACATCTCCAGATGATAGCCATCGGAGGCTCCATTGGAACTGGTCTTTTTGTCGGTTCTGGATCGGCCCTTGCGACAGGTGGACCAGCCGCTCTTGTCATCGCCTATTGCACGCTTGGGATCATGATCTTTTGTACCGTGCATGCATTAGGTGAATTGGCCGTCATGTAAGTAGCGGGATTTTCGACTTTCGTGTCAAGCCTCCCAAACAGCTCTTGACGCTGGCAACCCACCATATTGTTCTCATTACAGTCAGAGTACTGACGTCGACCACCCATACCGATAGATTCCCTGTTGCAGGCTCCTTCTCTGCGTACTCATCGAGATTCCTTGACCCAGCATGGGGATTCGCCATGTAAGTTGCCTGCCCTCTTCTCCAGCCTCCTTTATTGCTCATTGACAGCAGGGGATGGAACTATGCTATGCAATGGCTTGTCACGTTACCCATTGAAATTATGGCAGCCAGTATTACCTTGAATTACTGGCACGGTGCTCGTCATGTCAACCCCGCTGTGTGGGTGACAATCTTCTATATTGTGATTGTATCCATCAACCTTTTTGGCGTGAGAGGGTACGGCGAGGCGGAGTTCGTCTTTTCAATCGTCAAGGTTATCGCAACTCTGGGCTTTATAATCTTTGCCTTGGTCGTTGATGTTGGCGGAGGCCCCACTGGCCACTACTTCGGTGCAAAGACGTGGGATGATCCAGGCGCTTTTGCGTATGGCTTCAAAGGAGTCTGTTCCGTGTTTGTCACTGCCGCCTTTTCGTTTGGTGGAACCGAGTTGGTGGGATTGGCAGCGGCCGAGGCGAAGAATCCGCGTCTGTCTCTTCCAAACGCTGTAAAGCAAGTGTTTTGGAGGGTTGTTCTGGTAAGTCGATCTGGCATTCTTCGACCTGATTAGGCATCACATAAGTCCACTGACCTAACGTGCACTAGTTCTATATCATCTCCCTGACATTTGTGGGGTGCTTGGTCCGCTGGGACGATCCCGAACTTCTGAATAGTGGCGGCACCTCCAATTACTGGACATCTCCGTTCGTGCTGGCGATCAAAGTGAGTTCAGATGGCAACCTCAAGGTACCAAATCATTTGCTGACGGACAACCAGAATGCCGGTGTTGGCGGGCTTCCTTCGGTGTTCAACGCCGTCATTCTGATCGCCGTGCTATCGGTCGGCAACGCATCCGTGTACGGCGCATCCCGGACGCTTGCTGCGCTGGCTGATAATGGCCAAGCCCCGAAGATCCTTGGATACATTGACCGCACCGGACGGCCCCTTGTCGCCATCATCTTCTCCTCGTCTCTGGGTGCTCTCTGTTATATCGTGACACTAAAGCCATCCCAGAGACAGGAAGCTTGGAACTGGATGTTTGCCGTCAGCGGTCTCGCAAGTATTTTCACCTGGGGTTCAATCTGCCTGTGCCACATTCGATTCCGCCAGGCATGGAAGTACCATGGCCACACCTTGGATGAATTGCCCTACAGATCCCAGGCTGGTGTGATTGGGTCATGGATTGGCTTCGGCTTCAATTGCCTTGTGCTCATTGCGCAATTCTGGACTGGATTCGCTCCGGTAAGACAACCCCCAAGTGGACGTTGACACCTTGAATCGTTCAAACTCAATTCTGTGTGCGCGTACATATGTCACATGTTGTCGAGTCCCCGAACCATGCCACTGACAAATTCTGCCAACTGAATAGATCGGGTACCGCGACATGTCATCATCTGAGAGGACGAAGATATTCTTCGAAGGGTATCTGGCAGCACCAGTCGTGATCGCCTTCTACGTCGGGTTCAAAATCTGGAAAAAGACATCGATCTTACGTGTCAAAGACATTGACGTGGTCTCAGGCCGACGAGAAATCGATCTGGACCAGATCCTCGCCGACGAGAGAGCGGTCCGGGCGACATGGCCATGGTGGAAGAAGGCGTGGAAGACATTCTGCTAGTGGATGCGAACGCGTCGTTTATCTGGTTTACTCCGTGAATCCACCTCCACGCTGTCGTGGACACGTTATTCGGGGAACAAGATGTGAGCGGTGCCAAGAGATGGAGTCCGGAACGGAGGCGATCCTCATGCAGGGGCCCCATTTGGTGTTCCGACCCAACGCGCGTCACAAGCTCCTGTCGCTTTGCTTGAAGTAGAAGCTCGATACTCGACTTGGAATCCGGTGACAGCACAGGACAGTGGAACACAGTCAGCCATCGATCTTGGCTTCAAGCTTTGCATCGTAGTCATTCCTACTCCGTACCGAGACACAGAGAAGTCTTGACCTTGTGCCAAGCGGGCTGCTGCCAATGGCGGCGCCGCGTAAGAAGTCAAGTTTCGTACCCATGACCTCGCCAAGGGTCATCAGACAGGCATTTTGCGCGCCGGAAAGCTCTTCATAACGCAACGCATGTTTGCCATGTCGCCTGATGGGATTTGTTCTGCTTGACGGAGTTGATTTGCATGCGACAGGAGCCCTGATCTACATGTGCTTGCACAATCTTCAAGAGATCATCAAGAGAGCGACTGAGCAGCGAACAGCAGGCGAACGAGACGGAGAAAATCTGGAAGAGACGAGTCCCTGGCCACAACGGGCCAATTAGGGCCACGCAATCGCCTCAAACGTGATGCAGCGCCAATCAATTGCCACAGACAGGCCCACTGTTGCCAAGGCACTTACGCGTCGCAGAGCCCTGGGGCCAATCCAGGCCGGAGCTGACGACGCAGCAGCAGCAGCGATCGAGTCTGCAGGGCAGCAACACCAGCAGCGGGCCTGGGGATTCGGTTCGCTGCCTCTCAAGCCTCTGCGCGTTCTGCCTGGTGAAAGTGCCTGTCGCTCCTTGCTGCTTTTCTATAGCACTAACCGCCCCCGAAGAAACCCAAGCCCGCGGCAAACCACTTTCGCGGTGTGCAGTCTGGAGGGAGACGCAATCCTGGGCGTCGTGCGTGTCCACGTAACTACTCACTTTCCACTCACTCACTCACCACGTAACGACCATCTCACTGTTGCCTCCTCTCTCATTCTTTCTCCTACTATAATGGCTACAGCTTGATCACCACTCTCTAAACATCTCGACATCTGGACACTATTGTTGAAATCGGCCGAACCCACGTCTTGCTCTGAATGGGCTGTGCCTGGAATAGCCTGCGGATTGTGGCGAGGGCAACTCGAGGCGGCTGTGCTCCGCGCATCTCGTCACTTGCGCTCGATCAGATTGATCCGGTCAGGTCGAGTTGACCACCACGGTTGTCTGCTCTCAATCTCGTTCCCAACAGCATACGAGAGTCTCTACTCACCTCACTATCCCAACTTGCCTTGACTGCGACCACAGCTCCCTCCAGCAGCCATGGCGGGCACTCCTCGCCCGCGCATACTCGACGATGAGTTCGACTTCAATGCCGGCGATCTCTCGAAACAATTTGAGCAGTTACTACGCACAAGAAGGCTCAATGAACTCGAGCAGCAAGCCAGATCCCCTCGATCATCTTCACCTCACCTCGCACCTCGGACATCTTCACACGACTCACATGCCCCCAATTCTCCACAACCCTCAATCGCTCCTAGTTCACGCTCATCGCAACACCAACCACCAACCTACACCAACTTCCGAAGTTACCCTATCGTCCCTTCACCTCCACAGGACGGCCCCTCGCTGAGATTCCGGAGCATGCTTCTCACGTTGTCCATGACACCGGTCAAATACGAGAACCCGGGGCTACTGGACGAAGCCCTGACCCATGTTCCCATTGACAGAATATACTCCGAGGCCGAGGAGGAACACAACCTGTTAAAGGGGCTGGCTGCTTCAAAAGGTGACAATGTGAAACCCGAATGGGGCTATCTGGACTGTGTGATCAGGTCGCTGCTCAGGTTCGTAACAGCCAAGTCCACGGCTCTTATTTAATTCTGACCAAATTTACAGGTGGTTTAAGCGCTCCTTCTTCTCATTTGTCAATAACCCTCCGTGCCAACGATGCCATGGTGCCACTGTCGCTCGCGGCCAGACTCCTCCTACCCCCGATGAAGTCGCTCGCGGGGCAACCAAGACGGAACTATACCAGTGTACCGGTCCTGGTTGCCAGGCTTTCGAAAGATTTCCTCGGTACGGCGAGGTCTGGACGCTGCTCGAGACTCGGAGAGGGCGGGCAGGAGAGTTCGCCAACTGCTTCAGTATGCTGTGTCGCGCTGCTGGTGCCAGAGTGCGCTGGGTGTGGAATAGTGAGGACCATGTCTGGACCGAGATCTACAGCGACCACCAACGAAGGTGGATCCATGTCGACCCTTGTGAAGAGATGTGGGATAATCCGAGAGTATACACTGAAGGTGAGCCAAATGCCCGTTTCCACTTTATGGTCGCTGCGATGCTGACTTATTCCCCACCAGGCTGGAATCGCAGAATTGCCTACTGCATTGCCTTCTCCAACGATGGTGCGACCGACGTCACCCGACGCTATGTCCGCAATTCTCGCTATCAGCTACCCAGGACTCGTTGTCCCGAGGAGGTCCTTCTTTGGATCATGCATGAAATACGCAAGATTCGAAGAGAAAACATGGACAAGTCCGTCAGAGCACAGTTGATGCGGGAAGACGAAAGAGAGGAGAGGGAGCTCCGCAGCTATGTTGCACATTCCTTGGCTAACGACATGATCAACTCTATGCCTGGCGCTGTCAATTCTCAGCATCCTGACGAGGTCAAGCGTCCTGTCGACCCACACCAACAATCAGAGGAGGTCAGTCAATGGTCCCAGCAACACATGGATCAGCCGGGCCGGCGGTGATGTTGAGGACATCGACTCGACCGCTTGTCTGCATGTCTCCAACCTTGGTTATCATATTCCTCTTTTCTGCTTTGCACGATTACGCTGTTACGTCCGGCCTGATGATACCTCGCCACTATTCGCTAAGGAATGTTTCTTTTTGTACTCAGCATGCACAGTACAGGCGCTTTGTATGGGGTCCGGTTCACGCTGCATTTACTGGCGGGCAAAGCAAAATCAAGCCTTTGGGACCGGCTATCCGGCGAAATCAGGATGTTTGAATTTTGTGCATTTACGCTTGGTCTGCACTGTGGTTGCATCTACATATATTACATACTACTGGGTCGGCAGAAGGCTGCTGCTACGACAAAAGGATCAACGGCGTTATGTTGTCACGAGCGGGAGGCTCTCTGAGATATCATCTACGCATCTTGTGGGATTCACGTTACCATATGTTGGACAGGTACTGGTATCTGTGGACGAACAGTCCCGCAGGAAGAACGAAATACAGAGGAGATACCCAGCAAGGAAAGAAGAATATACCACTTTCCTGAACCGTTAAACGACAGGATCTGCTCGTAACCCCCCAACTCTCTCCTGCCTTCCCACAGTGGTGTACGTACGCAATCCGGTCTTTGGACGAATGGCCGACGTAGACTGGTACAAAGTCGTCGTAATCTTATCTCTATGGGCTGAGGAGCTCCACCAGGCTGCACACGCGGTTCTGTACGTTGCGTTTGCCTTTCGGCAGATGGATCAAAGAGGGATGTACCGTTGCTGCTCTAAGGCGCTCTCCGAGGGACTCCTCGTCCTGGATTCTATACCCGTTACACAGGGTTGGTCGCTCTCTCGCCAGACCACCTAGTGCCTAGACAGGGAACATCACTCGCCAGACCACCAAGAGAGATGATAGACTGCCCACATATGACTGCCCACATTGAGAGGACTATTCACATTAAGCCTAGCCACATTCTTCCAGACAGACGGCCTGCATGGCTGCATGGCTGAATGGCTGCGTGACAAGTGGTGGGCTTCAATAGTCCATGCCACCCACCCACCTACCCAGTTCATTCACTCGCCAGTCCACGACAGGTCCCAGCATCTACGTGGACTTTTAGACATCCCACTCTTGACCGCCGTCGAAGCGGGGGACTTGGTCGATATCGTAGATTGGGCGCTCGACGATGATGACTTCGATGTTTGTGTCCGTGTTTGCATTTGCGCTTGCGTTTGCCTCTGCAATCGCCTTGCCCTCGTCGCTGCCGACCTCAGTGGTGAGCGCGGCAGAATCGGCAGAATCGGCAGCGGGAGTTGAGATAGAGCGCAAGGGGGAAAGAGTAGTAGGAGGGACCGTGGACGGGCCGGGACCTATGACTGAAATGCCGAGAATGGAATGATACTCAAAGGTACTCCAGTGGAGCCAGGGGCGTGGTGTCTTCTTCTTGATTGCCGTCACGGTGGAAGTCGTGTGCTCGGAAGGGTCTGATACGGTGGTACCATTCCGATGCTGAGGCTGAGGCTGATGCTGATGCTCATGCTCATGCTCACGGTCAGCGCGTCGCATGAGTGCAAGAGCGTTGTCTAGCTCCATATCATCGTCTTCACTTTCGTCTTCGCCTCTTTCCGCGAGTTGACTGTCTTCCGCATCAAGATCAATCATCTCCGAATCCTCACCCGCGGCATTCTTGAATCTGCGCACGAATCTGCCCACGCCAGTCTCGCGCTCTTGTGGCCGGATTTCATCCCCCGCCCCGGTATTCCGTTTCCTCTTCCTGCTCTGTTCGTGGTCTCGCTGTGCCGCGGTACGCGATTTCGGTGCATCCCGAGAATGCGTTGTGGGCCCGTTGCCTTTGGAGCTGTTGATCACCGGCTCGAGAACATCGTATCGCCCGAGACGGCCGATCTTCTCGGCTGCACCATCGGGGACACGGTTTGACGCGTCATTGCCCTTCTTGTGACTCTTTTCGTGGCCTTCGTGCGCGTGCTGCGGGAAGTCCTTCGACACATCCAACATGACCACCCAGCTACTCCCGTACAGCCATAGCCGTGCATCCTTGTTGTGCACGTCCCCACAATCCCAAAAACAACTGATTACTCGGTCTTTGATTCTTGTGAAGTCATAGGGTAGGAACTGGGATGGGTTGCGCCGCGACCAATCCGAGAGGGTTGAGGACAGCACGTCGAATTCCGTGATTTGATGCGTGGCCGTGACGGCGAAGAGCTTTGCCGCGGCTGGGGAGGGGAGTTCCTGTGCGACGGGGTGCGGATTGTGCCGTGTGGCGTGGAGACCAAGGTTATCGTGCGTGGAAGGTGGTAGGACAATAGGGGAGGGCCGGAAGGTCAATGCCAGAACCGCGGAATCGAGCTTTGGGAGAGACGAGCCCGAGGGATTGCGGATCCATCTCTGGGCATGGATAACCGGAGAGGAAGAGTCGTCGTCCTGGTCCGTCGATGTTGTGGAGGATGAGGAGCCCGAGGATGACGATTCGGAAGAGTGACCCGATCCGGTCGAGTCGATGAAACTGAGATCCTCGTGTCCTTCAAGGATCCAGACTTCGATTGCCCCGGACAAGTCTCCTACCGCGAGCACGCGACTGTCACTTGAGAAGGCGGTTTGAGTGATTGTCTGGCTGTACGTGCCTAGGAGTGAAGAAGACAGGGGCCGGGATTGACGGTAGAGCTTGACGACCTTCTCGTGGACGGTGGGGCGTTCCTTGGGATCTGATGGCGCCGTGACCTTGACGAGAGCCACGGCATTGTCTTTTCGGATGGTGAACAGCCATTTTCCGTCGGGGGAAAACCCAACTTGTCTCGCGCCTAGACGAGCAATCGTGGGCGGGAGGTCGATTTGTCTGGTGCGGAGTCCGGGGTTTCCCGACACATGGGTCTTTCGCAGCTGGAACAGCTTAACGCTGTTGATGGTCGCGGCCACGATCAACTGGCCATCCTCAGATATCTGCGCGTTTTGAACACTTCCCTCGCCTTGCAAGGTCAGTCTGGCCACAGTCTCATAACGTGGGCCCGCGGCGTCTCCTGGCCTGTCATCATTTGGTGAATTTTGATACTTTGGCACATGATAAATCATGATTTCGCGATCCCACCAGGATATGAACAGCCTGGAGGCCCTTGATGCGGAGACCTGGGGTCTCTGTGGAAGATGCGGGAGTGCGCGGTGGTATTCGGTCTGTGAGTGACGGATGGGGACGACGACAGGCCGCGTATCCATCCCTCCGGACACCAAAATGCTCAAGTCCTTGCTCTCGAAGCTGGCGGCACATTTGACGTCGTGCTGGTGGTACCGCTTATGCGCAACTTCGGCCCATCTTGTCCTTTGCGTGCCTGAGTGAATGGGAACTTGCTTGTAGGTTACCGTTCTTCGGTCCACACCGACAGAGAATATAGTATCTCCAGAGGCACTGAAGGCAATGTCGAGGATATCGGCTCCGTGGCTGCTCAACCGCTGAACAAGGGAGTAGTTTTTGGAATCCCAAATCTTCAGTTCGCCTGAGGAATCGCCGGAGACAACTGTGCCATCAGGCAGACACTTGACGGTCCATACCACTGAGTTGCTGCTTCCTTCGGCAGGTTTGCCCAGGCTCATATTCCGGACAATTCTTCTGCTGGGGACATCGATGACCCGGATTGTGCTGTCTTCATAGCCAGCAATCAGAGTGTCGCGACCTCGCCAAGCTAGACTGAGAACTTTGGGCTTTTTGACCGGCGGTTGCGCTAGGACTCGACCATATCGTAGATCGCCATCTTCAGTCGAAAAGAGAACTATCGTACCATCCGAGCATCCTGCCGCAAGCAATTGCGATCCTGCGCCGGGGAGTAGCATATCCGGTACTTTATTGGCTTTGATCTGCGGCTGTGGTGCAAAACACCAAATATCCCCGAAATTTCCTTCCGCTTTCCTCTTCGGCATCCCCGTACACAAATCCCATTCGGTGATTGCGGTCGAGCCGCCCGTGCTGAACAGCCGTAGCGGTCCTCTCGAGTACTTCTGTCCATTGACACCCTCATCTTCATCCACGAGCAGGTCCCGCGTCCATGCAAGCTGCTCTATCGTTGTGCTTTTGCTTCCCTTTAAAATTGTTTCTTGTACCCAGAGCCCTTTCGATGGGTTCCATATTTCGATGTCGCCGTTGTTGCGGCCGAGTGCGAGGCGGAGGTCGGACGGTGTCTTGAGTTTTGGGTCAGAACGGTGTGAGAATGCGAGGGCGTTGATGGGCTGTGGAGGATATTGAACAAAGCGGCACCTGTGAATGTCCATGTTTATATGCTAACAGCACTGTTGATATCGAAGTGGGCTCATTGCCCTTGTTTTGGGCAGTGGAAGGCGTCGACAAGTGTCTGCTGCCCTCACTCGCAGAAAAAAATGTTGCGCTGAACAGTGAGAGAGCGTTCGGAGCTTATCGATAAGCTTAAAATTGAATATTTGACTCCGCACTCTCTGCAACGCTACTGGTGCACGCTGATGCTCCTTGCACCAGCAAAAACTGCTTCACCAACTTAAAGGCTGCTATGATCTGCTGTGCCTGCAATTCGGAAGAAGATACTAGGGAGTGAAGGATAGTACTGGGCGAAGTGTATAGAAGCCAGCACGGTGTGCTCCTGCATTGTGCCAGCTGGAGACTGCGCAGAGACTCGGGCAATGGTCCAGCAAGTAAGCTGTGGCGGCCCGGACAGTACTCTGTATGCATAGATGCTCTCAGAATCTGCATGGCCGAACCTTGACTGCATCTGCAGCGTCTCCCCACCACTGAGCTAGTCTGTTTCCTTGTGACCTTGTGGGTGAATTTCCCTCACCTCGCCCACCTTAACGCTCGCTCTTCTCTTCATCCATTCCTTCATCGGCTTGCATAGCCGGGCATTGCAGCGCATTCTGGTATGGACCGACCTATTGCTGTGGGGCGTCTTGAAGCGGGTTTCCGAGGACCAGCCCCCGTTGACAACGTCCATGGAACTGGGCCGGTACCAGCGAGGTGCCGAAGAAAGTCTTGACGAAACCACGTCTCCGTCCCCAGTCTGGCTTGTGGATATGACTTGACCTCAAGCTTCTGCGACCCTGATCTCCAGTGGAACCTCATTCTTTAGGTAGCTTCTCTCGAGACTGAGCTCGCTCTCATCCTATTGGTGACTGTTCGAGAAGTTGGATGGGTTACCACAGCAAGGATCTTAAACAGGGGCTTCGAGCCAGCCAGCTGCCAGGCAATACGAGGCGTCAAGTGATACCTCCAACCCCGCTCTGTGATATCAAACAGGAGAGCGAAAGGATATCTAGTTGGCAATTCTAGGTCGGGGCTGTGGCAACATGCTTGTGTCTGACCCCTCTCAGATGATTCGACCGATATATAATCAGGGAAGCTTGAACGCCCGCAACAGACATTCCTACCCCAGATTCCCTCCTTATCGGATTTCCAACACGGTATTTCCACCTTCGCCGCTACTAATGCCTACGCTTTCGAAGCCGACCGGCGTCCATCTTCTGGATCGGCCGCGGCCAGATTCTGGAGTCCTCCCGTACACTCCACAGATTCTGCAGATGGGAGCATACGGGCCCCAGACCCTCGAGGGTCTGGATAAATCTGGCGAAAGCGCAAACGAGCAGAGTATAAGCCGCTTCAGTTTTGAGTAATGTGCTATCCTGTCATGACCGGACTCCGGGCTGAATTGCCACTTGTCTAGCTCTGGAGCTTCCAGACATGCCTCGACCGAGCAGAACCCCGTGGTTGTGAATGAAAAGCAGAAGACGTTTGCGAAGGCGTTCGCGTCTGTGGTGTGAGCCAGTTCTCAGAGTGTGCGAGCAGGGAGAGATTCTCGGCTAATCATTGGGTTTACAGGAAGAAACTGGGCCAAGGACTTCATTTGGGTGGCAAGCAGGATGTGTACTTTGTGGTTTGAACAAACCCGAGCGTCTTTAAGGAAAAGTCTCCTCTTGCGGGTATGTGGTTTGTTGTCGTCCCCGCCGGGGGGGGGGGGGGGGGGGGGGCTGTGGGTATTAAAAAGAGGGTGGCATTTTGTTCCCCCGGTTTTCCGGTTTTATTGACAAAAACAACAGGACCACAATG